>UESW01003981.1:610308-693895 GCA_900491605.1 Calamus simplicifolius | reverse complement strand
AATTTACTGAAATTCGTACATCCAGGATACAATTCGGTCTGCGCATCATCCAGAATTTCAAAATACCTTAATGTTTCTTATCTGCACCCGAGCGAGGATTACTCCCACCCACCCTATCAGTCTCACAGCAACTGTCTTCGGTGCTAACCCGCATGCAATATCATTTAGCATCACGATCATCGGATCAACTGTCGTAACATCGACCTCCATCTCAACTCTTTCCTCTCTGCAATAAGGAACATAATCTTCCCCATGTCTAATCCAATTCTTGTAATTCTTTAAAACCCATTTAGAATCAAATGCTCTCGTACAATATCTCGTGTGTAGTAATAACGGTTCGCACATTTTCTACAGGGACAAAGATGTGCTCACTATCAAATCCATGGTGAAGGCAATGACTGCTTAATCCCCTCTATATTCCGTAGACGTTCTATTTGGCAAATCATCCAACTCTTATCCATGTCGCTAAGTATTTCTGTGAAAGTATGAATAACTTGCTAGGCAATGCACGGACAAATAACTTGCTAGGCAATGCACGGACAAATAAATTAAAAAAAATGAAGATTAGTTTAAAAGAAAAAGAGCAAAACTTTCACCGGTTAGAGTCTGCCTCACTAGCTTCACTTGACCTCCTGTGTTCTGAAAAAAGAGGGATTAAATTCAAAATTAAAATCAACAAAGAAAAGAGAATGAGTTTTTACAACATGAAGAAGTTATCAATTAGTGGTATAATATCAGTTTTATTGTACATGTAAATCTTTTTGTCCTCTTCCTGCCAGCACATTATGGTTTATAATGACACACATGTTTGGAAGGATGTGACATGCATTATTTCCCATGGTTGGTGATATTAAGACTTTATTAGAAGAAAAGAAAAATGCTAATAGAGCCTTCTGATAACATCCCATCAGTCCATATACTTTTATTTAAGGACACATCAAAACAAGTCCAAGCCAGATAGCACCAATTCAGTAGCCTTGCAAAACAGCTACCTTCTAATTTTAATGTTATTATAGCTTGCATAAAGCCTTTGCATTTGGGGAGCAACCCTGGAGTGGTCCTTGGTCCTTGAATCAGTCTAGGCAAATAGCAGAAACGGCAAGGTTGGAGCTGCATTCATACTTGAATCAACTCTTCTTTTTATATCCCTTTTCCCCTTGGCCCCATTCTCTTTTTCAATTTTATCCTTTTAAATGGAATAATGATTGCACTCATTTTTCTTTTCTTCCCCCTCTATAACATTCCCCTGCTGATGACCAAGTATCCAATTGAATCTTTATATTGTCCCACCATTTGTTGCACCTAATCTCTACCATTCAACCTGAATTATATGCATTCTTGATGTGGCTCATGGCCATCCAGAAGCATGTGCCACATTATCCACAGAATCATGTGTATGAATAAATGTTTTTTCTTTGTTTAATTCATTTGTGAATTGATCATGCTTTGTTTTGCCAAAGCCAAAGTAGAAATGGTGTTGGCAAGGGTGTCATATATTTGTATGTGCTATAGTAAATTTATTGAATTTACTTTTAAGGAAGGAAATCAGTGGGTTCATCCTGGTCTAATGTAAACAGGAGTTGACCGTAATTTATTTCTATGCTAGGATTTAGTTAAAAAGCTAACCCTTGTACAAGTTAATCTAAGAGAGCTTCATCATGGCTTATAGTTTCTGGCAAACAAAATGACATCTTGAATATCATGGTCAGTTTGGTTGGGGCACAGCAAGTCTATTTAGGTTAGATTGTTTTAGGAACCTTTGTGATGAAGAAAGAAGCTCTGTTTTGAGAATGAAAAGTAGTTCATACCTAATTATCAAGGTTTGTGATACAGTGGCATGATCATACCAGCCACATCTTGATATAGTATGTATCATATGGCTTATGAAGGTTTGAGATATTGTGGTACAATATGGTATTGTACGCTCTCGATACACCTTGGCATAGGGACTATCATGGTATGGCGGTTTTGCAAGCCTTGATAATTATTAGTGATTGTACAGTTGTTCACATAATTTGATTTTGGCTTACCCCCCTCAGAAGAGAAGAAAAGTTAAAATTGGGCACGCCAATTGCAAATTCATTTCTGCCTAACTTATCTGCAAACTTTTTGACAATATAATTTGGGGACAAGGCAATCAAAAGGGTGAATTTAATACCTCAACCCTGCAACATCTTAACTATGAGTATTGATATTGTTGAGTTTAGATAAATGATCGCTTTTGGTAATGTATGTGCATATAAACTATGCAGAAATAAAATGATTTGTGCAATTTATCTTTGGAAAATATAATGGCTATTAAGAAATAGAATCTCAAGAATAAATTAGAAAAATACAATGAGTAGGGTATTGTAGTGTAATACCTCAAGCTAGGATTGCCACCTCATGCTAGTTAAGTTGTCATCTCATATTATTTGTTGCAGTAGCGGCCTCATGCATGTACACATCATGCTTAGGAGTTAGGACCATTAAGGAAGCCACCTCATTTTTACATATCAGCCACCTAGCTGAACTATAGCTTAACACCTAGCTACTATTATGTTATGGATTGGACATCTCATGCTTCAAGACACCTATAAATGGAAGGTTGCTACTTTTTTCTAGCATTTTGCAACTCTAGAAATCACAAGCGCCTAAACAAAGCAACTAGCACAGTAAAAAAAGAAAGTAATGATTACTGTCAAGATAGAAGAAAGATGGGAGGGTGTGGTTTGAAGTTTCGAAAATCTCCTAGAAATGAAAGTGTCCTTAGTCGATTTTTTTTTTAATATTACAAGGGATTTACTAATGTCCATCGATTCCAAATTTTTTCTTCTTCTGTTCCTATTCAACATCAGTTTTATATCCTCGTATCTATGGATGTTTGAATCATCTTAAAGACATCGAATTTCAGCTGTCTGTTTGTTGTGGGAGAAATTCAAAAATCTCATTTTTATTATAAATGATCATGACTTGTATGATTTTCTAAAATCACTTCTAAACATTTTTATGCCAATTAATTCTGGAAACTTGGTCCTTGTGTTTGAATGACTAGTAACATTTGTATTTATTATACTTAAGCTATGTTGTCTTGATTAGATCTTGTATGACATTAGTAAAGTATGGTGTGGAATTATATATTATTATCAGGAACGTTTTTAAGAATGGTGTGCCTTAATATTGAAAATTTTATATTCTATGAAATGAAATAAACTTCTGGTCAATTAGTGAACCCCTAACCAGTGGGTATTATGGTTGGTTATTAGTAGTGAATCCTTGACAGGGGATGTAATATCTGAAATCGAGCAGGACACGCAATTAATTGACTACCGATGATATCTGAAATCGATCTAAAGTCCCGATGGGAAATCTCAGAATACATAGATAAAATGGAAACTAAGAGTCAAGGAGCAAAATTTAAGGAAAAATAAACCTATGAATCACTTGAAAGGAAAGTTCTTTTGGAAAAAAAAAAAAATCCGAACCTTGGCCTTAGGGATAACCTTAACGGCGACCTGCTGGTCCTTGAGCTCCCCCTTCTTGGATTAGGGATCTTACCTTTTGGAGGAAGAGCGTTGCGAGAAGAAAGTGGGTGGAAGCCTAAAACCCTTGCCGCGGGGAGTTTTAAAGGTGGCGGGGGAGGGTTCTGGCGTCCGGGGGTTGACGGCGGAGAGGAGCTCACGGGGGTCGACGGAGTCTCAGATTTGCGGCGTGAGAGCGAGGGTTTCAATTAGGGCATCGATGGAATCCAGCTGATGATTTAATGAATCAGTGGACAATCCGCCTTTAGCGACCGCTTGAGAGCGGTCGCTAAAAGTGCCTTCCGCGACCGCCCTCAAGCGGTCGCCCAATTTTTTCCTACTTTCTGCGACCGCCTTTAGCGACCGTCCTCAAGCAGTTGCTAAAGGTGCCTTCCGCGACCGCCCTCAAGCGGTCGCCCGATTTTTTCTACTTTTGCGATCGCCTTTAGCGACCGCCCTCAAGCGGTCGCTAAAAGTGGCTTCTGCGACCGCCCTCAAGCGGTCGCCCGATTTTTTCCTACTTTCCGCGACCGCCTTTAGCGACCGCCCTCAAGCGGTCGCTAAAGGTGCCTTCCGCGACCGCCTCTAGTAGTGATTCTATTAATTGCTCTCCCATTTCTGCACCATTAAATACTTCAGCCTATTGACTCGACCATCGGACATTAATAACGGAAGGTGGCCTTGGGAGAACCCACGTAATGTAGCCCTTTTTTTTCCTTTTGTTCTCTTTCATTGTGACGAGACGCTTGTTGCAGCTGCGAGAAATGTCGTGGATGGAATTAAATGCCCATTGCATCCTTCAAAAGAAGCCGAGTAGAGCAGCGAGGCCGCCTAGGAATTAAGCCGTTCAGGAAGGCTGCCGAGGATGGCCGTCTCGAGAGGATGCCATCTAAAAATTGCTGTCTTTATTGCCCATGGGGTCAACCGGCCCCATCAAATGCCCCCCACACTCCTGAGCTTGTGTGCCCCGCGTTAGCTAAGCGAAAGGAGTGTAGGACTTTTTACCTTGGCATCTGCCCTTTCTTATCAACTTCAACTATGATTCCTTCCAGGTGGGGAAACCCATTTCCTTTGGCGCTGCCTTGTGTAGACATCTTCATGCTCTTTGGAGCCATGCTTTTTTCCTGTTCAAAAAACTTTTAAGAAAAGTTTGAGGGTAAGTGGGTTACCCTTGACTGGCAGCTAGTAAACCTCTCCCTATGCAAATCCCGGAAGCAGATGGGGTGTCAGTTTTCCTAACTATGAGTTGACTTTGGGTCTTCTACTTGTCATAAAATTTGAAAGTGGGTGCCCGTCAACTGTAAGCTGGGGAGTTGGCCTCTCCCAACTATGAGTTATCTTGGGGCTTCTTGATGGCTGAAGGTGACTAGTAATATGTTGCTGGTACATAATTTAGATAAAGGTCTTACTCGATTGGCCATTGGCCATTAAGGCAGAGTTAGAGCCGCTGCGAAGCCGTTGAGGCTGTGATAAAGCTGCTAAAGTAGAGTTGAGGCCATCGAGAGCCTTTTGAACCCCGAAGGATGACCCGAGAGTCGCTGGGGTAGGACCATGCTTGGGAACCTTTAACCCCAGAGGGTGACCTGAGAGCTGAGAGTCGTCAGGTGCCTTTTTCTTTGCGCCAACGATCTTTGCTGCCGGCATTGGAGTCAATCTTTGGGCTTTGGTGCCGACACAAACTCGGGCTTTGGTGCCGAGCTGGGCTCGGGCTTGAGTGCCGACGCGGAGTCGGGCTTGAGTGCCAACGCGGAGTCGGGCTTAGGTGCCGAGGGGAGACTCGGGCTTGGAGTGCCAACGCTGAGTCGGGCTTCGGTGCCGATGCTGAGTCAGGCTTGAGTGCCGACGTGGAGTCAGGCTTGGGTGCCGAGGGGAGACTCGGGCTTGAGTGCTAACGCAAATTGGGCTCGAGTGTCGAGGGGAGACTCAGGCTTGAGTGCCGAGGGGAGACTCGGGCTTGGGTGCCAAGGGGAGACTCGGGCTTGAGTGTCGATGCGGAGCCGGGCTTGGGTGCCGAGGGGAGACTCAGGCTTGGGTGCCAAGGGGAGACTCGGGCTTGAGTGCCGACGCGGAGCCAGGCTTGAGTGCCAACGCGGAGCCGGGCTTGAGTGCCAAGGGGAGACTCGGGCTTGGGTGCCAAGGGGAGACTCGGCTTGAGTGCCGACATGGAGCCGGGCTTGAGTGCCGAGGGGAGACTCGGGCTTGAGTGCCAACGTAGAGCCGGGCTTGAGTGCCGAGGGGAGACTCCAGCTTGGGTGCCGAGGAGAGACTCGGGCTTGAGTGCCAATGCGGAGCCGGGCTTTGATTGTTGATGCAGAGTCGTCTTCCCTGCATGACATTTTCAAGTATCAATGAATGAAATATTGTTAAGTATAGTGTACTTAGCTCTTATAGCACCCTTGTTTCCTTCTGCTGATTTAGATACTTCAGTCTGTTGGTGGTCTGCCCCCCAGGGAAATAGGCCAAGGGGCTGAGACCGAGACCGAGGCCGAGGGGGGGAGCCAAGGGAGCTCGCATGGCTGAGGGAGCTAAGAACAAGCGGGATAGCCAAGGCTGAATGGAACAAACCGAGGCCGATGCGGTTGGGACCGAGAGGAAGCCGGGTGGCTGTGATGAAGTTGGGAGACGGGGCTGAGGGAGTCCAGCCGCTGGGAGCAGACAGGTGTCAGGACGGATCCGAGGCACCTGGGAGCAGGAGGCGGGGATGGAGCTAGGAGTCCCCATGATGGCGTCGACCTCGTGGCAGAGCTTGACCTGGACATCTGTGTGGAGAACCAGCTCTGTTATGGCCCATCCAGCCAATAGTGTCGTGGTCTCCATGCCCTGGGAGACCATCTTCTAGTGGGGGCAGCATGCCCATGAATTCGGGAACAGAGAGCTGGTTATGTGGAGCTGGCCTTGGACGACTGGGAACAGCCGGGAAGAAACCCGGAAGCCGAAGCCCGCGGAGAGGACCGGGATCGTCGCGAGAGACCGAAGGTGAGGAGCTGGGAGCAGCCGGCACGAAGGCAGGTTCACGGACCTTTGGAGGTGGAACAGTTGGGATGGGGTCGTCGTGCCCCTCGTGCTGACAGCCTTTCGCTTGCTTTTTCTAAGAGATGATGGAGGGGCCTGAGGCTGTAGCGGAGGAGCCAAGAAGCAGCCTCCATAGCGAATGAAACTGGAGCTCCTCTCTCTCCCTCCCTCGGTGCCGGACCGGAGAGAGATCGAGGGAGTCCCACACAAATTGGTTAGAGATGAGACTGAGAGATGGTTGCTAGGACGATGCTACGGGTGACATCGAAGGCGCCAGAAGTCGGGTCGATATAGGGAGGGAAATAGAAGCTTTCCCTAACGTGGGACTAGGACCAGCCTTGACCTAGCCCAACCCCCTTCTTAGATTCCTTTGGTAACCTTTTGAGTTGGGATGTGGACTAGAGAAGGATAGTTATCCTCATGTCAACTGACATGAATGTGCCTTGCTCCTGTGGCTTAATGCCACAATGTCAAGCCTGATGAGTCAATGACATCATGCTGGGAGACGTCCTGGTGTTTGGAAAACCAAGAATTGGAAGACATGGCCTTGGATGGACATCACCATGTGCCAGGTTGCTAGAGGGGAGAGAGGGTATCAGAGTGCGATACTCTCTCAAAAAGTGGCACCTCGGTATTTGCTAATAGTTCAAGGAGCGGGAGCAGCCGAGGGGGGGTCGGTGCTGAGGCCGAGTGGAAGCTGATCCGTGATCGAGGGAAGCAGCCGAAGCCGAGTGCCGAGGGGAGCAGTCTAAAGCCAAGTGGGAGTTAAGGCTAAAGATTTGGAGTTGGAATAGTCGGGAGGCAGAAGCTTGCTGGTCCCGAGGAGGAGAAGCCGATTCGCTGAGGCCAAGGACAGATGTTGTCTTTATTGCCCAAGGGGTCAAGTGGCCTCATCAAATGCCCCCACACTCCTGTTGCTCAGCTCATTGAAGGTGCCCCCCAGCATAACTGGCGAAAGCTTTTTGGATCTGGGGTTATCACCATCTTTATGATCCACCATTTTGATTAGAGGGGGATGAGGATATGCAAACTAGCATCGCTGATCCCCCCTTCCTGGCGCGCCAATCTGTTGCTGCCAAATCACTTTTGAGGAGCGTCAAGCAACAGAAATGCTTCGTTGGCCTTCAGAGGAATGATAGGGACCGCCTCCTTCAGCCGAAACCTGCAAGAAAAGTCCCAACCGGTGGTTCCGGCGGGGACCCTCCGACACTCAAGTCAGCGATCTGGAGAACATGGATTTTTTAATGAAAGAGTAGAGATTGAGTCCCCCTCCCTCGTTGGGGGTCGGGGTCTTTATATACCTGTTCGGGGTCCCTCTTATCCTTCGTCGTAACAGCCGAATCATATCTTTCGTTAAGATCGGCTCCATATGTAGGCACATAGCTGCTAAACGTGTGTCATAATATCAGCAACGACCCATAGTATAGCAGTAACCGCCCGTGATCTTGGCAAAAGAGAATGGGTTGACGGGCCACGTGGAAGTCCTGCGTGAACAGCGATGGGTGATAAGGTTAGTATCATGGGCCCCAAGGTGTAGCCATTGGAGTTGAAGCCAGTTGTCCCTAGTAGAGCATTAATTATGGAGTTATAGCACTATTCAGTCGAGGGGAATAAGGGGCTGAGGCTGTAGAAAAAAGCCGAGACCGAAGCTATTCATGGCCGAATGAAAAAAGCCCAAACCGAAGGGGCTAACGTGGTAGCCATAAATACCTTAATACATAAAAGAGAATAAGGCAATAAATGCCTAGATACTCGTGGCCTTTCAGGCCATAAAAGGCTATAAATACGGGAGTGAATAAGGCAATAAATGCCTAGCAAGTGGATGCATGTCAGCCTCGACGTGGAGATGCGAGGCGCTGAGGCCGACGCCGAGAGGGCTAATGTGGTAGCCATAAATGAGAATAAGGCAATAAATGTCTAGATACTCGTGGCCTTTGAGGCTATAAAGCTATAAATACGGGAGAAAATAAGGTAATAAATGCCTAACAAGTGGATGCTTGACGCCAAGACCGATGCGGAGGGGGCTAATGCGGTAGCCATAAATACTTTAATACCGGTGAGAATGAGGCAATAAATGCCGTGGATGCACGTGGCCTTTATGAAGTCATAAATGCGGAGTGGATCATAAATGCGAAGTGGAATAAGGCAATAAATTCCTTATAGACGTGAGGTCGAGGCCGACGCAAGGCCGTTGTCGAGGCCGTTGCCGTTGCCGAGGCCGTTGCCGAGACGGGAAGAGGCGACTTGGAGTGCCGAGACGAGATATCTGTGACACTCTATTCCATTAATTGCTCTCCCGTTTCTGCACCATTAAATGCTTTAGCTATTGACTCGACCACCGAACATTAATGACGGAAGGTGGCCCTTGGAGAACCCACGTTACGTGGCCCTTTTTCCCTTTTGTTCTCTTTCATTACGACGCAGCTGTGAACCTTTTTCCCTTTTGTTCTCTTTCATTACGACGCAGCTGTGAACATTGTCGTGGACGGAATTAAATGCCCATTGCGTCCTTCAAAAGAAAGCTGAGTAGAGCAAGGCCGCCTAGGAATTAAGCCATTTAGAAGATGCCATCCAAAATTGCTGTCTTTATTGCCCATGGGGTCAATCGGCCCAATCACTAATCATAATGAAGTAGATCTTCCTAGAGATTGGAGATATGCCTATGGTCATTCAAAGGAATTGATTATTGGTGATCCATCTCAAGGAATAAGAACTAAGTCATCTATGAGAAATAAGTAATCATCTTGCATTTGTATCTCAAATTGAACCTAAAACTATTGAAGAAGCTGAAAAAGATAATAATTGGATGTTAGCAATGCAAGAAGAATTAAATCAATTTACTAGAAATAATGTATGGACCTTAGTTGAAAGACCTAAAATCATTCAGTTATAGGATCAAAATGGGTATTTAGAAATAAACTAGATGAAAATGATAGTAATTAGAAACAAAGCTAGATTAGTTGCAAAAGGATATAATCAAGAAGAAGGTATTGATTTTGATGAAACCTTTTGCACCTGTAGCTAGATTAGAAGCCATTAGATTATTACTTGCATTTGCATGTCATATGAATTTAACTTATTTCAAATGGATGTTAAAAGTGCATTTTTAAATGGATTTATAAATGAAGAAGTTTTGTAGAACAACCACCAGGTTTTGAAGATCATGAATTTTCAAATCACGTTTTTAAATTGCACAAAGCATTATATGGTTTAAAACAAGCACCTAGAGCTTGGTATGATAGGTTAAGTAAATTTTTAATTGAAAATGATTTTACAAGAGGAAATGTTGATAAAACCTTATTTTTGAAAAGAAAAGTAAAGATTTATTAGTAGTACAAATATATGTTGATGATATTGTATTGGTGCTACTAACAATCTCTTTGTCAAGAATTTGCTAAGTTAATGCAGGGAGAATTCGAGATGAGCATGATGGGAGAACTCAACTTCTTCCTTGGACTCCAAATCAAACAAAGCAAAGAGGGAATTTTCATCAACCAAACAAAGTACACAAAGGAATTCTCAAGAAGTTTGGTATGGAATCAATCAAACCCCTTGGAACACCAATGAGTCCTTCATGCAAGCTGGACAAAGATGAAGAAGGTAAGAAGGTTGATCAAAAATATTATCGAGGTATGATCGGATCCCTACTTTACTTAACAGCAAGTAGACCAGATATTATGTTTGCTGTTTGTTATGTGCTAGATTTCAATCAGAACCTAAAGAATCACACTTAATTGCTGTTAAAAGAATTTTAAGATATCTAAGTGGAACAAAAAATGTAGGTTTATGGTATTCTAGAGACTCAACATTAAACTAATTGCATATTCTGATTCTGATTATGCTGGATGTAAACTAGATAGAAAAAGCACAAGTGGTGCATGCCAATTCTTAGGAAGTAACTTAATCTCATGGTTTAGCAAAAAGCAAAATTCGGTTGCATTATCAACTACTGAAGCAGAATATGTTGCAGCTGGAAGTTGCTGTGCTCAAATCCTATGGATTAAGCGACAACTTGAAGACTATGGTATCACACTTGATAAAACTCCTATAAGATGTGATAATACAAGTGCAATCAATCTAACTAAAGAATCCAATTCAACATTCAAGAACTAAACACATTAGAAATTAGATATCATTTTATAAGAGAACATGTAGCTAATAATGAAATTTGTCTTGATTATGTTAATACTGAAGAACAATTAGCTGATATATTTACAAAACCTTTGAGTGAAGAAAGATTTTGTTATCTTAGAGGAGAATTAGGGATTTGTGATCCTTTGGAATATTTGAAACCCTAAGGAATGATTATCTAGATTTCTATCAATTTCTTGAGATCATATTTTTAAGGAAAATTATCTAGTCATTTGAGCAATTGATTCCTCAATTCCAAAGATTTTTCAATTTATTGATTTTATTTGACAAGTTTCGGATGTTTGAAACTCATTTTTTTTCTCTGAAACTGTCTGGAGCCGACACCTCAATTTGAGGAGTCGACACCTCTTCTGTGTCGCTCTCGGTCTCTGACCTTGGAACCGGCACCTCATAAGTGAGCCGACTCCAGTTCGGGCGCTAACTGTGTTAGCGACTTGGAGTCGACACCCGATTTTGCGGGAGTCGACACCTGGTGGTCCCAAATTGACTTTATTAGGGCAGAGTCGACACCATTTTTATTTTCTCCAAACCCTTTCCAAATCCTCTCCAAACCCTCTTCAAACTTCCCAAAGCCAAATACCCCCAAATCAATCATTCCCTAAGATTTCTATGGCACCTAAGCATAGGGGATTGGTCTTTGAGCTCCCGCTACAAGAAAGTGTACGGCGAGGCGTCCCGTCCGTGAGCCCACTCCAGTGACGATTCTTCATCAACTCCATCATATAATCCTGGCCCCTCATCTCCACAGGTAGATACCCTAGCTGGGGAGTTATTACCATGGGTAGGAAAGTTGATTTTGATTTCTTTGAAATGAGGGTTTTGCATTGGAGACAAATTAAAGAATGGGTTGGGATAAGTTTGCTCTTTGGATGTTCCTACTTATCTAGCTCTTGTTAAAGAATTTTACTAAATTTATCTAAAGGAGACGGTGGAATTGTCAGTTCAGTAAGAGGAAAGAGAATTCATCTTACTTTCAAATTTTAGGAAATTTGTTAAGTATTCCTGTTACTGGATTTGTTGCAAACATTCAAGTGAGAGATCAGCTACTTTATCAGAATGTTAAAAGAGAAATAACTGAATTTGAAGAGGTAGGGCAAATCAATTGCCACTTGAGCTTAGGCTGTTACATAACATCTGCAGTAGGATTCTATTTTCCAAGACTGAGATTTGAGTATGTCTCAGAGTGAGACATTTTGTCATGGACAGTATTTGATAGGTCAGCCTATAAATCTTGCTGGGATGATGATATGGTATATGGCTTAGGCTGGGGGCAAGAAGAGATCTTCATTACCTTATGGAATGATAACCTTGGTTTTTAGGAGCCAAGGAGTAGTATTTCTGATAATGAGCCTTCAAAGAACCTAAGGCACACTGACTACTATAGTTTAGCCACTGTGCACAGGATGGGTTTTGTGAAAGTAGATGGTAAATGGGAGAGAAAATGTCATACTAGCGACAGGGTTGCTGAGACTAATGTGCCCGGCCCTTCTGAGGCAGGACCATCTGAGACACAGCTCATCAGAGCCCAGTCAGGATGTACCTTCAGCTCCATCAGTTCCTTCTACTTTTGTTCAGTCATCTATTGGTTTTTCCGATGTTCAGTTGGATCAGCTTAGAAGTATTTTTGCTACTCACAAGGAAGAGATGAACTCTGAGCTAGATAGCCAATTATGAATTTGAGAGAGACCCTTATTCTTTGGATGAAAGAATTCAAAATTGAGTCTACTCTTGGAGCCTCCGCTGAATCCTTAAAGAATGATCTCAAGAACATTTTTGAAGAACTTAAAGATATTGGTGGAGATTCAGAGATGTATTCCAGATGCAATGCTAAGCTTCAGGACAAAATTATGACTGCATGTGCATTTGTTGATAGAAGACAAGAATTTGTAAGGACTCAGAGTGAAGGAATGGCAAGAATACTAGAAGATTTGCAAAGACTCATTAGAACTAACTTTTGATTATATTGTAATGAAGTTTCTTTGATGTTAATTAGTCTAGTTTGATGTTGATTTATTTTTTATTAAAAGTTCTAATGTAATGAAGTTTTGATGTAATGAAGTTTCTTTTTGAAATATGATGTAATGATTGACATTTGATGTAATGAACTTATTTGATACTTAATGAATGTTATTTGATCTTTGAAGCATCTGTCAATTTTGTTATTTCACTTAAAACCTCATGGCCTTTTTGTTGATACAAAAAACAGGGAGAGATAGTCGTATATGCTTAATTAATTGTCATATATGCATTGAAAGGATGAATAGATGTTAAAATTGATATAATTGTTTAATTGGTATCAAACATTAAAAGTTTACTGTTAAAAGGAAAGAATAGATGTTAATTTGAGTATCATAGGAGGAGCTACCTCATTCAGGGGGAGCTTATTTGTGAAGAATAAATAATTGAGATATTTGATTTGAAAATCTTAATGTTTAATCATGCATATACTTAGTGTTTTTATAATCATCAAAAAGGGGAGATTGTTGACCCAATTATTAATTTTGATGATTAATAAAAGATATGAGTATATTCATTTTGTTACTAATAGATTTAATAAGTGTTTCAGGGATTAAAAATGTTTGATCAATCAAAAGAATAAAGAAACATGTTTTGAATCGATGTTTTAAAGGAAACTTTCAAATTTCAGAGCCTGGAGTCGACACCCAACTAGTCAGGAGCCGACCCCAATGCGTATCAGAAGGTTTTTGAGATTTTGGCATGACCTAGAGTTGACACCTAAGGTTTCGGAGCCGACTCCAACCTGAGATACAGAGAAGTGCATTCTATTTCAGTTTCTGGAGCCAACACATAGAATTCGAAAGCCGACACCTGAGTTTCTGGAGCTGACTCTAACCTGAGAACAGAGAGCGTGTTTTATGGACTTTTTTGGAGCCGACACTTACAGTTTTCCGGAGCTGACTCCCAAAAGCGACAAGCCAACACTTACCTTTTTTGGAGCCGACTCCTCAACAACTTTTTCTTTACTATTTTTGAACACCTGACTTGGAGCCGACACTTGAAAAGTTGGAGACGACTCCAACTTGTCAGGAACGGATTTTTCATCTGTCGAAATGTACTTCAACGGTAAGATTTCTTTCACCTAACCTCTAACGGCTATTTTCTTTGTGTGTAGAAGAATCCAAACATCTCCAACGGCTATATTTCCCACCTAAAACTTGAATTAAGAAATCTATAAAAAAGGAAAAAACCGTCCGTTTGAATGTGGTGAAATAGAGAGGAAAAAATCGAAAAACGAAAAGGGAATATTTTGTGAAAAATCCAAAAATCTTGAGAGAGAAATCAAAAGGAAAGACTCAGAGTCTCCAGTGTCCAATGTAGAAGCCTTCACGCAAAGGAGTCTTCACGCACGGACGTTGGAAATCCAGAAGAAATCTTTAGTAAAAAGGTACGCAATCATTTTCTCTAATTAAGTAATGATTGCGATTGTTCAGATTATTGGTATCGCTTCCGCATTAACTGGATTTAATATTTTAATCCATGCTTATCTTCTTTATGATAAGAGTTTTGATCGGATTGTTCTCACCGGAGATCAGAACCTCTAACTCGTTTTATCTAGAGTTGAAGATAACCATAGCAAATTTAAAATTCTTATCTTATCTAATCATCTCCCATCTATCCATCCAACAAAAAACTGATATCTGAGCGTTGGTTTTGATAACAAGTAATCAACATGGACACCTCCTCTATCCGAGTAAGATGGAAAATATTAGAATACACATGGGCTCCCTTCGTCAATGGACTCCACATGGACTTTTTGCTGGAATGGAAGGAATACACCGGAAGACTTCTTGCTGGAACGGAAGGAATACACACGTCCATGGACTCCACATCCGGAATACTTCTTGGGGATTGAACGATGGAGAAGACGATTGGCCTCCTTCTTCCGTTTAGACCATTTAATGCCAGAAGCAATTGACGTTGGCCTCCTTTCTTCCATTCGGATGACTCACCAAGGATGGGAATACGTGGTGGTGGCGATTACAAGCATCCACTAAAGCAATGAGAAGACAATTGGCCTCCTTCTTCCGTTTGGGCCATTTAATGCCAGAAACGGAAGCAACGTTGGCCTCTCTTCTTCCGTTCGATGATTCCTTGTTTGGCCCATCCATTGCCAGTAACAAAGAAGGAACGAACACAAAGAAGGATGCCTCCCTTCTTCCATCCGAACACCACGTGAGAGCCTCCCTTCTTCCGTTCGAACACCACGTGAGATGAAGCGGCTCCACGTCGTGAGACCTCAAAATGTGAGGAAAAGCCACTAGGCCAACGTTCTGCTCCGAATGGATCTGGGAAAGGTCACAAGAATTGGAGGCGTGTCTTTGGAAGCAATGGAAGTATCCAAACGAAAGTATCGGAGGTCCACAGATGGGACCAATCTTCTCAGGTACTTACCTTAAGGAATTTAAAAACAGCAAACTTAATAGTAGCTTTCATCATTAGCAACAACTATAATCTTCATTCCATTGAGGAATTGGAGTTTGACTCTGGGATGCTTCCGCCGTTTGGGCTGGCACATATCCGAACGGCTATCCCAAAGCATAGAAATTTATTATTTAATTTTTTATTGCTTATGTGTATTGCATACATGTTTTTATTGCCATGGTATCACTCATTAGAATATTATGAGTTAAATATAATTAAATGATTAAAGGACCCTAAATTAACATGATTGAATAGGTTGGAAACCAAAGCATCTATGACAATTGGGCGTTAATCAGAAAAATGATTACATAATTGGTTAAGTGATTAAAGGTATGTCCAAGGCCATTTGGACATAATAAATCATAAATTATACAAAAACTTAATTAACAAATTATCAAGTGTGTAAGGGTAACATGTAACCCACGGCTTCCCAAAAGGTTGATTCTCGCTATGATGCATGTGCTTACTCGTGTCACAAGCGTGACCCCCATTAGGGATGGAGTACATACATCAGCTATAGTAGAAGAATTTTTAAAATATTTAATTCTTTATTGCATATGATATACTTACTCGAGTCATATGCGTGACCCCCATTAGGGATGGGGTATGTCATTAGTTTACATAGTTCTAAGAATTAAATAAATAATATAGGGTGTCTTGTTTGAACACTTAGGGATGGAGTTTTCAAGCTTGTTAATCCCAGAAGATTAAACATTGGTTAACACTTGACCTATAATGATAGGAGCCAAAAACCAAAGCAGTGATCATAACCAAGTAAGGCTGTTGGATCAGCACGTGGGGACTATGACCAGGTGGGACTTGGGTTGACTCATTTTTATGGAGGTCAATACACTGTTACATTGAGACTTTGTAGATTTTTTTTAAGTTTTTGCTACTTAGTAATCTTAATGTTAAAAGAATATTTATGGAGCATATATAACTGAATGTATGCCATTATTTGTATTTCAGATGTCGTCATCATTTTCCCCACTTGCTTCTATACTTAATGATAATAAGTTAACCGACCAAACTATTTGAATTGGAAGAGAAATTTGGACATAGTACTCACTTCTACTGGGTATAAGTATGTCCTAACAGATATCTATCCTCAGTTGGGTCAAAACCCAACGGATAATGAAAAGCTTGAATTTGAAAAATGGAACAAGGCTGATGAGATGGCCAAATGCTATATCTTGGCTTCCTTAAGCCCAGTGCTACAACAGCAACATCAAAACATGGAGACGGCTTATGATATGATTTTTAGTCTCCAAGAGATGTTCGCTCATTCGAGCAGGGCTGCACGACAGAGTGCTATCAGGAAGCTGATCAATGCTCGTATGGCTGAAGGTACCCCGGTTCGAGAGCATATGCTTAAAGTGATGGGCTACCTATATGAGGCCATCGATTTGGGTGCTGAGATCGACAAGAGACTCAGATAGATATAGTGCTGGAAACCCTCTCAAGTTCATTTGATCAATTCAAGCTTAACTATTCAATGAACAAACTTGGCATGACCCTCCCAGAGCTCATGAAAGAGCTGCAATCAGCTGAGCAGATTCTAAGGAAGGAAAAGGCAGTTCACTTTACTAAGGCTTCTTCTTCTAAGCCCAAAAGGCCCAAAGGAAAGAAGAAGCAATATCCTAAGGTAGCGGGTGGAAAGATCAAAAAGACAAAGACCGCTAAAGGAGCAGTAAAAGGGAGATGTTTTCACTGCAACCAGAAAGGGCACTGGAAGACAAACTGCCCAAAACTAATTGCCAAGAAGAATGCAACAGGTAATATTTTTGTTATTGAAACATGTTTAGTGGTGGATTCTACTGTATCCTGGATTGTAGACTCAGGAGCCACTAATCACATATGCAATTCATTGAAGGGGTTCCAGGTAACCAGGAAACTCAATAGAAGAGAGATATTGCTGAGGCTGGGGATAGGAGTAAAAGTGGGAGCTACTAGTATTGGTAGAGTTAGTTTATCTTTTGGATGTAACAAAAAACTTGTATTGGATGATTGCTTATATGTACCAGAATTAAAAGAAATTTAATTTCAGTAGCATGTTTGATTTCCTATGGTTACAATGTTTCTTTCCATTCTGATGTTTCCATTAGTAGAAATGGTAAAGAAATTTGTAGAGGATCAAGATTAGGAAATTTATATTATGTACATCCAATAACTCCCACATCCAATGACACTGAAATAGTGCATACTGTCTCAAATAAGAGAAAAGCAAATACTTTGGCATTTAAGACTAGGTCACATAAACCTTAATAGGATTAAGAGGCTTATCCAGGATGGATCCTTGGGTCCATTGGATATGGATAAAATGCCTCAGTGCAAATCCTGTTTGGAAGGAAAAATGACTAGAAGGTCTTTTAAGACCAAAGGCCTTAGGGCCTCTGATTTACTGGACTTGGTGCACACTGATGTATGCGGACCAATGACGGTACAAGCCCGAGGAGGTTTTGAGTATTTCATTACTTTTACTGATGATTACTCAAGATATGGATACGTTTATCTGATGCGACATAAGTCTGAAGCTTTTACAAAGTTTAAGCAGTTCAAGGCTGAAGTTGAGAATCAATTGGGAAAACGAATCAAAGCTGTTAGATCAGATCGTTGAGGTGAATACCTTCTTGAAGAATATAAACAGTTTCTCATTGACAATGGCATTGTTTCTCAACTTACTGCTCCTAGAACACCACAACAGAATGGGGTAGCAAAAGGAGAAATAGAACTCTACTTGAGATGGTAAGATGCATGATGTGTCATGCGAGTTTACCAGAATCCTTTTGGGGATATGCTCTAGAAACGACAGCATATATTTTGAATTTAGTCCCATCTAAGTCAGTACCCAAGACTCCCTATGAGATGTGGACTGGACGTAAGTCCAATCCAAGGTACCTCAAAGTATGGGATGTCTGCTTATGTATTAATTGAAAAGACGTCTAAATTCGGACCAAGATCTATACTTTGCTACTGGGTTGGTTTCCCAAAAGGAACTGTAGGCGCTACTTCTATAATCCTGAGAGTCGAAATGTGTTCGTTAGCACGAATGCTAGATTATTGGAAGATGATTGTATTAGTACCGCTGATCCTAAAAAGGTGGTTCTACAAGACAGACACCTGAGGGATCATCTTTCAATTCAAGACATAATGATAAGGATGAAACACCTATTGCTGAACCAGTATTAGATGCGACACCCATGGTTCATCGTAGTGGGAGGATTTTGAGACCACCTAATAGGTTTATGTTCTTTGGAGAATCCTATGTGGCGATCTCCAATGAACAAGAATCGAATCCCACTAGTTACGATGAAGCTATCACGGATGTAGATGCAGACCAATGGCACAAGGCTATGGAATCAGAAATGGAATCTATGTACTCGAATGAAGTTTGGGATATTGTAGATGCACCGGCTGGGATCAAACCCATTGGGTGCAAGTGGATCTACAAGAGAAAGAGAGGACCGGATGGGAAGGTTGAAACCTTCAAAGCACGGTTGGTGGCAAAGGGCTATACCCAGAAGGAGGGTATAGATTATGAGGAAACTTTTTCACCTGTTGCCATGCTAAAGTCGATTCGGATTCTCTTGGCCATAGCAGCTCATTTTGACTATGAGATTTGGCAGATGGACGTCAAGACGCTTTCCTCAATGGATATCTTGATGAGACTATCTATATGGTCCAACCAGAGGGGTTCATATCTCGAGGCCAAGAGAACATGGTTTGCAAGCTTAAAAGGTCCATTTATGGACTTAAACAAGCATCCAGATCATGGAACATTAGATTTGATCAGGCGATTAAATCCTATGGTTTTAATCAGAAATGAGCCATGTGTCTACAAGAGATTAGATGGTAAAGCTGTAGTGTTTCTGATATTATATGTAGATGATTTGTTGCTTATTGGCAATGATGTCGCAGCATTGTCCTCAGTCAAGATTTGGCTATCACATCAGTTCAGTATGAAAGATCTCGGAGATGCTAGCTATGTTCTTGGGATCAAACTTTTACGAGATCGAAAGACAAGAACATTGGGTTTATCTCAGGCGGCTTATATAGATAAGATTCTGCATAGGTTCTCAATGCACGACTCCAAAAAGGGTATGTTACCCTTCAGGCATGGTGTTCCTCTATCAAAGGACCAATGTCCCAAGACTGATGAGGAAAAATGTACAATGAGTAAGGTACCATATGCTTCGGCTGTTGGTAGCCTTATGTACGCCATGTTATGCACGAGACCTGATATCTGTTACGCCGTAGGTATGGTCAACCGTTACCAGTCGAACCCAGGGATACAACACTGATAACTGTCAAGCATATCTTCAAGTATCTTCAGAGAACGAAAGATTATATGCTTGTATATCATAGTGATGAGCTTATCCCAATGGGATATACTGATTCTGATTTTCAGGCAGATAAAGATTCTAGAAGATCTACATTCGGTTTTCTATTTACATTAGGTGGTGCTGCTATCAGTTGGAGGAGTGTGAAACAATCTTGTATTGCAGACTCCACCATGGAAGCTGAGTATGTGGCAGCATCTGAGGTAGCAAAAGAAGCAGTTTGGCTAAGAAAGTTTCTTATGGAATTGGAGATTGTACCTTTAATTGAGAGACCTTTAACACTGTATTGTGACAATACGGCTGTGATTGCTCAAGTGAAGGAACCTCGTTATCACACTAAAGGCAAGCACATTGAGCGCAAGTTTCACTTGATCCGAGAGTTTGTGCAGCGGAAAGAAGTGGAAGTGCTCAAGATCGCCTCATTGGAAAACTTAGCTGATCCCTTTACCAAGACCCTCAAGGGAAATATTTTTACAAGTCATGTTGAGGGGATGGGAGTTAGGTTATGGTAGTATATATTTTAGCCCAAGTGGGAGTATGTTGGAAATTGTGGTCTAAAAGACATAATTTTTCTATGATGATTGACATCAGATGATATATAATAAATGATTTGATATTTGCATCCTATATACTTGTTGTATGTAATTCTCCTGAAAGGTCTACGAATGTTAGAAATAATGATCTTGAGTGCTCGAGATGCTTCACACATGAGTACAGAAGACACGAGATCATTTTATTACATTCGAAATACAATTGTCACAATTTTAATAAAGTTAGGCGCTTTATTATGAGAAATTGAAGTATACGTAATTTTCAATTGGGGAAATAGTTTGTCTTGACTATTTGAGAGGGATTCTCGAATTAGTATATAGTATGCATATTGCGTATTGACGGACTTACATGAGAATAAATTTTGGAAATGTACTATCATGAAATTTAACTCATAGCTATGAGAGTACGATTGTTCTTAAGCTTGAGCAAGTCACTGAACTCAGACTTATAGCGTATATGCTTTGATTCACCAAATGAGCAAAATCCATAAATGATTGATACTCGGTGGGTTGGGCATATGCCACTAGGGTCTAAGAACATACTCGCAATATAGTCATTCATGTACTTTCCATGAGAAAGTAATAACACTCCCTTGAGAGGTTCAAATTAATCTATCTTAAAACTATGCATAGTGATCTTTATAGATCGAGTAGACATGATCAATCGACGGGTTGATTCATGACGCTCAGTGGATGGATATGAGGGAACCTAGAGCTCAAGGTGTTAGATGGATATTGGACAAGTGATAGTACACAAATTACTTGATGCCAATATTCGAGTGTCGCATGAAGGAACCATTTGCGTATCGATATCATAGGTCAGGGATGGATTGTCTTATGTGACAATTTATTTATCTCGACGTAAATGTCGCATATCCTGGAGTGCAGTTGTGATTTTCTGGTGGAAATAAATCACAACTAAGAATATTGTCCGAGTCATAGGGAATGCGGTGTAAGGACAATATTCTTGGGAACTAGGTTATGTGTGTCCCGCGAAGTCCAAGGTGTAGACCATAAAAGAAAACTTGCTCCTAAATTTTAAGAATTTATTTTTAAATTTTAGGTGACGCGATGAGCAAGTTATGCGCCTAATATTGTGTTTGATTTTTTAGAAAAAATCAGAGAAAAGTTTCTTAATAAAACTAAACTCTGTAACATGGATCCGTGACCAAAGTAGAGGCCATGGGTGGTTTGAGGACTTTGGGTTTAGGCTCTATGGGCCTTGGTCCCAATGAGCTTTAGACCAGCGGGCCTATTATAAGTTGGGCATGATGTTCTCAGATCAGCGCAGAAGAGACAACGTATTTTTTTATGAAGCGGTGTCATCTTTGGATGATGATGAGAAGCGTCTCTCCCATAGGGACGCGACGCTTTCTTCGATCAGAGTATCGCTTCCCATTTATAAATAGTGAGCACCATGATCAAAGAAAGAAGAGAGAAATATCTTTTTCATTTTTCATCCACCCGTCTTTATCTATTTTTAAGAACAGTAAAGACAGAGAGATCCAGAAGAGAGAAACACAAAAGAATTCGGCTGATTTTTATTTACCAAAAAATCCTTGCTTATTTCCTTGGCCATACCCCTTGTTCATTCAGGGAGTTGAGGATTAAAGATTATCCCGTTTATTCCTAAGAAGAAATCAGCGATCTTAGAGAGCTTCTCCACTCCTTTGAGGAGTCTCCGGTGTAGAAGCCTTCATGCAGAGGAGTCTTCACACACGGACGTTGGAAATCCAGCAGAAATCTTTAGTAAAAAGGTACGCAATCATTTTCTCTATGTTGACCCAATTATTGATTTTGATGATTAATAAAAGATATGAGTATATTCATTTTATTCTAATAGATTTAACAAGTGTTTCAGGGATTAAAAATGTTTGATCAATCAAAAGAAAAGAAACATATTTTGAATCAATGTTTTAAAAGAAACTTTCAAAGTTCAGAGCCTGGAGTCGACACCCAACTAGTCAGGAGCCGACCCCAAGGCGTATCAGAAGGTTTCTGAGATTTTGGCACGGCCTGGAGTCGACACCCAAGGTTTCGGAGCCGACTCCAACCTGAGATACAGAGAAGTGCATTCTCTTCAGTTTTGGAGTCGACACATAGAATTTGGGAGCCGACACCTAAGATTTCGGGAGCCGACACCTGAGTTTCTGGAGCTGACTCTAACCTGAGAATAGAGAGCGTGTTTTATGGACTTTTCTGGAGCCGACACTTACAGTTTCCGGAGCCGACTCCCGAAAGCGATGAGCCGACACTTACTTTTTCGGAGCCGACTCCCAACAACTTTTTCTTTACTATTTTTGAACACCCGACTTGGAGCCGACACCTGAAAAGTTGGAGCCGACTCCAACCTGTCAGGAACGGATTTTTCATCTGTCAGAACGTACTTCAACGGTAAGATTTCTTTTCACCTAACCTCTAACGGCTATTTTCTTTGTGTGTAGAAGAATCCAAACATCTCCAACGGCTATATTTCCCACCTAAAACTTGGATTAAGAAGATCTATAAAAAGGGAAAAACCGTCCGTTTGAAGTGGTGAAATAGAGAGGAAAAATCAAAAAAGGAAAAGAGAATATTTTATGAAAAATCCAAAAATCTTGAGAGAGAAATCAAAAGGAAAGACTCAGAGCTTACATCAACCAATCCAAGAGAGTCCAAAGAGAAATCCAAGGCATTCAAGTTCAAAATCGGAGGATTTTTCAAGTGAAGAAAAAGAAAGCAAAAGCCCTGATTTTCCCAACTTCTCAACTGCAATCTTTGTGAAGAATCTGAGCTGAGGCCTGATTCAACATTTCAAAGGAGAAGAGAAAAGAAGAAAAGAAGAAAGCTCAAATCAAATTCACTTCAAACAGGCTTTTCTTACCCTTGTTTATTTAATTGAATATTTGCTCATTTAAGGAGCTGTCTTGTATTGTAAACTCTATTTTTCATAGTTGTTGGCTAGTTCAATCAAGGGATTGAATTAGTGGAGGTGTGATACCTCGGTACAAGCTAAGGATAGCTTGTGGTTGGGTTTGTGCTGGTGAGCCCGGAAAACCAGCTGGGTTCGTTGTAATCCCGGGAAAACAACAAGTTTTGAGTTGTGAGCTTGTAAAACAACTCGGCTGTAATCAAGTAGATTATAGTGTGGACCCAAGTGATACTTGGGAGTGGACGTAGGTGTTGGATACACCGAACCACTATAAAATCCTGTGTTTGTCGTGTTTTGACTCTCTCGCTCTATCTCTTTATTTGTGCTTAATATTTATCCTGCACTTAATTTCATTTATTCCAAAGCACATAGTTTTTAAAAGAAATTTTTAAGAACCCAATTCACCCCCCCTCTTGGGTTGCCATCTGGGCCAACAATTGGTATCAGAGCTTGTGCTCATTGTTTATTTGATCACACGATCAAGAGCTAAAGATCCAAATGGCAGCTCAAGCTGGATCTTCATTTGCTGAAGGTCATTCTACTAATAGACCTCCTTTGTTTAATGGTTCAAATTATTCTTATTGGAAAGCTAGAATGAAAATTTTTATTCAAGCTTTAGATTATGAACTTTGGAGTGTAATCACTAATGGACCAAGCACACCCACACACTTGGTAGATGGTTCAATAGTTCCTAAACCCGAAAGGGATTGGAATGAGAACGATAGGAAAATGGCTCAGCTTAATGCAAAAGCCATGAATGTTTTATATTGTGCTTTAGATGCTAATGAGTTCAATAGAATCTCTACATGTATTTCCGCAAAAGAAATTTGGGATAGATTAGAAGTTACCCATGAGGGTACTAACCAAGTTAAAGAATCTAAAATCAATATTCTAGTGCACAAGTATGAATTGTTTAGCATGGAACAAAATGAAACCATCACATGCATGTACACTAGATTTACTGATATTGTAAATGGTCTTAAAAGTCTTGGCAAGACCTACACTAACTCTGAATTGGTTCGTAAAATTCTTAGGTCTCTTCCAAGGACATGGGAAGCAAAGGTAACTGCTATCCAAGAAGCCAAGGACCTCAACACCTTACCTTTGGAGGAGCTACTTGGATCATTGATGACCCATGAACTGACCATGAAGCAACATCAAGAGGAGGAAGTCAAAAAGAAGAAAACAATTGCCCTTAAAGCTGCAGAAAAGGAATAAGCAGCAGTGAGGAAGAAGAGGAAGATGATGAGACAGCTCTCCTTACTAGGAAATTTAAGAAATTTATGCAAAGAAGGAGACCCTTCCATAAGAAAAGATATGGAACAAAAATGGAAGGAGAAAAAGAAAAAGAGAAGGACAAGGACAAAGAAAAAGAGAAAGACCCCCTCATATGTTATGAATGTAAGAAACCGGGGCACTTTAGATATGATTGTCCTCAACTGAAAAGGGGCACAAGAAGAAGAAAAAGGCATATGTTGCAACATGGAGTGAAAGTGATGAATCCTCATCCGAGGAGGAACAAAAGAAGTTGCAACACATGGCAAACGACGACAATGAGGTAAGTTCTGAAACACCTTATGATGATTTTACTTTTGAAGAATTATATGATGCATTTAATGAATTAGTTAGTGATTTTAAAGTTTTGAAAAAGAAGAACAAATCTTTAAAAAATGATAATTTAAATCTTGCCAAAGAGAAGGATAAACTAACTCATGAAGTTGAAAAACTAAAATCTGAAAATGAAATTTGCTAAAAGATAAAGAGTTAATTTCTAATGAAAATGTTAATTTAAAGAAAGAAGTTGATAAATATAGAAATATAGTTGATAAATTTACATATAGCTCTGAAAAACTTAATTTGCTATTGAGTAATCAAAGAGCTGTATTTGATAAGGCTGGATTAGGTTATAGACCTAATAAGAAACAAAAGTATGTTAAAAACTTCTTTAGAAAAGAACAGGATAAGAATGATTTTTCATGTTATTGCTGTAACAAAAAGGACATAAAGCCTATGAATGCAATCTTAGAAAACTTAATAAGAATTAAGTATTAAAGGAAAGAAAATATGGGTTCCGAAAGGAACAATCTTTGTTGCTACTAACCATGAAGGACCCAAGAAAGCTTGGGTACCTAAACAGAAAGTTTGATTACCTTGCAGGAGTGTCTTGCGGCCAAAAGATCAAAACGAAAGTGGTATCTTGATAGCGGCTGCTCAAGGCACATGACGGGTGACAAGGAGCAATTCATCACCCTTGAAGATAAAAGAGGAGGAGTTTTCACATTTGGAGATAATGGTAAAGGCCAAATTATGGGATTTGGTAAAATTCAGATAACTTCCTTTACTTTTATAGAAAATATTTATATGTAGATGGATTAAAGCATAATTTAATTAGTATTAGCCAATTGTGTGATAAAGGTTTCAAAGTTCATTTGAAGCTTCTATCTGCACTGTTTCTAATCCCATTGACAATAGCATTGTATTTGTTGGTAATAGAAATGGCAATGTATACTTAATTGATTTAGATAATTTGTCTACTAATAATCATTGCTTAGTAGCTAACAATGCTAATGCTAATGAGATTGGATGGTTATGGCATCGTAGATTAGGTCATGCAAGCACACACCTAATTTCAAAATTAATTAAAATGGATTTAGTTAAAGATCTTCCAAATCTAGATTTTGAAAATAACAGAATTTGTGATGCATGTCAATTAGGAAAACAAACTAGAAACTCTTTCAAATCAAAAAATGTAGTTTCCACTTCTAGGCCATTAGAGCTACTTCATATGGACCTTTTTGGACCTACTAGAACCACTAGTCTAGGAGGAAAGAAATATGGTCTTATGATAGTAGATGATTATTCTAGATACACTTGGGTGTTGTTTCTGGCTCATAAGGATGAGACTTTCTCAATATTTCTAAAATTTTTCAAGAAAGTCACTAATGAGAAAAATAACACCATAGTGTCTCTTAGAAGTGATCATGGCACTGAATTTGAAAATCACTTATTTAAAAATTTTTGCACAGAACATGGCATTCATCATAATTTTTCTGCACCTAGGACACCACAACAAAATAGAGTTGTAGAAAGAAAAAATAGGACTCTAGAAGACATGGCCCATACCATGCTATGGGAAAGCAACCTACCAAAGTACTTCTGGGCAGAAGCTATAAACACGGCATGTTACATTCTTAATAGAGCCCTAATTAGGCCAATCCTTAAGAAAACACCTTATGAATTATGGAATAATAGAAAACCAAAGATATGTTATTTTCATGTATTTGGCTGTAAATGTTTTATTCATAATAATGGTAAAAATAATCTTGAAAATTTGATGCAAAATCTGATGAAGGAATATTCTTAGGATATTCAACAACTAGTAAAGCCTATAGAATATTTAACAAGAAATCCTTAATTGTAGAAGAATCCATTCATGTAGTTTTGATGAGTCTTTAGCATCAAGTTTAGAAAAAATTGATGATGAGAAGATACAAATATACTAGAAAGAGATATTGAAAAATTAAATATAGATGTATCTTCAGATCATGAACAAGAAGCTAAAGATAATGATTCACGTAGGATTGATGATATTGATACTAATTGTTGCTGCCAAATCACTTTTGAGGAGCATCAAGTGATAGAAATGCTTCGTTGGCCTTCAGAGGAATGATAGGGACCGCCTCCTTCAGCCGGAAACCTGCAAGAAAAGTTTCGGACCAATGGTTCCGCGGGGACCCTCCGATGCTCAATTCAGCGATCTAGAGAATATGATTTTTTAATGAAAGAGTAGAGATTGAGTCCCCCTCCCTCATTGGGGGTCGGGGTCTTATATACCTGTTCGGGGTCCCTCTTATCCTTCATCCGTAACAGCCGAATCATATCTTCCGTTAAGATCGGCTCCATAGGTAGGCGCATAGCTGCTAAACGTGTGCCATAAGTATCGGCAACAATCCATAGTATAGCAGTAACCGCCCATGATCTTGGCAAAAGAGAACGGGTTGACGGGCCACGTGGAAGTCCTGCATGAACAGTGATGGGTGATAAGGTTAGTCTCATGGGCCCCAAGGTGCAGCCATTGGGGCAGAAGATGTTGTTTGAAGTTGAAGCCAACTGTCCCTCGTAGAGCATTAATTATGGAGTTATAGCACTATTCACGTACAAGGCACTATTCATGTGCATGACACCGTGCATGACACTGTTCACTTAGAGGGAATAGGCGGCTTAGGTCGTAGAGAAAAAGCCGAAGTTGTTCATGGCCAAATGAAAAAAAAGAAGACCGAAGGGGTTAATGTGGCAGCCATAAATACCTTAATACATGGAAGAGAATAAGGCAATAAATGACTAGATGCTAAATGCCTAGCAAGTGGATGCACGTCGGCCTCGACGTGGAGACGCAAGGGCGCACTGTTTAACGTGGCAGCCATAAATGAGAATAAGACAATAAATGCATGAATGCTCGTTGCCTTTAAGGACATAAAGGCAATAAGAATAAGGCAATAAATGCTTAGCAAGTGGATGCACGCCTCGGCCCCGACGCCGAGGCGCTGTTGAGGCCAATGCCGACGCCAAGGCCGATGTCGTTGCTGAGGCAGACGCCGAGGGGGCTAATACGGCAGCCATAAATACTTTAATACGGGAGAGAATGAGGCAATAAATGCCGTAGATACACTGCCTTTATGAAGTCATAAATGCTTTAATACGGAAAGGAATAAGGCAATAAATGCCTTATAGCAAGTGGATGCACGTCGCTGAGGCCTACGCGAGGCCGACGCACGCCGAGGCCCGTTGCTAAGATGGGAAGAGGCAACTTGGAGTGCCGAGGCCAGATGTCTATGACACTCTATTCCATTAATTGCTCTCCCGTTTCTGCACCATTAAATACTTCAGCCTATTGACTACATTAATAACAGAACGTGATGTCTGTGACACTCTATTCACTAGTAGAAAAAACATTTTTAGCGATCGCCACAAGTGGTCGCTAAAAGTTAAAAGTTAAAAAGCAGTCGCTAATAGTTTTTAGCGACCGTTTAGCGATTGCCACATGCTGGCCGCCAGAAACTGTCGCTAAAGACTTTTAGCGACCGCCAATGGCGGTCGCTATAGTATTAGCGACCGCTTGAGGGGGGTAGAATTTGACTATTAGCGACCGCCTGAAGGCCTTTAGCGACCGCCTAGGCGGTCGCTAATACTATATATTTTTTATTTTTTATTTGCTATTTTTTGACTATTAGCGACTGCCTAGGCGGTCGCTAATACTATATTTTTTATTTTTTATTTTCTATTTCTAACTATTAGCGACTGCCTGAACGCCTTTAGCGACCGCCTAGGTGGTCGCTAATACTATATATTTTTAATTTTAGTATTTTCTATTTTCTGTTCTGAAAGAGCAAAGGCGACGTCCTTTTAAGCCTTTTGCGACCGCCTAGGCGGTCGCTAATACTGTATTTTGTTATTTTTTAATTCATTTTATTTTTGGTTATTGGATTTTTTTTGTTTGGGTACCTGTACCTGTTTTACAAAATTATATAAACTAAATATTAAAATTAAATTGTACACACACAATAAAAGTATAAACTAAAAAAAACAATTTATCTATATTAATAAATCTGCAACGTCTTTGATTTACAATCCAAAAAAAAAAAATCTAATACAATTTTCACAAAAAAAACTTAAAGAAAACAGTTGTCCCAATGCAGCACCAGTCAATCAACCTGAAACAAAAAATTAAATTTACTAGTCAATAAAATATAAATATAATTAAAGAAGAACAAATTGCAATTATCTTCACAAAGGCATTTCCAAGAAACAAGTTTCAGCATTTTAGAGAGCTACTTGTGGGTAAGTGAACTTAAGGACTTTTGAATACACTCTCATGTCTCCCAATTTGCAGTTCTAATTGTCTCTAAATATAGAATTATTAAGCTAATACTCAACTCATGGCACAATGGTTTCTTGAAAGATTATTAAAATTTTGCATTACCTACAGCACAGAAAGTAGTACTTTCACAAACATATAGGACCACAAACAAATTTTGCATTACATAAGCTGCTACTATGTTTACCCAGGAAGAAAGGAGGCAACATGTGTTCTAGCATTGATTTATCATAACTGATCTTTCAGCATATTCATCAACAATCATATGAAAAGCTAATACGTCATAATCTTAAACCATACTAAAGACATATACAACTTATCTAAATTCACAAGTAGCATATAAATTCTCTAAACTAGTAAAGTAATTGTTGGAATGGTAAACAGCAACTAAACAAAGTTAACCAGCACGATGGGTCATCATGCTCAAGAAATCAATGTACTTGCTTCATGATTATCATTACATTTTTTTATTCATCATCCGAAGAAAACATTTGCAGCATAAAACAACTACAGAAATAGTGAGAAAATTTGATGCTACTGGATCAAGCATATTCATAAACTCATACCCGATTCTGTTCATTTGAGCCTACTGGATCAAGCATGCCCTTACCAACTGACTCATGTCTCGCCTGGTGACCACTGCCAGCGTCTGGGGCCTACAATATTACAGTATATAATTAACAACAGAAATAAATAATATATATTTTAAAAGTAATTAAATTAAATTTAAATACAGATGTCTTCAATTATGAACCTGAGTATGAATCGGTGGATCTGAATCATCAGCTATAGGGACACCACTCTGAGCTAGTCGATGATGTAGCTCCGCCTTAAATGCCTGCACCTGCTCCTGTACCTGAGCCTGCACCTCGGCCTGCATCGCAACCTGCATCCTTACCCGAAGATCCTCGACACGTGCGTCCATCTGCTGGTGAAGAGACTGGATCAGCTCAGCCACCTTGTCAGTTCGCATGCGTGAGCCCTGGGATGACTCTGCTCGCATGATAGTCGAACGTGGTATGCCGTGCCATATGTAAGTGTGTATCCGTGCCCATCCTGGCCTATGATGGTGTGGAATATCTCATCCCGCCTAGCAACTACCTGTCGCTCCTCCTCTGGCAGCTCGGCCAATCGAGCCTCAAACTGGGCCTGTGTGCAAGAAAGCAACCAAATTAGAATAGTAAATCAATAAATCTCATAATAGGTTAAAAAAGTATTGCGTAAAGGTAAATACTTACTACAAGAGCTGCAACCTCAGGATGGTCGAGACTGCGACTCGCCATCCATACAGACATCCGGTCGGTGGGTGCACCCCGCTCACGTAACTGTCGAAGGATAAATCATGTCATCTACATATATGAATACACACTACGTCAACAATCAAAATACGTATGGTTTAACGTGACAGTTTACCTCGTGCCAGATCTGCGTAACGTGTCGAGTCCCAAGCTTGTGAGTAGGGCCCTGCATCGAGCGATTTTGAGAATTTCGCTCTGCCTCTTCCTGCATTCATTTTGGGTCGTGTTTATAAGTTTACACCGAATGTTTCATATGAATTTAACAAAAAATAGGTTGAACTACTCACCCTTGCCTTCTCACTCGACCAGTACCAGACCAACTCAGGCCACTGTGCGGGGAGAATGCCCCTTGGGACTCGCTGAAGAAGGTCTGGGTCGTCCACATTCTTCTCCCAATGCTCTTTCTTTACCTTGTTCTTGTGGTCTTTCCATAACTTTCGACACTTTGCCAAGCAAACTGGACGAAAATCATCAGGACATGACCTCAAATTGTCCTGCGTAGGATAAGAAATTTTAGGATAAGAAATTTTGACACATCGTATAATAACGTTGAAGCTAAGATAGAACTCAGCGGCTTACCTTAACCTCCCCCCAGAGTCGATCTATCGTATCCTGAGGAAAAGCAGTCCAATCAAGCATAGTCAGGGGAAATCTATGTGGGTCTCGAACCATATGCCCCAACTGGCTGATAAAGGGGCGAGCCCCTTCTCCAACTGGATGAAATGTGTCGTCAAATTGCACATCATAACGGGTACCAGCATTCCATGAAGGAATCCCTCTAGCTGGGCCCCTACCCCTACTGGAAGATGAACTCGTCGTAGTAGAAGCTATAAACAATAAACTTATTAGTTAAATAAAACTAAAATTATTTTATATAATTGTTAAACATAAAAATGAAATTATACCAGTATGTGTGGAGGTCGATGCACCAACTGTAGATGGAGAAGGCCCTACTGGCATGGACTGGGAAGATCTAAATCGTGCTGGTGCAGGTGTCTGTGGATCATGGTCCGTAGGCATCCGTCGACTACTCATCGGCGAACGAGCCTGGCTATGATGTAAAAACTCGTCTATCGTGTGTGGACGCTCTCTCCTCTTACGTTCGGTGTATCATAAGATAAATAAATTGCAAGTAATAACTAAAACACATTCGTAAACAGATCAAAGCATATTCTATCAAGCAAAATTTTCACTGGTCATGCAAGTCGATAGTAAACGGTCTCTCTAACCCAGTTGACATCCTCATCACGTTGAAATATTATATTTTGGTCAAGAACTTGCTGAGCAAATGCATCAATATCGTGTATTGGCACTATCTTTGGACTTTCCCTTAACACCGAGAAGGGTCCATAATATATTATCACACACATTTTTCTCAATGTGCATAACATCCAAGTTGTGCCTCAGTAAATTGTCTTTCCAGTACGGTAACTCGTAAAAAATACTTTTCTTCTTCCAGTTATGACTGCGCCTTCTGTTCGCACCAGGAATAGCAGGCAATGGAGGGGCTAACAGATCTTGGAAATCATATACTGTGCGTATTTGCTCTTGTTCAAGTTGTGATAACAAATCAACCCCAGTCATTATTTGTGGTGTTGGACCATATTCTCGAGTGCCATCGAATGACACTTTATCCCTTCTGAACCTATGCAATGGAGGTAAAAAATGTCTGTGACCTGTGTAAGCCCACTTTTTGCCATGTTTTAGCCAGGTTGACTTTTTACTCTGATTGCAACAAGGACAGGCAAATTCCCCCTTCGTGCTCCAACCTGACAAATTCGCATATGCCGGGAAGTCATTGATTGTCCATAATAATGCAGCGCGAAGTTTGAACATTTCATTTCCTTCAGAATCAAAAGTCATCACACCTTCGGCCCATAATTCATTCAACTCGTCAATTAAAGGCTGCATATACACGTCAATTTTATCCCCAGGGCCCCTTGGTCCGTCAATAAGAGTGGATAGGATCAGAAAAGGTTGCTTCATACATAACCAAGGAGGAAGATTGTACGGAACCAACACCACTGGCCATGTACTATGAGTTGCCCCGGTCATGGACCTGAAGGGGCTAAAACCATCTGCAGCCAACCCAAGCCGCACACTACGACTATCCAAGGCAAAGTCGGGGTGTTTCTTGTCGAAATCCTTCCATGCCGGGGAGTCCACTGGGTGGGTTAACTTTTCATCCTCCCTACCATGCTCTGCATGCCATCGCATCAATTTAGAAATTTTAGATGACATAAAAAGCCTCTTTAGCCTTGGCTTGAGTGGAAAATATCGCACTTGCTTTACAGCGACAAGCTTCCCACGATTCGAAACACTTCGCGAATTACTCTGACGATTCTGACCAACCCCATCGTCCTTCCACCTTGAAGTTTTACACACAATACACGTATCGAGGTCGGCATTCTCATTTCTAAACAACATACAATTGTTTGGGCATGCATCGAAAGTCTCATATGTGAAGCCTAAGTTTTCAGTTAACTTGCGAGCATGGTAGTAGGACTCAACTAGCTTTGCACCGAATGGGAGCACTTTGTGCAATAGCTGGAGCAGCATGTCGAAGGACGTGTCCGTCCACTGATTCAAAGCCTTCAAGTGTAACAACTCGACAATAAAAGATAATTTACTGAAATTCGTACATCCAGGATACAATTCGGTCTGCGCATCATCCAGAATTTCAAAATACCTTAATGCTTCTTCATCTGCACCCGAGCGAGGATTACTCCCACCCACCCTATCAGTCTCACAGCAACTGTCTTCGGTGCTAACCCGCATGCAATATCATTTAGCATCACGATCATCGGATCAACTGTCGTAACATCGACCTCCATCTCAACTCTTTCCTCTCTGCAATAAGGAACATAATCTTCCCCATGTCTAGTCCAATTCTTGTAATTCTTCAAAAACCCATTTAGAATCAAATGCTCTCGTACAATATCTCGTGTGTAGTAATAACGGTTCGCACATTTTCTACAGGGACAACTGATGTGCTCACTATCAAATCCATTGGTGAAGGCAATGAACTGCTTAATCCCCTCTATATATTCCGTAGACGTCCTATTTGGCAAATCAATCCAACTCTTATCCATGTCGCTAAGTATTTCTGTGAAAGTATGAATAACTTGCTAGGCAATGCACGGACAAATAACTTGCTAGGCAATGCACGGACAAATAAATTAAAAAAAATGAAGATTAGTTTAAAAGAAAAAAGAGCAAAAACTTTCACCGGTTAGAGTCTGCCTCACTAGCTTCACTTGACCTCCTGTGTTCTGAAAAAAGAGGGATTAAATTCAAAATTAAAATCAACAAAGAAAAGAGAATGAGTTTTTACAACATGAAGAAGTTATCAATTAGTGGTATAATATCAGTTTTATTGTACATGTAAATCTTTTTGTCCTCTTCCTGCCAGCACATTATGGTTTATAATGACACACATGTTTGGAAGGATGTGACATGCATTATTTCCCATGGTTGGTGATATTAAGACTTTATTAGAAGAAAAGAAAAATGCTAATAGAGCCTTCTGATAACATCCCATCAGTCCATATACTTTTATTTAAGGACACATCAAAACAAGTCCAAGCCAGATAGCACCAATTCAGTAGCCTTGCAAAACAGCTACCTTCTAATTTTAATGTTATTATAGCTTGCATAAAGCCTTTGCATTTGGGGAGCAACCCTTGGAGTGGTCCTTGGTCCTTGAATCAGTCTAGGCAAATAGCAGAAACGGCAAGGTTGGAGCTGCATTCATACTTGAATCAACTCTTCTTTTTATATTCCCTTTTCCCCTTGGCCCCATTCTCTTTTTCAATTTTATCCTTTTAAATGGATAATAATGATTGCACTAATTTTTCTTTCTTCCCCCCTCTATAACATTCCCCTGCTGATGACCAAGTATCCAATTGAATCTTTATATTGTCCCACCATTTGTTGCACCTAATCTCTACCATTCAACCTGAATTATATGCATTCTTGATGTGGCTCATGGCCATCCACAGAATCATGTGCCACATTATCCACAGAATCATGTGTATGAATAAATGTTTTTTCTTTGTTTAATTCATTTGTGAATTGATCATGCTTTGTTTTGCCAAAGCCAAAGTAGAAATGGTGTTGGCAAGGGTGTCATATATTTGTATGTGCTATAGTAAATTTATTGAATTTACTTTTAAGGAAGGAAATCAGTGGGTTCATCCTGGTCTAATGTAAACAGGAGTTGACCGTAATTTATTTCTATGCTAGGATTTAGTTAAAAAGCTAACCCTTGTACAAGTTAATCTAAGAGAGCTTCATCATGGCTTATAGTTTCTGGCAAACAAAATGACATCTTGAATATCATGGTCAGTTTGGTTGGGGCACAGCAAGTCTATTTAGGTTAGATTGTTTTAGGAACCTTTGTGATGAAGAAAGAAGCTCTGTTTTGAGAATGAAAAAGTAGTTCATACGTAATTATCAAGGTTTGTGATACAGTGGCATGAATCATACCAGCCACATCTTGATATAGTATGTATCATATGGCTTATGAAGGTTTGAGATATTGTGGTACAATATGGTATTGTACGCTCTCGATACACCTTGGCATAGGGACTATCATGGTATGGCGGTTTTGCAAGCCTTGATAATTATTAGTGATTGTACAGTTGTTCACATAATTTGATTTTGGCTTACCCCCTCAGAAGAGAAGAAAAGTTAAAATTGGGCACGCCAATTGCAAATTCATTTCTGCCTAACTTATCTGCAAACTTTTTGACAATATAATTTGGGGACAAGGCAATCAAAAGGGTGAATTTAATACCTCAACCCTGCAACATCTTAACTATGAGTATTGATATTGTTGAGTTTAGATAAATGATCGCTTTTGGTAATGTATGTGCATATAAACTATGCAGAAATAAAATGATTTGTGCAATTTATCTTTGGAAAATATAATGGCTATTAAGAAATAGAATTCTCAAGAATAAATTAGAAAAATACAATGAGTAGGGTATTGTAGTGTAATACCTCAAGCTAGGATTGCCACCTCATGCTAGTTAAGTTGTCATCTCATATTATTTGTTGCAGTAGCGGCCTCATGCATGTACACATCATGCTTAGGAGTTAGGACCATTAAGGAAGCCACCTCATTTTTACATATCAGCCACCTAGCTGAACTATAGCTTAACACCTAGCTACTATTATGTTATGGATTGGACATCTCATGCTTCAAGACACCTATAAATGGAAGGTTGCTACTTTTTTCTAGCATTTTGCAACTCTAGAAATCACAAGCGCCTAAACAAAGCAACTAGCACAGTAAAAAAAGAAAGTAATGATTACTGCAAGATAGAAGAAAGATGGGAGGGTGTGGTTTGAAGTTTCGGAAATCTCCTAGAAATGAAAGTGTCCTTAGTCAATTTTTTTTTTAATATTACAAGGGATTTACTAATGTCCATCGATTCCAAATTTTTTCTTCTTCTGTTTCCTATTCAACATCAGTTTTATATCCTCGTATCTATGGATGTTTGAATCATCTTAAAGACATCGAATTTCAGCTGTCTGTTTGTTGTGGGAGAAATTCAAAAATCTCATTTTTATTATAAATGATCATGACTTGTATGATTTTCTAAAATCACTTCTAAACATTTTTATGCCAATTAATTCTGGAAACTTGGTCCTTGTGTTTGAATGACTAGTAACATTTGTATTTATTATACTTAAGCTATGTTGTCTTGATTAGATCTTGTATGACATTAGTAAAGTATGGTGTGGAATTATATATTATTATCAGGAACGTTTTTAAGAATGGTGTGTCTTAATATTGAAAATTTTATATTCTATGAAATGAAATAAACTTCTGGTCAATTAGTGAACCCCTAACCAGTGGGTATTATGGTTGGTTATTAGTAGTGAATCCTTGACAGGGGATGTAATATCTGAAATCGAGCAGGACACGCAATTAATTGACTACCATGATATCTGAAATCGATCTAAAGTCCCGATGGGAAATCTCAGAATACATAGATAAAATGGAAACTAAGAGTCAAGGAGCAAAATTTAAGGAAAAATAAACCTATGAATCACTTGAAAGGAAAGTTCTTTTGGAAAAAAAAAAAAAATCCGAACCTTGGCCTTAGGGATAACCTTAACGGCGACCTGCTGGTCCTTGAGCTCCCCCTTCTTGGATTAGGGATCTTACCTTTCGGAGGAAGAGCGTTGCGAGAAGAAAGTGGGTGGAAGCCTAAAACCCTTGCCGCGGGGAGTTTTAAAGGTGGCGGGGGAGGGTTCTGGCGTCCGGGGGTTGACGGCGGAGAGGAGCTCGCGGGGGTCGATGGAGTCTCAGATTTGCGGCGTGAGAGCGAGGGTTTCAATTAGGGCATCGACGGAATCCAGCTGATGATTTAATGAATCAGTGGACAAATTCGCCTTTAGCGACCGCTTGAGAGCGGTCGCTAAAAGTGCCTTCCGTGACCGCCCTCAAGCGGTCGCCCGATTTTTTCCTACTTTCTGTGACCGCCTTTAGCGACCGTCCTCAAGCGGTTGCTAAAGGTGCCTTCGGTGACCGCCCTCAAGCGGTCGCCCGATTTTTTCCTACTTTCCGCGATCGCCTTTAGCGACCGCCCTCAAGCGGTCGCTAAAAGTGGCTTCTGCGACCGCCCTCAAGCGGTCGCCCGATTTTTTCCTAATTTCCGTGACCGCCTTTAGCAACCGCCCTCAAGCGGTCGCTAAAGGTGCCTTCCGCGACCGCCTCTAGTAGTGATTCTATTAATTGCTCTCCCATTTCTGCACCATTAAATACTTCAGCCTATTGACTCGACCATCGGACATTAATAACGGAAGGTGGCCTTGGGAGAACCCACGTAACGTAGCCCTTTTTTTTCCTTTTGTTCTCTTTCATTGTGACGAGACGCTTGTTGCAGCTGCGAGCAATGTCGTGGATGGAATTAAATGCCCATTGCATCCTTCAAAAGAAGCCGAGTAGAGCAGCGAGGCCACCTAGGAATTAAGCCGTTCGGAAGGCTGCCGAGGATGGCCGTCTCGAGAGGATGCCATCTAAAAATTGCTGTCTTTATTGCCCATGGGGTCAACCGGCCCCATCAAATGCCCCCCACACTCCTGAGCTTGTGTGCCCCGCGTTAGCTAAGCGAAAGGAGTGTAGGACTTTTTACCTTGGCATCTGCCCTTTCTTATCAACTTCAACTATGATTCCTTCCAGGTGGGGAAACCCATTTCCTTTGGCGCTGCCTTGTGTAGACATCTTCATGCTCTTTGGAGCCATGCTTTTTTCCTGTTCAAAAAACTTTTAAGAAAAGTTTGAGGGTAAGTGGGTTACCCTTGACTGGCAGCTAGTAAACCTCTCCCTATGCAAATCCCGGAAGCAGATGGGGTGTCAGTTTTTCCTAACTATGAGTTGACTTTGGGTCTTCTACTTGTCATAAAATTTGAAAGTGGGTGCCCGTCAACTGTAAGCTGGGGAGTTGGCCTCTCCCAACTATGAGTTGTCTTGGGGCTTCTTGATGGCTGAAGGTGACTAGTAATATGTTGCTGGTACATAATTTAGATAAAGGTCTTACTCGATTGGCCATTGGCCATTAAGGCAGAGTTAGAGCCGCTGCGAAGCCGTTGGCTGTGATAAAGCTGCTAAAGTAGAGTTGAGGCCATCGAGAGCCTTTTGAACCCCGAAGGATGACCCGAGAGTCGCTGGGGTGGGACCATGCTTGGGAACCTTTAACCCCAGAGGGTGACCTGAGAGCTGAGAGTCGTCAGGTGCCTTTTTCTTTGCGCCAACGATCTTTGCTGCTGGCATTGGAGTCAGTCTTTGGGCTTTGGTGCCGACACAAACTCGGGCTTTGGTGCCGAGCTGGGCTCGGGCTTGAGTGCCGACGCGGAGTTGGGCTTGAGTGCCAACGCGGAGTCGGGCTTAGGTGCCGAGGGGAGACTCGGGCTTGGAGTGCCAACGCTGAGTCGGGCTTCGGTGCCGATGCTGAGTCGGGCTTGAGTGCCGACGTGGAGTCGGGCTTGAGTGCCGACGTGGAGTCGGGCTTGGGTGCCGAGGGGAGACTCGGGCTTGAGTGCTAACGCAAATCTGGGCTCGAGTGTCGAGGGGAGACTCAGGCTTGAGTGCCGAGGGGAGACTCGGGCTTGGGTGCCAAGGGGAGACTCGGGCTTGAGTGTCGATGCGGAGCCGGGCTTGGGTGCCGAGGGGAGACTCAGGCTTGGGTGCCGAGGGGAGACTCGGGCTTGAGTGCCGACGCGGAGCCAGGCTTGAGTGCCGACGCGGAGCCGGGCTTGAGTGCCGAGGGGAGACTCGGGCTTGGGTGCCAAGGGGAGACTCGGCTTGAGTGCCGACGTGGAGCCGAACTTGAGTGCCGAGGGGAGACTCGGGCTTGAGTGCCAACGCAGAGCCGGGCTTGAGTGCCGAGGGGAGACTCCAGCTTGGGTGCCGAGGAGAGACTCGGGCTTGAGTGCCAATGCGGAGCCGGGCTTTGATTGTTGATGCAGAGTCGGTCTTCCCTGCATGACATTTTCAAGTATCAATGAATGAAATATTGTTAAGTATGTGTACTTAGCTCTTATAGCACCCTTGTTTCCTTCTGCTGATTTAGATACTTCAGTCTGTTGGTGGTCTGCCCCCCAGGGAAATAGGCCAAGGGGCTGAGACCGAGGCCGAGGGGGGGAGCCAAGGGAGCTCGCATGGCTGAGGGAGCTAAGAACAAGCGGGATAGCCGAGGCTGAATGGAACAAACCGAGGCCGATGCGGTTGGGACCGAGAGGAAGCCGGGTGGCTGTGATGAAGTTGGGAGATGGGGCTGAGGGAGTCCAGCCGCCTGGGAGCAGAAAGGTGTCGGGACGGATCCGAGGCACCTGGGAGCAGGAGGCGGGGATGGAGCTAGGAGTCCCCATGATGGCGTCGACCTCGTGGCAGAGCTTGGCCTGGACATCTGTGTGGAGAACCAGCTCTGTTATGGCCCATCCAGCCAATAGTGTCGTGGTCTCCATGCCCTGGGAGACCATCTCTAGTGGGGGCAGCACGCCCATGAATTCGGGAATGGAGAGCTGGTTATGTGGAGCTGGCCTTGGACGACTGGGAACAGCCAGGAAGAAACCCGGAAGCCGGAGCCCGCGGAGAGGACCGGGATCGTCGCGAGAGACCGAAGGTGAGGAGCTGGGAGCAGCCGGCACGAAGGCAGGTTCACGGACCTTTGGAGGTGGAACAGTTGGGATGGGGTCGTCGTGCCCCTCGTGCTGACAGCCTTTCGCTTGCTTTTTCTAAGAGATGATGGAGGGGCCTGAGGCTGTAGCGGAGGAGCCAAGAAGCAGCCTCCATAGCGAATGAAACTGGAGCTCCTCTCTCTCCCTCCCTCGGTGCCGGACCGGAGAGAGATCGAGGGAGTCCCACACAAACTGGTTAGAGATGAGACTGAGAGATGGTTTCTAGGACGATGCTACGGGTGACATCGAAGGCGCCAGAAGTCGGGTCGATATAGGGAGGGAAACAGAAGCTTTCCCTAACGTGGGACTAGGACCAGCCTTGACCTGGCCCAACCCCCTTCTTAGATTCCTTTGGTAACCTTTTGAGTTGGGATGTGGACTAGAGAAGGATAGTTATCCTCATGTCAACTGACATGAATGTGCCTTGCTCCTGTGGCTTAATGCCACAATGTCAAGCCTGATGAGTCAATGACATCATGCTGGGAGACGTCCTGGTGTTTGGCAAAACCAAGAATTGGAAGACATGGCCTTGGATGGACATCACCATGTGCCAGGTTGCTAGAGGGGAGAGAGGGTATCAGAGTGCGATACTCTCTCAAAAAGTGGCACCTCGGTATTTGCTAATAGTTCAAGGGAGGGAGCAGCCGAGGGGGGGTCGGTGCTGAGGCCGAGTGGAAGCTGATCCGTGATCGAGGGAAGCAGCCGAAGCCGAGTGCCGAGGGGAGCAGTCTAAAGCCAAGTGGGAGTTAAGGCTGAAGATTTGGAGTTGGAATAGCCAGGAGGCAGAAGCTTGCTGGTCCCGAGGAGGAGAAGCCGATTCGCTGAGGCCAAGGACAGATGTTGTCTTTATTGCCCAAGGGGTCAAGTGGCCTCATCAAATGCCCCCACACTCCTGTTGCTCAGCTCATTGAAGGTGCCCCCCAGCATAACTGGCGAAAGCTTTTTGGATCTGGGGTTATCACCATCTTTATGATCCACCATTTTGATTAGAGGGGGATGAGGATATGCAAACTAGCATCGCTGATCCCCCCTTCCTGGTGCGCCAATCTGTTGCTGCCAAATCACTTTTGAGGAGCGTCAAGCAACAGAAATGCTTCGTTGGCCTTCAGAGGAATGATAGGGACCGCCTCCTTCAGCCGAAACCTGCAAGAAAAGTCCCAAACCGGTGGTTCCGGCGGGGACCCTCCGACACTCAAGTCAGCGATCTGGAGAACATGGATTTTTTAATGAAAGAGTAGAGATTGAGTCCCCCTCCCTCGTTGGGGGTCGGGGTCTTTATATACCTGTTCGGGGTCCCTCTTATCCTTCGTCGTAACAGCCGAATCATATCTTTCGTTAAGATCGGCTCCATATGTAGGCACATAGCTGCTAAACGTGTGCCATAAATATCAACAATGACCCATAGTATAGCAGTAACCGCCCGTGATCTTGGCAAAAGAGAACGGGTTGACGGGCCACGTGGAAGTCCTGCATGAACAGCGATGGGTGATAAGGTTAGTATCATGGGCCCCAAGGTGTAGCCATTGGAGTTGAAGCCAGTTGTCCCTAGTAGAGCATTAATTATGGAGTTATAGCACTATTCAGTCGAGGGGAATAAGGGGCTGAGGCTGTAGAGAAAAAGCCGAGACCGAAGCTATTCATGGCCGAATGAAAAAAGCCCAAACCGAAGGGCAGCCATAAATACCTTAATACATAAAAGAGAATAAGGCAATAAATGCCTAGATACTCGTGGCCTTTCAGGCCATAAAAGGCTATAAATACGGGAGTGAATAAGGCAATAAATGCCTAGCAAGTGGATGCATGTCAGCCTCCACGTGGAGAAGCCGAGGCGGCCGACGCCGAGAGGGCTAACGTGGTAGCCATAAATGAGAATAAGGCAATAAATGTCTAGATGCTCGTGGCCTTTGAGGCTATAAAGCTATAAATACGGGAGAAAATAAGGTAATAAATGCCTAACAAGTGGATGCTTGACGCCAAGACCGATGCGGAGGGGGCTAATGCGGTAGCCATAAATACTTTAATACGGTGAGAATGAGGCAATAAATGCCGTGGATGCACGTGGCCTTTATGAAGTCATAAATGCGGAGTGGATCATAAATGCGAAGTGGAATAAGGCAATAAATTCCTTATAGACGTGAGGTCGAGGCCGACGCAAGGCCGTTGTCGAGGCCGTTGCCGTTGCCGAGGCCGTTGCCGAGACGGGAAGAGGCGACTTGGAGTGCCGAGACGAGATATCTGTGACACTCTATTCCATTAATTGCTCTCCCATTTCTGTATCATTAAATTCTTTAGTCTATTGACTCGACCACCGAACATTAATGACGGAAGGTGGCCCTTGAGAGAACCCACGTTACCTGGCCCTTTTTCCCTTTTGTTCTCTTTCATTACGACGCAGCTGTCGTGGACGGAATTAAATGCCCATTGCGTCCTTCAAAGAAAGCTGAGTAGAGCAAGGCCGCCTAGGAATTAAGCCATTTAGAAAGAAAGCTGAGTAGAGCAAGGCCGCCTAGGAATTAAGCCATTTAGAGATGCCATCCAAAATTGCTGTCTTTATTGCCCATGGGGTCAATTGGCCCAATCACTAATCATAATGAAGTAGATCTTCCTAGAGATTGGAGATATGCCTATGGTCATCCAAAGGAATTGATTATAGGTGATCCATCTCAAGGAAGTAAGAACTAGTCATCTATGAGAAATATCAATAATCATCTTGCATTTGTATCTCAAATTGAACCTAAAACTATTGAAGAAGCTGAAAAAGATAGTAATTGGATGTTAGCATGCAAGAAGAATTAAATCAATTTACTAGGAATAATGTATGGTCCTTAGTTGATAGACCTAAAGGTCATTCAGTTATAGGATCTAAATGGGTATTTAGAAATAAATTAGATGAAAATGGATAGTAATTAGAAACAAAGCTAGATTAGTTGCAAAAGGATATAATCAAGAAGAAGGTATTGATTTTGATGAAACTTTTGCACCTGTAGCTAGATTAGAAGCAATTAGATTATTACTTGCATTTGCATGTCATATGAATATCAACTTATTTCAAATGGATGTTAAAAGTGCATTTTTAAATGGTTTTATAAATGAGAAGTTTTTGTGAACAACCACCTGGTTTTGAAGATCATGAATTTTCAAATCATGTTTTTAAATTGCACAAAGCACTATATGGTTTAAAACAAGCACCTAGAGCTTGGTATGATAGGTTAAGTAAATTTTTAATTGAAAATGATTTTAAGAGGAAATGTTGATAAAACCTTATTTTTGAAAAGAAAAGACAAAGATTTATTAGTAGTACAAATATATGTAGATGATATTGTATTCGGTGCTACTAACAATCTCTTGTGTCAAGAATTTGCTAAGTTAATGCAGGGTGAATTCGAAATGAGCATGATGGGAGAACTCAACTTCTTCCTAGGACTTCAAATCAAACAAAGCAAAGAGGGATTTTCATCAACCAAACAAAGTACACAAAGGAACTTCTCAAGAAGTTTGGAATGGAATCAATCAAACCCCTTGGAACACCTATGAGTCCTTCATGCAAATTGGACAAAGATGAAGATGGTAAGAAGGTAGATCAAAAATATTATAGAGGTATGATCGGATCTCTACTTTACTTAACAGCAAGTAGACCAGATATTATGTTTGCTGTTTGTCTATGTGCTAGATTTCAATCTGAACCTAAAGAATCTCACTTAATTGCTGTAAAAGAATTTTAAGATATCTAAGTGGAACTAAAAATGTAGGATTATGGTATTCTAGAGACTCAACACTAAACTTAATTGCATATTCTGATTCTGACTATGCTGGATGTAAACTAGATAGAAAAAGTACAAGTGGTGCATGTCAATTCTTAGGAAGTAACTTAATCTCTTGGTTTAGCAAAAAGCAAAATTCGGTTGCATTATCTACTGCTGAAGCAGAATATGTTGCAGCTGGAAGTTGCTGTGCTCAAATCCTTTGGATTAAGCGACAACTTGAAGATTATGGCATAACACTTGATAAAACTCCTATTAGATGTGATAATACAAGTGCAATCAATTTAACTAAAAATCCAATTCAACATTCAAGAACTAAACACATTGAAATTAGATATCATTTTATAAGAGAACATGTAGCTAATAATGAAATTTGTCTTGATTATGTTAATACTGAAGAACAATTAGCTGACATATTTACAAAACCTTTGAGTGAAGAGAGATTTTGTTATCTTAGAGGTGAATTAGGGATTTGTGATCCTTTGGAATGATTTGAAACCCTAAGGAATGATTATCTAGATTTCTATCAATTTCTTGAATTCCTTTCATATTTTAAGGACAAATTATCTAGTCATTTGAGCAATTTGATTCCTCACATTCCAAAGATTTTTTCAAAAATTTATTGATTTTATTTTGACAAGTTTCGGATGTTTGAAACTCATTTATTTTTCTCTGAAACTGTCAGTGGAGTCGACACCTCAATTTGAGGAGTCGACACCTCTTCTGTGTCGCTCTCGGTCCTGACCTTGGAGCCGACACCTATAAGTGGAGCCGACTCCAGTTCGGGCGCTAACTGTGTTAGCGACTTGGAGTCGACACCCGACTTTGCGGGAGTCGACACCTGGTGGTCCCAAATTGACTTTATTAGGGCAGAGTCGACACCTTCATTTTTATTCTCCAAACCCTTTCCAAATCCTCTCCAAACCCTCTTCAAACTTCCCAAAGCCAAATACTCCCCAAATCAATCATTTCCTAAGATTTCTATGGCACCTAAGCATAGGGGATCGGTCTTTGAGCTCCCGTTGCTACAAGAAAGCGTACGGCGAGGCGTCCCGTCCGTGAGCCCACTCCAAGTGACGATTCTTCTCAACTCCTCAGATAATCCTGGCCCCTCATCTCCACAGGTAGATACCCTAGCTGGGCGAGTTATTACCATGGGTAGGAAAGTTGATTTTGATTTCTTTGAAACCGAGGGTTTTTATTGGAGACAATTAAAGAACTGGGTTGGGATAAGTTTGCTCTTTGGATGTTCCTACTTATCCAGCTCTTGTTAAAGAATTTTACTGAATTTATCTAGAGGAGATGGTGGAATTGTTAGTTCAGTAAGAGGAAAGAGAATTCATCTTACTTTTCAAATTTTAGGAAATTTGTTAAGTATTCCTGTTACTGGATTTGTTGCAAACATTCAAGTGAGAGATCAGCTGCTTTATCAAGAATGTTAGGAAGAGAAATAACTGAATTTGAAGAGGTTAGGGCTAACCAATTGCCCTTGAGCTTAGGCTGTTACATAACATTGCAGTAGGATTCTATTTTCCAAGACTGGCCGATTTGAGTATGTCTCAGAGCGAGACATTGTTGTATGGACAGTATCTTGATGGTCAGCCTATAAATCTTGCTGGGATGATGATATGGTATATGGCTGAGGCCGGGGCAAGAAGAGATCTTCACTGCCTTATGGATGATCCTAACCTTGGTTTTTAGAAGCCAAGGAGTAGTATTTCTGAGAATGAGCCTTCAAAGAACCTTAAGGCACACTGACTACTATAGTTTAGCCACTGTGCAGGATGGGTTTTGTGAAAGTAATGGTAAATGGGAGAGAAAAGGTCATACTGGACAGGGTTGCTGAGACTAATGTGGGCCCTTCTGAGGAGGACCATCTGTGAGACACCTCACCAGAGCCCAGTCAGGATGTACCTCCAGCTCCCAGTTCCTTCTACTTTTGTTCAGTCATCTATTGGTTTTTCAGATTTCAGTTGGAGCAACTTAAAGTTTTTTGCTACTCACAAGGAAGAGATGAAACTGAGAGATAGCCAATTATGAATTTGAGAGAGACCCTCTATTCTTTGGATGAAGAATTGGCAAAATTGAGTCACTCTTGGAGCCTCCGCTGAATCCTTAAAGAATGATCTCAAGAACATTTTGAAGAACTTAAAGATATTGTGGAGATTCAGAGACTATTCCAGATGCAATGCTGAGCTTCAGGACAAAATTATGACTGCATGTGCATTTGTTGATAGAAGACAAAGAATTTGTAAGGACTCAGAGTGAAGGAATGGCAAGAATACTAGAAGATTTGCAAAGACTCATTAGAACTAACTTTTGATTATATTGTAATGAAGTTTCTTTGATGTTAATTAGTTTAGTTTGATGTTGATTTATTTTTATTAAAAGTTTAATGTAATGAAGTTTTGATGTAATGAAGTTTCTTTTTGAAATATGATGTAATGGTTGACATTTGATGTAATGAACTTATTTGATACTTAATGAATGTTATTTGATCTTTGAAGCATCTGTCAATTTTGTTATTTCACTTAAAACTTCTTAACCTTTTTGTTGATTACAAAAAAGGGAGAGATAGTCGTATATGCTTAATTAATTGTCATATGCATTGAAAGGATGAATAGATGTTAAAATTGATATAATTGTTTAATTGGTATCAAACATTAAAGTTTACTGTTAAAAGGAAAGAATAGATGTTAATTGAGTATCATAGGGGAGCTACCTCATTCAGGGGGAGCTTACCTGTGAAGAATAATTATTTGATTTGAAAATCTTAATGTTTAATCATGCATATACTCAATGTTTTTATAATCATCAAAAAGGGGAGATTGTTGACCCAATTATTGATTTTGATGATTAATAAAAGATATGAGTATATTCATTTTGTTACTAATAGATTTAACAAGTGTTTCAGGGATTAAAAATGTTTGATCAATCAAAAGGAATAAAGAAACATGTTTTGAATCAATGTTTTAAAGGAAACTTTCAAATTCAGAGCCTGGAGTCGACACCCAAAGTCAGGAGCCGACCCCAATGCGTATCAGAAGGTTTTTGAGATTTTGGCATCCTAGAGTTGACACCTAAGGTTTCGGAGCCGACTCCAACCTGAGATACAGAGAAGTGCATTCTATTTCAGTTTCTGGAGCCGACACTAGAATTCGAGCCGACACCTGAGTTTCTGGAGCGACTCTAACCTGAGAACAGAGAGCGTGTTTTATGGACTTTTTTGGAGCCGACACTTACAGTTTTCGGAGCGACTCCCAAAGCGACGAGCCGACACTTACCTTTTCGGAGCCGACTCCTCAACAACTTTTTCTTTACTATTTTTGGAACACCGACTTGGAGCCGACACCTGAAAAGTTGGAGCCGACTCCAACCTGTCAGGAACGGATTTTTCATCTGTCAAATGTACTTCAACGGTAAGATTTCTTTTCACCTAACCTCTAACGGCTATTTTCTTTGTGTGTAAAGAATCCAAACATCTCCAACGGCTATTTCCCACCTAAAACTTGGATTAAGAAAATCTATAAAAAGGGGAAAAAGTCCGTTTGAAAAATAGAGAGGAAAAAATAAAAAAGAAAAAATAAAAAATCCAAAAATCTTGAGAGAGAAATCAAAAGGAAAGACTCAAGCTTAATCAACCAATCCAAAAGAGTCAAAGAGAAATCCAAGGCATTCAAGTTCAAAATCGGAGGATTTTCCAGTGAAGAAAAAGAAAGCAAAACCCTAATTTTTCCAACTTCTCAACTGCAATCTTTGTGAAGAATCTGAGCTGAGGCCTGATTCAACATTTCAAAGGAGAAGAGGAAAAGAAGAAAAGCTCAAATCAAATTCGCTTCAAACAGGCTTTTCTTACCTTGTTTATTTAATTGAATATTTGCTCATTTAAGGAGCTGTTTGTATTGTAAACTCTATTTTCATAGTTGTTGCTAGTTCAATCAAGGGATTGAATTAGTGGAGGTAGTATACCTCGGTACAAGCTAAGGATAGCTTGTGGTTGGGTTTGTGCTGGTGAGCCCGAAAACCAGCTGGGTTGTAATCCCGGGGGAAACAACAAGTTTTGAGTTGTGAGCTTGTAAAACAACTCGGCTGTAATCAAGTAGATTATAGTGTGGACCCAAGTGATACTTGGGAGTGGACGTAGGTGTTGGATACACCGAACCACTATAAAATCCTTGTGTTTGCCGTGTTTTGACTCTCTCTCTCTATCTCTTTATTTGTGCTTAATATTTATCCTGCACTTAATTTCATTTTTCCAAAGCACATAGTTTTTAAAAGGTTAAATTTTTTAAGAACCCAATTCACCCCCCCTCTTGGGTTGCCATCTGGGCCAACACTCTAATTAAGTAATGATTGCCATGATTGTTCGATTATTGGTATCGCTTTCGCATCAATCGGATTTAATATTTTAATCCACGCTTATCTTCTTTATGATAAGAGTTTTGATCGGATTGTTCTCACCGGAGATCAGAACCTCCAACTCGTTTTATCCAGAGTTAAAGATAACTATAGCAAAATTTAAAATTCTTATCTTATCCAATCATCATCAGTAATCCCATCTATCCATCCAATACCTTTGAACTTGTTGAAATTCGGAGTATCTTTCTTTGATTCAATCTTCATGTGACAGACTTAGGAAGCCGTCTCCTTCTTCTTGGTGATTTATATTTTATCTGTAATTTAATTTATCTCGACAATAAAGTTATTAGTATAACTATACTTAATTATTTTGTAGTCATCAAAATCAATATGAGGTCAACACTAACAATAGCATTTAGGTATCATCAGCTACCTATACTAGCTATCGGCTCTCAACAGCTATCAACTGCTCTCCAACAATTATATTAAATAAGACTTATATCATGTCTGTAGGACCTAACCCTTAATCCGATAAGAGAAGATCTCAAGAGGTCAGGCCTACCCAGCTTATGGTCCCACATAACTTATGAGAGTTTTGGAGCATCATTACAATTTAGACTTGTTCAATGGCTTCTCTCGCAAGATATTAAAAAATAGGACCTCATGAGTTCCTTGATTTCTAGGGCCTTTGAAATTATCCCATAATCTAAGGTCATCAGCACCGAAAAACAGTACACTAGGGGCCTAACTAACTAGAAAAGGCTAGCGAAAAAAAAGCTAGGAGGCGTAAATTTAGGTTGAGCTAATCTCGTTGACAACTCTCGAGTCCCGTGGGCACCAAAAAAAAAAAAAAAAATCCAACGGCTCCGCTAAACTCGGGCATCGCATAGCCTTCCGGAGGTCAAATGCAGAATCCGGCAAGGAAATGGATCAAGCACTTCCACACGCGCCTTTTGAATGTTAGTTGACGACTTTGTGAAAGCTTTGGGCAAGAGAGATTGCTGGCAGTTAAGAGTTAAGACTTGAGAGTCTCTCTGTCTTGAGACATAAACCCATCATTTTCACTACTTAATTCCGCCGAAATACTTTACGTCAAATTTTAGTAAACTAGTCTCGTGTGACAACATATCTCGATATATAGAAAGTGTCACGCGATAAATTGACTAAATAATTTTGCATCTTAAATGTGAAATGAAATGGATATGTTTCATCACTTGGACCACCTTGTGCATCAATTTTGTTTCATTAAATAGATCTGTGATGCTTTTCTAACAAAAATTGACTACTCAACTCAACTCATCTAAGCCTTTTCCCAACTACAAAGGATCGGCTACATAAATATGCTTCCTTCACTCTGCACTATTAGGACCAAGTCGACATCCAAATTATAAACAGTTATATCTTTTTTAAATTATTTTTATTCATATTAGTTTAGATTTATCTCTACCCTATTCTTACCATGGATTGTTAAAAGATCATTCTTTTTAACGGGAGCATCTAAAGGTCTATATTGTATATGTCCAAATCACCGTAATTGATTTCTCTCATTTTATCTTCAATTGGGGGTCGCTACTTCCATCATTTCTCTTATATGTTTATTTCTAATTCTATCTTTTAAAGTTTTACCACATATCCATCTTAACATACGCATTTCTGTCAACTTAATTTATTCACATGTTGTTTCAATATTGTCTAACATTCTGTTCCATATATCATACAATATTTCCGAAGCACTCCTCCACTTACTCTATTTTGCTTTAACTCTATGATTCACGCACATCTTCACCTATTTTACCTTCTTGCTGGATAATTGATCTCAAATACCTAAATTTTTTACTCGTTGATATCTCTTGGCTTAGAATCTTCGCTGTTTCTTCATTTTTATTTCTACTCCCACAAAAATTACATTTTATATATTCAGTTTTAGTTCTACTAATCTTAAAATCTTTAGATTCTAAAGCTTCTCTTCAAATTTCTAGCCTAGCATTTACTCCAGATTTAGTTTCATTAATTAACACTATATCATTTGCAAATAACATACACCATGGGATATCATTTTGAATATGTTTGGTTAATTCATCCGTAACTAATACAAAAAGATACGAACTTAAGGCAAATCCTTGATGTAAACCTAGAGTAATTGAAACTCACTAGTTTCTCCTATTTTGCTTTAACAATAGTTATTGCTCTATCATACATATCTTTTATTAATTTTATGTACCTTTTAGTAACTCTTTTTTTCTCTAAAGCCCATCATATTATTTCTCTAGGTATTCTATCATATGTTTTCTCTAAATCAATAAAGACCATATGAAGGTCTTTTTTTCTTTTTCCTATAGCTCTCCATCAATCTTCTTAAATAAATAGCCTATTTTTCAGGCATAAATTCAAATTGATTATTGACACTAAATTTCAGCTCTTATTCGATTTTCTATTACTTTCTTCCATAATTTCATTGTATAACTCATCAGCTTAATTCCTCAATAATTTGCACAGTTTTAAATATCTCATTTATTTCTGTATCTGAGTATTAATATGCTTTTTTTGCTACACTCATGGCACAACAAGTTCTGGAAGGTCAAATAAAACCAAAGAAAGCAAGGAGAATTATAAAGAGCCAGCTCATGAACATATCAACCAGGTCACATTCGAACCTTAATGAGCCAGACCACATATAACCTTGTTTGGGTGAAGGCATGGAGAGGTTTCATCTCTTGGGGTCCATCGTGGACCAGGTCGAAGCCCCTCTTTTTGACTAACAACAATGAAAGCTTGTTGATGGAAAGTGATGCTTTTGGGCTTTAACACTTACAAAAGACGGCAAACAGCTAGAAAACAGAGGCTTCCCATTTTTTTTTTCCATGCTCTGTCCACAAAGAGATAGCTTATCTTTGGCTACTAGAAAACAGAGTTTAGCTTTGATCTTAAAAAAAAAAAAGGGGGGGGGGGGGGGGGGGGGGGCAATAAAAGTTTGGGTAACAAGCAACGAGGTCTCTTGTCATGGCAGACAATCTCCTTAGAGAGTTGTTTGATATGGATGGTTACTAGTATGGGTGGTAATGCATGACCGAATTTCTTTATCTAACTCGTATTCGAGGATGAAGCATGTGCCATGCATGTCCATGTTAGAGCACATGCATGCTTGCTTAATGTTACTATTTTTAAAATAAATCTTAATAATATTATTATTCTATCAATAGAATATCAATGGTAAATGCTACATTATTTTTTAAAATAATATAGATAAGGCATAGGCATGCATGATATTGTTATTTAAACGAGGTCAATAATGGAAACTCATTTTTAATAGTAAACTAGATAATTGGAAGGTAAGAGAATCTAATTTTTAAATTAAAAGAATTGATTGAATTTTATATTATTATTGTATTTGTTAAAGTAAGACATTATACTTGGTTCATTATAAGTGCATGGTATTTTTCGATGAAGTTTCATATATATATATATATATATATATATATATATATATATATATATATATATATATATAAGTATTATTAAGACTAGCATGATTATTGTTAGGCATTAATCTTGACTAATTAAATAAATATAATAAATAATTTCAATGTTTTCATAAATAGATCTTATTATTAAACTAAAAATTATTTAAAAAATTAGTTGAAGTCTCCATCTTCGTTCCTTTTGAAGAATTTACAGCAGCAATATTAATATTAAAAATATACTATGCCTATTCTAAGTGGTGGGAGAGGGATGCCAACCGGCTAATCTAATGCTGTTAGCTAGCCCCCACTCCAAAATAATTTTTTAGTTTATATTATAAAAAAATAAAGATAGATGGTCATGCATGCCATCAAGCACAAATATTAAAGCAGTTCGATCCTTATTTTTTTTCAAACAAAATAAGAAAAAAATTATTTGATCGAATCCTATTAACGTAGAATCTATTTGGATTGGCTATTGATCTTAGCTATTTGCCAATCATTATATATATTTGATAGCTATTGTCCAACATCTATCTCAATGATCAATCCAAATAGAATCTCAGATTTTTGCATTAGCTATACTTAAATTTTTTTTTCTGAACAATTGACGCATAATTATATCTCAAGCAGGACCTCATCGTGACTCGATAGAGCAGTTAGCATGCTTTGAATAAAAAAAAAATCACATACAACCAGAGAGGGATTAAAGGAAGGAAATTTAAAAAAAAAAAAAGCATTACACAATGCGGATGTACTAGAGAACAAAGCAGCATTAATTAACTCAAGTTTTTCTTGTAAATTAAGAAAATTTACCGATTAGGCTTAACAGATGACAACAGCTGTTCTGATGTTGCAAGAACGTAACTTCAAACGTTACAGTTGGCTGGGCCAACTGGGAGGCAAATTATTTACTAGTAATGCCATGAGATCTCCCCGTAAAAAAGAATAACATGCATGTTAGACTTGCAGTTGGTTCACTTTATCACGTTCATGGAAAATTAAATCTACGTGGGTGGAAGTTTACGTGCTCTTGGCCCTTGACTAGCTCCGTTGATGATGGGATCTTTTGAAATGCTATTGGGTCATATGAGCCAACCAATTAAGTGGACCTCGATCGATCAGAGGACTACTCCAAATGCCATGCATGATCAAAGAACTGCACACGTTTGTGCATGTGATCGCCCCAAGTTAAGCTCACAAAATCCAAAAAGGTTCGATTATTTCCTTGCAAAGTCAAGATCCGAATGATCTGTCACTCTCTAGAAGAATGCAAATATTGACCTCATTCAGCAGCTTAAGCTCGATCAACTTGGTAGCAGCAAGCTAATTAACTTCCTTCTTCATCACTACTTGCATGATGTTCTTGTGTTTTTTCCCTTTTTTTTTTTTTTTTCCTGGTAGCAAAATGTAAGTCAAGTGAACCAATTCGAGTATAATAATTATGATACCACAACTGTTGTTGGTTGATGAAATTGATGAGATTGATAAAATGTGGCACCATGCAGCTCCCAGTTAAACAGGTTTAAGTAGCTTCTAGGGGGTTTGATCAAATAATATTAGTGATTTTTGTAACCTAGAAATGCGGTTCAAAAGAAGCTATGTATCAGCTGCTGTGCATTTCTCCTCTTGCCACTTTTTGAATGGCCAACCACACGTGTAGTCTGCCACAAAATGTAGAAATGCGTGAGCTGGACGCCAGACATCCCGTTCCCACCCCCATCGATCAAATCACATGCCGTCTCTCTCTCTATCCCCTCTCTCTCTCTCTCTCTCGCAAATATGAAGAATGGAGGAGGATAAAAACTCCTCCACGTACGTGATGTTTGGTGCTCTCTAGTGCATGATTTGACCACGCCAACCGGCCCCAGTTGGAGAAGACATCGAACCTTAGAGCACCTATCACGGGCCAGGGCTGCTTTCCTGCTCTCGAGTGCATGATTTTAGCCACGCCAACCGGCCCCAGTGCATGGCCTGCCGCAATTTATTGTCTTAAGGTGGCACAGCTTTCATTTATGCCTTGAGCCGCCCAGAGACTATTATTCCACTTGGAAAAGTCATCGAACCTTAGAGCACCTATCACGGGCTCTTCTTTATTGACCTTAAGTTGCCAGGGCTGCTCCCCTACACTATAAATATGTGCGCTTGGAAGCCGCTTTAGACCGCACAAACTCTACATACAACGGGAAGAAAGAGGGACGTAAACGTTATACTCTCATCCATCCGATCCATCGGAGAGAAAAGATGTCTTCTTCTTCTTCTAATCCTTCTCTTCTAGTTGCTTCAGCCATCTGCTTGGCTTTGCTATTCCAGGGATCCCAAGCTGATCAACTGAGCTCTTCCTTCTACAACACCACATGCCCCAATGTGTCAGACATCGTTCTTAACGTGGTTCAGCAAGCCCAAAGCTCTGATGTTCGGATCACTGCAAGCCTGACTCGACTCTTCTTCCATGATTGTTTTGTTCAAGTAATCTTCAACTCTTTTCATTTTTACACATCACTGTTGGCTATACATATATATATATATATATATATATATATATACGGTGGCCACAATTAATATTATGCAGGCAACTTGCTGTTTGTTAATTTACAATGTATATACTAGCTAGCTAGAGTTCTTTAAAGATAATTAAGATGCTAATATATATATATATATATATATATAATTGGAAAACTATATATATATGTGTTATATGTTCTAGTTAACAATAAAACGAAAGGCTACCTGTACTGGCTTACTTCTATTAATTTAAGCTAAATTAATGAGCTCGATCTGTTTGCCCCAGGGCTGCGATGGGTCTATTTTGTTGGACACCACCTCTACGATAGTGAGTGAGAAGGGAGCAGGTCCGAACAACAACTCCGTTCGGGGTTATGATGTGGTTGACAACATCAAGACTGCTGTAGAGAATGCTTGCCCAGGAGTAGTCTCGTGCGCTGATATCCTTGCCCTTGCCGCCGAAGTTTCAGTTAACTTGGTAAATTAACCCTTAATTTTTACTAATTTTCTTTTCCATTTGAATATTAATTCAGTTGCTTTGAAGCCAATTCAAATCACCTTAATTATGAAATAGGAAAACTACTTAAGAATTTTACAGTCGTCGACCAGTACTTATAACTTACTACACTGACCATTGCAATTAATTAATTAATTATATATAGTCAGGAGGTCCCACTTGGTCTGTGTTGCTTGGACGAAGGGACGGCACCACCGCCAACGCAACCGCCGCCACCAACAACCTCCCCAGCCCCTCCGATAACTTAACCATCCTTCAGTCCAAATTCTCTGCTGTCGGCCTCGACGACACCGATCTCGTCGCCTTATCAGGTAAAAAACAACCAACCAACAAACTATACATTATTATTGTGAAAATTAAAGAGCTACATGCAAGATCCTAACTGGAACTAGTTCCTGTGAATGTTAAATATATTATTGTTCGATCGCAGGAGCCCACACCTTTGGTCGAGCACAATGCAGAGTCTTCAGCAACCGCCTCTATAACTTCAGCGGCACAGGCAATCCAGACCCAAGCTTGAATACCACTTACCTGGCAACACTGCAACAGAACTGCCCTCAGAGTGGGGATGGGACTACTCTCAATAATCTCGACCTGACCACCCCCAACACCTTCGACAACAACTACTTCACCAACCTTCAGAGCAAAAACGGGCTTCTGCAGTCAGACCAAGAGCTCCTCTCAACAAGTGGAGCTTCCACCGCCTCCATTGTCAACAGCTTTGCAAGCAGCCAGAGCACCTTCTTCCAGAACTTCGTTCAGTCGATGATAAATATGGGGAACATTAGTCCACTAACTGGGAGCAGCGGGGAGATAAGGAGCACCTGCAGCAAGGTTAATGGGAGTTGATCAGATGTGATCAAGAGAGCTACGTAGTATATATATTAATAAAAGTCCACATTAACAAGTTGTGTGGCAAGCAGTGATTCTGCTAGCTAGCTAGCTAGGCTTTGGCTATATATATCTGTGAGCTAATTAGTGCTCGCTCGAGTTGTATCATCTAGAGTAAAACAACAAAATTAAAATTCTTCTTTGCTCATCCTTTATGAAATATACTGTGAAAATTATATAAATCTCTCTCCATATCTGTGTTGGGATGGGATTGAAGATATTTAGCCAGTAGTAATTCAGGACTTCTTTTTTATTAAAATATCACTTTTCTACACTAAGATCTTATAGAGACGAGTCTTGCATGCATGTGGTTCTCCAATACCCTAGCTAGGTTGTGGCTGATATCAGTACATCTAGGAGGTCTCCTTATCTATCTATTACCTAGCTAGGTACTCCAAAGTCGATCGACGCTCGAGCCATGCTACGTCAACACCTCTTAACTCGATCGGAGAAAATTTGGCCGAGCACTCAATCCTACGAATTTTCTTGGTTCCATGTTAATTAGCATGGTGTGGTACATCTCAGCATGGATATATAGTTGAAGGCAACTCAACAGACCTTGGGAAAAAATTAAAGTAACTTTCATGAAATTTTTTTTTTTTTAAGGCAATGATAAACTTAAATATTTAACTTTTCTCCCTTTTTTAAGCATTAGGGTTCTTTCCTTCTATCAAGAGCAATAGAAATTCAAGAGAAATCAAGTATTCCATACTGCCAAGCTCTAAAAATCCCAAGGCAGAGCAATAATTCATAGAGGTGAAATTATTGCGCATCCTCGTAAGCCTTGAAGGGCCAATTCATAAAATACCACAAAAAAAAAAAATGATGTACTTTTAGCACAGTATAAATCTGACATCACACTCTTGTGCAAATACGAGAAGTCCGTCTGCGATGGAACTTAATAGGTTGATAAGGTTTTTGAGGTGAAAACTGCTCCATCATCTTAATTAAACTTAGTTTATTATGTTTTTCAATAGGCATATTTGAAAGTGACATGTTAGCCAGCATTATTCCTTATCAACGTTTTCACTAAAAAATTATTTTGTTAACTTAAACCATTTTATCTAAATTTTAGATATTACTATAATGCCACCAACCCACTTGTTAGCTCAATTAATCAGTTAGTAGACCAAATTCATATGATCTTAAAACTCAAATGTTAGCTAATTGATAGTGAATAAACTTGAGTTATAAATTCTTTAAACTTTTCTTTTCCATCCGATCTAGCAATATTCTCATCATGTTATAAGTAAGCTTTTCTTTCCTTCTATTCATCAACTTCTATACATTTGGATATGCTTTGATGCAACTTGTGGCGTCGCAATGTTTTATTTTTAATTTTTTTATAAAATTTATTTTTAAAAAAAAATACGACGCAATACTTGCGTCACTAGATTAAAAATTATTTTTTTAATTTTCTGGTTTATTGCGTCGCTATTTAACATAATTAATTTTTTTAAAAACATTGCGACACACTGAGTTGCATCGCAATCTTTTTATTTCATAATTATAGTTTATAAAAATTATTTTTTTAATTTATTGCATCGCTAATATGTCGCTATTTAACATAATTAATTTTTAAAAAAAATTATGACGCACTGAATTGCATCGCAATATTTTATTTCATAATTATATTTTATAAAAATTAATTTTTCTTCAAAAAATTGCAACGCACCATGTGGCGTCGTAATGTTTTATTTTTTATTTTTTTTATAAAATTTAATTTTTTTAAAAAAATTACGATGCAATACTTTCGTCGCTAAATTAAAAATTATTTTTTTTAATTTTTTAATTTATTGTGTTGCTATTTAACATAATTAGTTTTTTTAAAAAACATTGTGATGCACTAAGTTGCGTCGCAATCTTTTTATTTCATAATTATATTTTATAAAAATTAATTTTCTAATTTATTGCATCGCTAATGCATCACTATTTAACATAATTAATTTTTAAAAACATTGTGACGTACTGAATTGCGTCGCAATATTTTTATTTCATAATTATATTTTATAAAAATTAATTTTTCTTCAAAAAATTGTGACCCACATTGTGGCGTCGCAATATTTTATTTTAATTTTTTTAATAAAATTATTTTTTAAAAAAATAGCAACGCTATTGCATCGCTATTGCATCACTAAATTAAAATTAGTTTTTTTAATTTTCTAATTTATTGCATCGCTATTGCATCGCTATGTAACATAATTAATTTTTTTTTAAAACAATTACAATGCATTGAATTGTGTCGTAATATTTTTATTTTATAATTATATTTTATGAAAATTAATTTTTTTAAAATAATTGCGACACCTAGTTATGTCGCAATATAGCGACTCATTTTTATGCGTCGCTAAATTGCGACGCATCTAGTGGCATCGTAACTTTTTATTTTTAATTTTTTTTATATTTTAATTATATTTTATAAAATTTAATTTTTTAAAAAAAATTTTGCGATGCATTACTTGCGTCGCTAAATTAAAAATTAATTTTTTTTAATTATCTGATTTATTGCATCGCTAATTACGTCGCTATTTTTTATTGTCACGAATGCATCGCAATTTGGCCGTAAATTTAGCGACTCAAAGATGCGTCACTAAATTTGTGTCGCTATTTCAATATTTTCTTGTAATGAAACTAAAATTCTTCTTTGCTCATCCTTTATGAAATATACTGTGAAAATTAAATCTCTCTCCATATCTGTGTTGGGATGGGATTGAAGATATTTAGCCAGTAGTAATTCAGGACTTCTTTTTTATTAAAATATCACTTTTATACGCTAAGATCTTATAGAGACGAGTCTTGCATGCATGTGGTTCTCCAATACCCTAGCTAGGTTGTGGCTGATATCAGTACATCTAGGAGGTCTCCTTATCTATCTATTACCTAGCTAGGTTGTGGCTGATATCACATCTAGGAGGTCTCCTTATCTATTTATTACCTAGGTACTCCAAAGTCGATCGACGCTCGAGCCATGCTACGTCAACATGTCTTAACTCGATCGGGGAAAATTTGGCCGAGCACTTAATCCTACGAATTTTCTTGGTTCCATGTTAATTAGCATGGTGTGGTACATCTCAGCATGGTTATATAGTTGATGTTGTCGCCGGAATCCGCTCTCTGACTCGGACACGTCCGGTCCCCTGATCGAGCTCCCTCCTGGGGGGACCTGCAAGGAAGCCTACACGTGGGAGACGCTGGGGGTGGCCCTCCGCGGAAGACCCTCCGACGCTCAAGTTAGTAAGGGACCGACGGGCAACAAGATGAGAGGAGAAGGCTCTCGCCGGAGAGTTCCTCCAGAGAGCTCTGGGCAGAGCAGCAATGGCGGAATAGAGGGCTAAGAGCGGTAGAGTGAGCAAGTGCGCAGAGAGAAAAGAAGGGGAATAGCGTACGAGAATGTGCGCATACCTCAGGGGGTCTCGAACTGTAGTATTTATAGAGGATTACCTGATTGTTAGGGATGAGCATCGTGGGCCCGAAAGCCGTTGGGATTCGAATCCAGTTTGTTACGGGTCTGATAGGATCCGTATCTGGTTAGTTAGTGGATCGACGGCTGGGAGAGCTTGTTGCTGCCTAGGGATCTGACGGGGGCGTAGGTCCTAAGGTGTTAGGCTCCCTTAGGCCACTTTCTGATATGATTTTCGCTTAGGATCTTGGGAGTTTGGGCTTTTCCGCGTCAAATTCTATGGAGGGGATAGTGTCGCTCGGACTGAGCTGAGCTAAAACGGTAGCTTGGCAATCAGGGCCAAGAAGGGAGATAGGTTGGTTAGAAGAATCGACAGACGAAGGTCGATAGCTCGGCTGGGGCCGAGAGATGGGATAGGTCGGCTGGAGGAGCCGACAGACGAAGATCGATAGCTCGGCTGAGGCCGAGAGACGGGATAGGTCGGCTCGAGGAGCCGACAGACGAAGGTCGATAGCTCGGCTGGGGCCAAGAGACGAGGTAGGTCTGCTGGAGGAGCCGATAGACGAAGGTCGATAGTTCGGCTGGAGCTGAGAGACGAGGTAGGTCGGCTAGAAGAGCCGACAGACGAAGGTCGATAGCTCAGCTGGGGCTGAGAGACGGGATAGGTCGGCTGGAAGAGCCGACAGACGAAGATCGATAGCCCGGCTGGGGCCGAGAGATGGGATAAGTCGGTTGGAAGAGCCGACAGACGAAGATCGATAGCCCGGTTGGGGCCAAGAGACGGGATAGGTCAGTACTCGAGGACCCCTGGTTCGGTGAGGGGCTGAAGCATCTCAATTCATCGACCTATCCTTGGCAGGCGTCGCTCAATCAAACGGGAATCAGGGCTGACCTTAGCCGCGTGCACGATTAATGATGCATGATGATTTACCCCCCAATACATGCCCTCCACTCCCTAGTTTGAAGCGTAGGTTCGGGCATAGGGAGTATAAGTCCAGGTGGCACGCTTTGGATGGGATGATCCGGTTTGGATAGCCCGTGCAATGATGCCCTAATTAATGCAGCGTGGTCATCATGCCTTCGTGGGTAAGGCTCCTCCAGGGGCAACGGTTTGGGAAAATGCCACGTAGCAAATCCTGATTCACGCGGCGTTTGTCGATATAGAACCATTAAACAAATTAAAAAATTAATATAGAACCATTAAACAATTTAAATGAGAAAAAAAAATCAATTTAAATTTAAATTTTTATTTAAAAAATTTTAATTCTATTCAAGTAAATGATTATTCTTAAATTTATAAATTATGATATTTAAAATACTTATTCATATTCTTAAAGACATTATAAATAAGAATCCATCAAAGTCAATAATAGAATATAAATTTGAGATATAATTATATATAAAAAAAGAGAAGATCTAGTTGTCAAGATGAAAAGGTGAATTGATCTAAATTAAAGCTTATTTAATAAATTAATAAAGATAATTAAATAAGGAAAAATAAGATATATAAAATTAAGGTTTATGACTCGGTCTGAATAAGGTTAGATTAAGTCAAGTTAGATTAAAAAATAAAATAAAATTTAAATTTGATTCAAAATTTAAATTGGATGTGATTTGCAAATTCAGCTTAACTATGACTCCTTAAATACGAATCAGATCAGATTAGGATTAGATTGAATTAGATTGGAATAAGGGTAGATCCCAGACTCACTTATAGCCTTACTCTTAGCCAAGGAATCGCTGATTGAACTTCCCTTACTCTCTAAATTTCCTACCTTTTCCTGGGTTTGGGTGATTGGCATTGGTAAAGGGGGATTAAGATTTAAATTGTTAGGTTTAAAGGCCAGTTGACCAGTCATGATCCACCAGGGCTTTGAATTCTTCAATCACTACATCAAATCAAATTAGCTCCACAGACCTCCCTGTCCATAACATCAAATCAAATCGTAGACAGCGACGCATTAGCGATGCACTTGACAAAAAATTAAAAAAAATTAATTTTAATTTTAAATAATTTTAAAAAATCATTAATTTAGCGACGTAACAAAATGCGTCGCTATTTAGCGATGCATTAGCGACGCAAAAATTTAAAAAATTTTAAAAATCATTAATTTAGCGACACAACAATATGCATCGCTATTTAGCGATGCATTTAACCAAAAATTTAAAAAAAAAATAATTTTTAATATTAAATAATTTTTAAAATTATTAATTTAGCGATGCAAAAATATGCGTCGCTATTTAGTGACGCATTAGCGACGCAATTGACAAAAAATTAAAAAAATTAATTTATAATTTTGAATAAATTTAAAAAATCATTAATTTAGCGACGCATTTGAATGCATCGCTACATAGCGACGCATTAGCGACGCAAAATTTTAAAAAATTTTAAAAAATCATTAATTTAGCGATACAATAAAATGTGTCGCTAATTAGCGACGCATTAGCGACGCAATTAACAAAAAATTTTAAAGAAAATTAATTTTTAATATTAAAAAAAATTAAAAATCGTTAATTTAGCGACGCAAAAAAATGCGTCACTAAATAGCGATGCATTAGCGACGCATTTGATAAAAATTTAAAAAAAAATTAATTTATAATTTTAAATAAATTTAAAAAATTATTAATTTAGCGATGCATTGGAATGCATCGCTACATAGCGACGCATTAGCGACACAAAATTTTAGAAAATTTTAAAAATCATTAATTTAGCGATGCAATAAAATGCATCATTATTTAGCGATGCATTAGCGACGTAATTAATAAAAAATTTTAAAAAAATAATTTTTAATATTAAAAAAATTTAAAAATCATTAATTTAGCAACGCAAAAAAATGCATCGCTAAATAGCGATGCATTTGATAAAAAATTAAAAAAAAATTAATTTGTAATTTTAAATAAATTTAAAAATCGTTAGTTTAGCAACGCATTAGCGATGCAAAATTTTAGAAAATTTTAAAAAATCGTTAATTTAGCGACGCAATAAAATGCGTCGCTATTTAGAGACGCAATTAATAAAAAATATTAAAAATAATTTTTTATATTAAAAAAAATTAAAAATTATTAATTTAGCGATGCAAAAAAATGCATTGCTATAAAAATGCATCGCTAAATAGCGACGCATTTGATAAAAAAATTAAAAAAATTAATTTTTAATTNTTTTGCGTCGCTAAATTGTGACCAAAATTGCGACGCATCAGCGACAAAAATAAATAACGATGCAAAGCGACGCATTAGCGATGCAAAAATTAAGAAAATTATAAAAACCGTTAATTTAGCGACGCAACAAAATGCGTCGCTAAATAGTGACCCATTAGCGACGCACTTCAAAAAAAAATTAAAAAAATTAATTTTAATTTTTAAATAATTTTAAAAAATTATTAATTTAGCGACGCAACAAAATGCATCGCTAAATAGCGATGCAATTCAAAAAAAATTAAAAAAAAATTTAAAGTTTAAATAATTTTAAAAAACCGTTAATTTAGCGACGCAACAAAACGTGTTGCTAAATAGCGACGCAATTCAAAAAAAATTAAAAAAATTATAAATTTTAAATAATTTTAAAAATTATTAATTTAGCGACGCAACAAAATGCATCGCTAAATAGCGACGCATTAGCGACGCAATTCAAAAAAATTAAAAAAATAAATTTTAAATTTTAAATAATTTTAAAAAATCATTAATTTAGCGATGCAACAAAATGCATCGCTAAATAGCGACGTATTAGCAATGCAATTCAAAAAAATTAAAAAAATAAATTTTAATTATTAAATAATTTTAAAAAATCATTAATTTAGCGATACAACAAAATGCATCGCTAAATAGCGATGCATTAGCGACGCAATTCAAAAAAAAATTAAAAAATTTATAAATTTTAAATAATTTTAAAAAATCGTTAATTTAGCGATGCAATAAAATGTGTCGCTAAATAGCGATGCATTAGCGATGCAATTTTAAAAAATTTTAAAAAATCATTAATTTAGCGACGCAATAAAATGCGTCGCTATTTAGCGACGCAATTAACAAAAATATTAAAAAAATTTTTATATTAAAAAAAATTAAAATCATTAATTTAGCGACGTAAAAAAATGCGTCGCTATAAAATTGCATCGCTAAATAGCAACGCATTAGCGATGCATTTGATAAAAAATTTAAAAAAATTAATTTTTAATTTTAATAATTTTAAAAATTCTTAATTTAGCGACGCATTAGAATGCATCGCTAAATAGCGACACATTAGCGACGAAAAAATTTAGAAAATTTTAAAATATCGGGATCATGGTTCGGATGGATTGAAACCGTTGGATCGTCACCAATCGGATGGATCGCAACGGTCTGATCGATTATCGCCGATCCGGATCATGGCTCGGATCGATCGCAACCGCTGGATCATCACCGATCGGATGGATCGCAACGGTCCGATCGATCATCGTCGATCGGTATCATGGCTTGGATAGATTGCAATCGTCGGATCGTCGCCGATCGGATGGATCGCAATGGTCCAATCGATCATCACCGATCGGGATCATGGCTCGAATCGATCGCAACCGTCGAATCATCTCCGATCGAATGATCGCAACGATCCGATCGATCATCGCCGATCCGGATCATGGCTCGAATCGATCGCAATCGCTGGATCATCACCGATTGGATGGATCGCAACGGTCCGATCGATCATCGTCGATCCGGATCATGGCTTGGATGCATCGCAACCGTTGGATCATCGCCAATCGGATGAATCGCATCGGTTTGATCGATCATTGTCGGTCGGGATATCATGGCTTGGATCAATCGCAACCGTCAGATCATCCCGATCGGATGGATCGCAACGGTCCGATCGATCATCGCGGTCGGGATCATGGCTTGGATCGATCGCAACCATCGGATCATCACCGATCGGATGGATCGCAACGGTTTGATCGATCATCGCTAGTCGGGATCATGGCTTGAATCGATCGCAACCATCTGATCTTTGCCGATCGGATGGATCGCAATAGTTCAATCGATCATCGCCGATCGGGATCATGGCTCGGATCGATCACAATCATCGGATCGTCTCCGATCGGATGGATATAAATATAATAAGCTATAATAATGTCGTGATAAAATAAATATTTAAATTTAATATTTTAAAATTTATTGCGATGCAAAAATTTAGAAAATTTTTAAAAATCGAGATCATGGTTTGGATGGATCGCAACCGTTGGATCATCGCCGATCGGATGGATCGCAACGGTCCGATCGATTATCACCGATCCGGATCATGGCTCGGATCGATCGCAGCCACTGGATCGTCACCGATCGGATGGATCGCAATGATCCGATCGATCATCGTCGATTGGTATCATGGCTTGGATAGATCACAACCATCGGATCGTCACTGATCGGATGGATCGCAATGGTCCAATCGATCATCGCCGATCGGGATCATGGCTCGGATTGATCGCAACCGTCAGATCGTCTCTGATCGGATGGATCGCAACGGTTCGATTGATCATCGCCGATACGGATCATGGCTCGAATTGATCGCAACGCTGGATCATCGTCGGTCGGGATATCATGGCTTGAATCGATCGCAACCATCGGATCATCGCCGATCGGATGGATCGCAACGGTCTGATCGATCATCGCCGATCAGGATGATGGCTCATATCGATCACAACCGTCGAAACGTCTCCGATCGGATGGATCACAATGGTTCGATCAATCATTTCTAGTCGGGATCATGGCTTGTATCGATCGCAACCATTGGATCATCGCCGATCGGATGGATCGCAACGGTCCGACGCCGATCAGGATGATGGCTCGGATCGCTCACAATCATCGGATCATCTTCGATCGGATGGATCGCAACGGTTCGATCGATCATCACCGGTCATGATCATGGCTTGGATCGATTGCAACCGTCGGATCATCGCCGATCGGATGGATTGCTATGGTCGGATCGATCATCGCCGATCTGGATCATGGCTTGGATGCATCGCAACCGTCGGATCATCGCCGATCAGATGGATCGCAACGGTCCGTTCGATCATCGCCGGTTGGAATCATGGCTTGGATCGATTGCAACCATCTGATCATTGCTGATCGGATGGATCGCAACAGTTCAATTGATCATCGCCGATCGGGATCATGGCTCAGATCGATCGCAACCGTCGGATCGTCTCCGATCGGATGGATATTAAATATAATAAATATAATAATATCGTGATAAATAAATATTATAAATTTAATATTTTAAAATTTATTGCGACGCAATTTTTATGCATCGCAATATTGCGACGCCAAAAATATGCGTCGTAATATTGCGACGTATTTCGAATGCGTCGCAGTATTAATTACTTAATATAATTAATATTATATATTTATTAATTTAAAATATATTGTGACGCACTGCGTGGGTCGCAATATTACGATGCATTTTGAATGCATCGCAATTTTCCACCAAAACACCGCGTAGGCAGGAAATTAGTGACTAAACAGCGACGCAATTATGCGTCGCTGATTAGCGATGGATTAGCGACGCACAGTTGCGTCGCTAATCCTAATCAATATAAGCACCCCTTCTTTTTCCTCCTCCGATCTCTCCAAAGCCCCCCCCCAAAACCGGCTTGTGTTTCCTCCGTCTTCCCTATCTTCGGCAGATCTCCGGCTCCCAACAAGCTCGCCGGCGACCGATTTCTCCAGGTAGGTCTTCTCTCCCTCTCTCCCCTCCACCTTGTTAAAAAAAAAATTTGGCCGGGGGAGGAGGGTAACCCCCCTCCCCCCCCCCCCCACCCGCCCAGTTCCTCCCTGCTACGTTGCCGGCCACGGCGATGGTCACGTTGCCGGCCACGGCGACGGCCACGTTGCCAGCTACGGTCGTGGCCGACAATAGGGTGGCCTGGCCACGGTGGCGAGGCCACCCTTAAACAAAAAAAAAATTATAATAATATTTATTGTAAAATAATATTATATTATATCATAATATATACTGTAAAAAAATTTTATAATATTACTAAATATATCTTAAAATATCAAATATTTATTATGAAATAATACTATTAAAATAAAATATATTGTTTATTGTAAAATAATAAAATTCATTATAAAGGAATGAATTTAATAATAAAAAATTTAATTACCAATTTTTATATTAATACATAAAACTATTATAACATATTATTTAATAATATTACAAAATATAATGTGTAACTAATTTTAATGATTAAATTAGTTAATTACTATTAAAAAATATACTATTAAGTTGTTTTGATATTATAATCTTAATAATATATTCGAACATATTATTTCACTTAAATTTAGAGAATCTCTATAGTAATATCATTATTATTATAATAATATATTCAATAAAATTAAAATACACTATAGTATTATAATTTTTTATAAAATTTTATATTATGCGATATTATATTATGTGATATTATAATATTAAACCGACTAAACATAGAGGTTTTTTCAAATTCAATTTATTTTATAAATGTTATATTTTTACATATTTAATCATTAATTGTAATTACATTCATGAATCTTTAGTATTTTCAGTATGACGGGTCGAGGTAGATCTACCGGCGACAGACAGAGTGAGTAGAGACGTAGCCCTGCCGCATCAGATCCCATGAGCTTTGGAGATGGAGAGTTCAGATCTTCACACATCGCACAACCTCCGATCTCTCTAGCCATCGGAGGTGATCCTGCATTAGTATTATCATCCAGCCGATCGACACATACCTCCGAGAGTTCTTCCACCGTCGGCCGCACCGTACTTGGACTTGATGCTCATGGGCTGTAAGTATATACTAATTGTAAATATATCGTTTATGTTTTTAAGTCAATTACTTATAAACATGAGGGAGTTTTATTTTTCAGAGTTTCAGGTGAACTTATTAAATACAATTTATCACTGATATAAAATTTCTTAATCTTAATAAATTCTGAAACTAATTATTTATTTCAATGCAGAAAAAGTATACGTGTGACCCTGCCATCCATGATGCCATTAGGGCAGCATGGAATGCTCTTACAGCACGCCGATACTCCGATATGCTTCATCGTTGAAGGACATCAGGTGAGCATCTTGCGCATGTGCCGGAGGGTATTTGGCACGAGTGGCAGCAGGCATGGCAGTCTGATGGCTGGCGCAGGAGGTCCGCATCAGCTAGTACGAACCGCCGATCCGAGAGGGGTGGTCTTGGCACGGTCTCTCATGCCACACTGCGGGGTCCATTTCGATTCAGGAGCAGAGACGCCGTATGGTAAGAAAACATAAATAATTTAATTACTAATTTAGTTATTTATAAATACTTATATTTATATCAATTTTTCTTTCTGTTGTTGTAGTCTGAATAGGAGGGCGAAGATCCTGGTGAGTTTCATCTATTCAGGGCGACACACACCAGGAGGGACGGTTCGTGGGTCGATACACGATCACGGAAGGTTGCGGTAAGAAATTAGCTTTATATTGTATCTGTTTAATTTCTAAAATTTTATTTAGAGAAATTTATTGATTCATTTATTGTTGATTTTATAATTCAAAGGCACGAGTCGAGGAGCTTCAGTCCCAGGCATCGCAGGTCGACTCCACTGATGGGGGACCGCCCGTCGAACTCTCAGCAGAGGAGAGTCGACGTGTGTTTTTGGAGGCTGTTGGTGCCCAGCCGCGAGACCGCAGGGTCAATGGTCTGGGCACTAGAGCTTCTGCATATTTTTCCATCAGGCCTCCAGTTCGCGCTATTCTGGCGATATTCCTGCCGAGCGTTTAGAGGACATTCGGAGATCTATTACGAATGAGGTTCGGCAGGAGGTTCGGCAGGAGATTGAGCAGGAGTTTGATCAGCGCACGAAAGTCCTTCAGCACGAGCTCTCTGACATAAGAGAGCAGATGCGTCACATGCGGGATTTGGTTAGCCGCATGTCGCAGGGTTTCCAGCCACCACGTGATCGTGATAGTGGAGATTCTTGATGTATTTTTTTCTTTACTTTTTATGTGTTGTACATGGAAACTTCAAAATTTTAATATATTAATTATTTTAAAAAAAAATGATGAATGTTTCGATCAATATTATTGTTTCGATCAATATCAGTGTTTCGATCAATATTTTTATAAATTTAACCGTTTCAATTTTTAATATTTTATATTTTTTTAAAAAAAATTAATTAGCAACGCATTAGCGACTAAAATTGCATCGCTAATATTTCTAAAATATTATTATTAAATATTACGATGCAACGTCCTTGCGTTGCAATATTACGACGCAACGATGTTGCATCATAATATTTAATAATAATATTTTAAAATATTAGCGATGCAATTTCAGTCGCTAATTAATTTTTTTAAAAAAAATATAAAATATTAAAAATTGAAACGGTTAAAATTAAAATTACGATACACTTGATTGCATCGCAATATTAAATTTAACCGTTTCAATTTTTAATATTTTATATTTTTTTAAAAATTATTAGTGAGCGATGCATTGCGTCGCAATATTACGCAAGTTGCAATATTGCAATGCAAGGACGTTGCGTCGCAATATTGCGATGCAATAGAATGCGTCGCTAAGAGTCGCTATTTTGCGACGCAATTGCGACAAAATTCATTCTATGACGAGACTTGCAGCAATGCGATAATTGCGTCGCTAAAGCCAGTTTAGCGACGCATTAGTGACGCATTTTGGCATCGCTAAATTTAGTTTCTGTTGTAGTGAAAAGATTGTAGACCTTTTTCCAAAAAGTCTGTGTGCATCAGACTTCGATGCACAGGGCGCGCGCATTGGTCGTACGTCCATGTGAGCATGCATGCTGGAGGCACCATGGCCCAATGGGTTGTGGTATGCGTGCTTGCACAGGCGCATGGCCAATAGTCGCGCCCGGTGCGCGCTTTGTGCACCAAAATTTGCTGCACAAAAACTTTTTCTACCCCATGATGGTCCTTTTGATGGTCCTTTTTGATTCTTCACAGCTCCCTCATTTTGTCTCCCTTCATCCATGAGCTCCCAATCCGGAGCTTACCTAATCATTCTCTAGTGAAAGACTTAGGCTAGGGCCTCGTCAAAGCCACAATGCCCGAAAGCCCCCAATTGGGCTCCCAAGATCCTTCCTTTCTTCCCCCTCCTTCCTTCACTCTTCCTTCTACCGCCATTGCCGAAAACCCTAACCCCAACCTCTAAATACTAATCCTAACCCTAACTTCAATCCGAACCCCACCATCATGACACCGTCGCCTCAACGATTCCAGCCTTCGCCCCTTTGTTCTGGCCATTGGGTGCCCCTCCCATCCCCTATTACTCCATCTCAAATCTCAGTTTCGAAGGCCTGATGGTGCAAAACCCCGGCATCCAGCCTCATGGGGTCTCGATCCAATTTTGATCATGCTACTATTAAAATCGATCTGGATGTATTCAGTTGAGCCATATTCTATATGTAATTATTTTTTTTCTTAAAATGATGTTGCCCGCAATTATCTGAATGGTTGACAAAATGGAAATGGCTAAGCATGCTTATTATTATTGCCATCCATTAAAGCTTCCTTACTGTCCATATGGTTAAAATGTGAAACATCCATCTAAGATTATAGTTTGGGATAGTTGTCATTTTTTTTAAAAATAAAAATATAATTTTTATTTTTATTTTTAAAAATTATAATAAAAATATCATTGATCATCATTATTATTTTTATTTTTTATAATTTTGATAAAAAAACATATTTGATAACTCTTATTATTTCTTATTCTTTTATACAATATGAAATGTGCAAAACCCCGGCATCGAGCCTCCTAGGGTCTTGGATCTGGTTTCTATCAGCTTCCAAGGCTCAACAAATTTTTTTTTTGAGGCAAAAGACTTTTTCTATGATTTTTATGAAAATTATAGGAAAAGATTATTTTATTCTATTTTTTTAATAAAAAGCCTTAAAAATAGTAGAAAAAAAAGTTTTTTTTTTTCTATAACATAATAAATGCCCAAAGACCATGCAAAGGCCTCTTTCCCTACGATTTTTATAAAATCGTAGGGAAAGGCAAACAAAAAATCAAAAGAGACACCCGACTTCCGCCTCTGCCCTAACTCCCTTGCTCCGTTTTGTTTCGCCATTTCCACCTTCCCATTCGATGAGACAGAGAAAGAGAGAGAGAGGCGGCGAAATGGCTCGCGCTCTCTCCAACGCCACTCTCGCCATGGCTCTCTCCGACGGCATAGCCCTCTTTGCGAGCAGGTAGGGATCTTGTCGCCTTTCGTTCCATCGGTCCATCGGTGGATCTTTTCACGGTCCTCATTTGTTTGATTCCAGAAGGGGATATTCTTGTGCAGCGGTGGTGGCTGGGAGGAGGAGCAGGGCCATGGTGGAGAAGAAGGCGGCGACGGTGATGAAGAGAGATGGAAGGTTGGATTCGGCGTCGTCGTCTTGGGTGCCGGATTCGGTCACCAGCGTTTTTTTTTCACTTCGTCGCTGTCTTCGCTTCTCTTGCCTTCCACCGGCGAAGGGAAGAAACCCTATCCACCATGGTCAGTCTATTCTTCAAATTTCTTTGATTTTTCTCTGTTTTAGAATTTGGTCCACAAATTTTCCTTTCGTTTCTATGATTTTTTTTTTTTTTTTTTTTGCTGCTATTTGGTCATTTTCTATGGGGAGTTTTTGTTCGCAGTCTTTGATCGCGAACGAGGATTTCCAGCACATCCTTTGTGTGCTGAACATGAACGTGGATGGGAAGCAGAAGATCATGTTCGCCCTCACCTCCATCAAAGGTATTGGCCGCCGCTTCGCCAACATCGTCTACAAGAAGGCCCATGTGTTATTAATATATAACTCTTGTTCTTTTTATCTGCGTCCCGGTGGTTAACAGCGTGCTGGAGCTCGGATCCACGGATGTCATCTATCAGAGCTTGGAGCTCATGAATAGGATCCACGGATGTCATCCCTATTTTTTTCTCATGAATTTTGGGAGTGACTGTAAGATGAATAAGCATTAACACCCTTCTTAATTGCTGATTTTGGTGGGCCAAGAGATTGGGAGCTTTGAACAAGTTCAAGGCTGGAATTCAAAAGGTTGTCTTCGTAGCTTACTGCCCACCCTCTGTTCTTTATTTTAGACATTGTTCTATCTTACTGGTCATTCATCTTCTCATTTTAACTTTATATTTCCCCCCATATATTTTGAGGTAAGCAGGCGAGATTTTACCTCTCTGATTTGTTTACATACACACTGGCTCCAATTAATTTGGATGAAAAAGGTCTAGCTTACATTTCATTTTCAGGTATTCTATGGACTATGGCATTTTTTGCTTTTGCATAGTAGACACTGAGCATGATTGGAGAGAAGGCTCAGAATAGTCTAAATTTATTGAGCACTGCCTTGCCTCAGTAGATAGGCAGATGCACTCTTGGTTGGTATTTGCTGCTCATCGTATCCTTGGTTATTCATCTGGCTCTTATTACGCTGATGAGGGTTCATTTGAAGAGCCAATAGGAAGGGACAACCTTCAAATCTCTGGCAAAAATATAAGGTGGACATAGCGTTCTATGGGCATGTTCACAACTACAAGAGGACCTGTCCAATATACCAAGTAGGAAGAAGACATTGCTTTCTCTTTGTGTTTAAAAGTAACTGATAGAATTCTCTGCATTTCAGCGAGCATAGATTATTTGAGTTTCTAACTCATAGCTAAGTCAGATCCACTGATAAATATCATTATTTTAAGAGCATATGGGTTTAGTTATGATCAATTTTGCAATTAATTATTTTATATGCATCTACATTCCGAAACATTATTCTGGTAAGTTGCATAATAAAATATAAAATTTAGTTTGTGACCACACTGAATATTTATTTGCAGAGAATGGCTTTCTTCAGAATTTCAATTTATGTGCCTTTGCAGCAGGTAAAGAAGTTGGTACTTGATGCATCAGGTGTCTTGCCGCTTGCTGTATAGCAGTAAGAGGTTTGTATTTTCTCACGTCCTCTTTTAATTTCGTAACTCCAAGCTATCAAGCTCTCTCATCTTATTCATTGAAAGGGGTACCTTCCAGCATTCAGCAAAAAGCAATATTAGCTTTTTTAATATTTCACTAAAAAATTATTTTTGTTAACTTAAATCATTTTATCCAAAATTTTAGATGTTAATATAATGCCACTTGTTAGCTCAATTAATCGGTTAGCAAACGAAATTCATATGATCTTAAAACTCTAATGTAAGTTAATTGATAATGAATAAACTTGAGTTATAAATTTTTTAAACTTTTCTTTTTCATTCGATCCAGCAATATTCTCATCATGTTATAAGCAAGCTTTCATTTCCTTCTATTCATCAACTTCTATGCATTTGGATATGCTTTAATGCAATTTGTAATACTTCAAGTCTACCTACTAACCCAATAACTTTCATACATTCGATTGTGCTCTAATACTATTTGTAACACCCCAAGCCCACTTACTAGAAAATTAATCAATTAGCAAGCTAAATCCACGTGATCTTAAAAACTCAATAAAAGTTTGGTAAATAGTGAATTTAAGTTATAATCCATTCAATTTTTTTATTGACTATTTGAGGTATTATAAGGAGTGGGGCAATAACATATATATCAAGCCTTAATTGTGGCATTTATTTGCTTATTAAAAGTTTTCGATTGGAGCAAAGCAATTTGTTAGAGAGATCTTAAAAGTCATTAGTAGTAAGATCATTCATGCAACAAAATTCTTTTCCTTCAATATCTTCGAGGTAGGCTTAATTTAAAACTTAGGCCTAAGATAGTTGGAGATACCACGATTAAAAATATAAGAGGCTAAGCTATTACTGATATGGCCGATCGGGTCAAAGAACGCGCGAGCCAATTCCTTGGCAATGGGGCTTGACATGGCTAACCTCGACATCTGTGTCGGCCACGGCCCATCCCAACCTCGGTGTCGTCCACGGCCCATCCCGACCTTGGCATCGGCCACGGCCTATCTCTACATCCGTGTCGGCCAGGGCCCATCTCGACCTCGGTGTCGTCCACGGCCCATTCCGACCTCGGCGTCGGCCACGGCCCATCTCGACATCCGTGTCGGCCACGGCCCATCCCAACCTCGGTGTCGTCCACGGCCCATCCCGATCTCGGCATCGCCGCGGTCCATCTCAACATCCGTGTCGGTCAGGGCCCATCCCGACTCGGCGTCGGCTACGGCCTATCTCGACATCCATGTCGGCCAGGGCCCATCCCAACCTTGGTGTCGGTCACGGCCCATCCCGACCTCGGCGTCGGCCACGGCCCATCTCGACATCCATGTCGGCCACGGCCCATCCCGACCTCGGCATCGGCCGCGGCCCATTTGACATCTGTGTCATCCAGGGCCCATCCCGACCTCGGCGTCGGCCATGGCCTATCTCGACATCCATGTCGGTCACGGCCCATCCCGACCTTGGTGTCGGCCGCAGCCAGTCTAAGCGTTGGTTACGGTGTTGACGTTGGCTTCGGTGTCAGCACCGGCATCAGTCTCGACGTTGGCCCCCGGCGATAATCACCCACGTTCAAGCTACGTGGTCCACTTCTGTCGAGAATAGCGGACCACATCACCACGAGCACGCCCGGCTATGCGCGCGGTGGACGTGCTCCCCCCAGCATTGGCTAACGACGGACGTGGCCCCACGATCAGTCCCATAACCCGTACTTTATGGCACGTTGAAGACTAGAAACTAATAACCGTCTGAAGGAGGCTGGGCCATGACAGACGAAGAGTAAGTGGGATTCTCGAACAGGTATAAAAGGCCTCCAGCCCTTGAGGTAGGGGCCTCAAGCTCTACTCAATCATAACAACATTATTCATTCCTGTTCTCCAGATCACTAACTTGAGCGTCGGAGGGTCCCCACCGGAACCACCGGTCCGGGACTTTTCTTGCAGGTTTTCGGCTAAAGAAGGCGACCCCTGTCATCCCTTTGAAGGCCAACAAAGCAATTCCGTCACCTGACGCTCCTCAAAAGTGATCTGACAGCAACAGATTGGCACGCCAGGAAGGGGGGAGAAGAGCGTGAGTTAGCAAGGCGTGTAGGGGAGAAAGTGACCAAGCTCTTATTTCCTCCTTACCCGAAGAAGAGATGGTGGTGACCCGTGCTCAAGAGGCTTCCACCAGCCTGGCTGGGGGGCAGCCAGCGAGGGCCGAGCAGCCGGAGACCCTCCCGTCAATTCATCCCTCACCACCATGCTAAGGTGATAGGGTCGCCGCCCTCGCTCAGGAGGTGCGGTCCCTTGCAGCGGTGATTCGGGAACTTCAACAACAGTCGGTGGCCGCTCAACCTCTGCCGCCACCCCATTCCTTGGAAGAAGTGGCGGTGCAGCCCAGCCAACAATCCACCCATGGAGGACAATCTCGATGGAAGGTTCACCGCCGTCGGGACGTTCCCACCAGAGGGAGATCTCCTGACAGTCCCTCTCCCCGACGATCCCGGGCAAGGTCCCGGGGAAGGGTAGGGCCCGTCGACACCGCCCGTCCTCCCGTTCCCTATCCACCTCATCAAGAGAGGAGTCCATAGGCGAAAGGATCCACCTTCGCGCAGAAAGGCGATGGGAGGAGCGCTACCGGCATTTAGAGGAGCTCGACCAATGACTGACCGATCGGTCGAAGGCGAAATATAATAGTTGCCCCCCACTGACAAGGCGGATCATGGAAGAACCCATCCCTTCCCAATTTCGCCTTCCACAACTGGATCCTTATGATGGCACTACCGATCCCCTAGATCACTTGGAAAGCTATAAGGTGCACATGCAGGTCTAGGGAGCATTAGACGCTCTTCTATGCATTGCTTTCCCAGCCACCCTACGAAAGGCAGTAAGGGCTTGGTATTCCCGTCTACCCCCTCGTAGTATCAGCTCGTTTAGGCAGCTGGAGAAAGCTTTTCTTGCTCATTTCGATGCGAGCCGACGGATCCCTCAGGTGGCAGACAGTCTCTTTGCCATCCGACAGAAGAGTGGGGAGACTCTTCGGGACTTCGTCGCCCGCTTCAAGGAGGCGGCGATGGAGGTTTACCATCTCGACGATTCGGTGGCCACCTTGGCCTTGAAGCGTGGGCTCCGCCCTTCCCGCTTTGCGTATTCGTTAGACAAGAAGCCCCCGAGCTCGTACGCTGAGTTGCTGAGTCGAGCTCAGAAATACATCCACACTGATGAGGCCGACTCCTCTCGGTGGGAAACTGAAGAAGGCCCTAGCAAAAAGCAAGTTCGATCAGAGTTCGGAGGGCATCACGCCAAGAAGCTCGAACCACCTCGTCGGACGGACAGTCGGCCATAGACTTTCGCCCCTGTCGGTGAGCGTTACACCCCTCTGTTAGCCCCGATCTCCAACATTCTTATGGAAATCGAGGGTAAGCCCTATCTCAAGCGCCCCACACCCCTGAAGCCTAGAGTTCCTCGCAACAAGAGCCTGTATTGTCATTTCCATCGAGATCATGGCCACGACACAGAAGACTGCCGACAGCTGAAGAAGGCCATAGAGGAGCTCATCCAGCAAGGGCACCTCGGTCAGTTCGTCTGGAGAGGAAATCCAGCGGCGCCAGGCCTTTCGGCACCACCTACCCAGCAAGCCAATGTTGGCAACACCTCGACTGGGAAGACTGTGGTGATGATTTCTAGGGGAGCGGGGAGCACCTCCAAAAGACATCGGGGGGATGAGCAAGATAACATTGTAATCCCTTTCTCTGAAAGGGATTTAGAGGGGGTAGATAACCCGAATGATGAAAGTATCGTTGTATCCATGACAATTGCTAAGCACCCTGTAAAGCGAATATTGGTTGATAGTGGAAGCTCGGCTGATATTCTGACGTATGACGCATTTGTTTGTATGAACTTGTTTTTGGATTCTCTTCGGCTAGTGACGACGCCCCTCGTTGGCTTTACCGGAGATGCGGTGAGAGTTGAGGGAGAAATTACTCTCCCCGTCACGGCTGGAACTTCACCTTACCAGAGCACGATCTTCATAAAGTTCCTGGTGGTGAGAGTTCCTCTCGCATATAACGTTATTCTCGGCCGGCCAGGTTTAAATCTGTTGGATGCCATTATCTCAACAAAGAGGTTGCTGGTCAGGTTCCCCACTAGTCACGGGATCGGGGAAATGCGGGGCGAAAAGAGCCCGATGTCCCTCTGCTACCACACGACCCCTAGCCTTCAGTCCGCGCTTCCCTCGCCGACTTCTGAGTTGGCGGACCCGAGAGAGGCCGAGAAGAGGGGGGAACCAGCGGGACATCTGTTGACTTTTCCCTTAGGAGAAGACCCGACGAGAACCATCCAGATCGGGGCCTCTCTCCCTGAGGAGGAAAGGAGTCGGCTCCTCGATTTCCTCTGAGCCAATGCCGATATTTTTGCATGGGCACCGACCGACATGCCAGGTATACCATCCGAGGTGATTACTCATAAAATCAACATCAAATCTAATTGTAGGGCGGTCCGGCAAAAGAAAAGAAGCTTCGTCCCCGAGCGCCAGAAAGCCGTTGACGAGGAGGTCCGTAAACTGATCACTGCCGGCCACATTCGGGAGGTCTATTATCCCGATTGGCTGGCCAACGTAGTGATGGTACGAAAAGCCAATGGGAGCTGGAGGATATGTGTCGACTTCACTGATCTCAACAAAGCCTACCCCAAGGATAGCTTCCCGCTTTTCCGGATCGATCAGTTAGTGGATGCCACATCCGATCACGAGATTCTTAGCTTCATGGATGCATTCTCGGGATACAACCAGATCAGAATGGAGCCTTCAGACGAAGAAGCCACCTCCTTCGTGACCGAAAAAGGGATCTACTGCTATAAAGTCATGCCCTTCGGGTTGAAAAATGCCGGGGCTACATACCAAAGATTGATGAACAAGGTCTTCGAGGGTCAAATCAGGCAACATAGAAGTATATGTAGACGACATGCTGACCAAAAGCATCCGAGCTGGCGACCACCTATCTGATCTAATGGAGACCTTCGGCAACCTTCGTCAGTTTCAGATGAGGCTGAATCCCCGGAAATGTGTTTTCGGAGTCGCCGCAGGAAAATTCCTAGGATTCATGGTGACACAGCGAGGAATAGAGACGAACCCGGACAAGATCCAAGCTATCCTAGATATGAGGCCGCCGGTGAATAAAAAAGAAATCCAGCGCTTGACCGGAAGACTAGCAGCTCTGAGCCGCTTCCTATCTAGATCGGCTGAGCGTAGCCTCCCCTTCTTCAAAGCCTTGCAAAAAGTCAACACCTTCGAATGGATGGATGATTGCCAAAAGGCCTTTGAAGAGTTGAAGAATTTTCTATCGACTCCGTCGCTACTGTCGAAACCGATGGAGGGAGAAAGCCTCTTTTTGTACCTGGCCGTTTCTCAGGAGGCTGTCAGTTCGGTCCTCGTCCGGATAGACGCTAAAGGATCGCAGAAGCCGATATACTACACCAGCAAAGTGCTCCATGACGCGGAGACTAGGTACACTAAAATCGAAAAAATTATTTTTGCTCTAATAGTGTCAGCTCAACGTCTCAGGCCTTATTTCCAAGCCCACTCAATCATTGTGCTGACGGATCAGCCCCTAAGGACAATCTTATCCCGCCCTAATACTTCTGGTCGGCTCGCAAAATGGGCGCTCAAGTTAGGAGAATTCGACCTGACCTTCGAGCCAATGTCAAGCATGAAATCCCAAGTCTTGGCGGATTTCCTGGTTGAGTGCACCTGGACCGATGAGCAAATCAGGGAAACTCTGACGAAACCCCCGGAGGCGCCAACCACGGATGCGAGGAAGGATTGGATCCTTCACGTGGACGGGCATCAAACTCTCAAGGAAGCGGCGCCGGGATCATTCTCGCCGGTCCCGACAGTGTAACGATTAAGTATGCCCTTCGCTTCCTCTTTCCCGCCATGAACAATCAGGCCGAGTATGAAGCCTTGTTGGCAGGGATAAGGCTCGCCCGTGAACTTAAAGTGGAGCGTCTCAGAGCATATACTGACTCCCAACTCATCTCGGGACAAATCACGGGGGAGTATGAAGCTCGGGATCCTATCATGTCCCGATACTTGGACAAGGTCCAGTCGGAGTCCCTCCCCTTCATCCATTTCAGTGTCAGCTATGTTCCTCGCGAAGAGAATGCTCGGGCCGACGTGTTGTCCCGCCTGGCCACCTCGGCCGATGAAACTTTGGGGAGGACTTACGTAGAGCATTTGCTAGTCCAAAGCATCGAGGCGGTGGAGGAGGCCCTGCCCCTTGAACAGAAGCCTTCTTGGATGGATGCCTATGTTCAATATCTCACTGATGGTGTCCTTCCCAAGGACCCTTCTGAGGCCAAACTCCTCAAATGGTGAGCCTCCAAGTTCCTGATAATGGATGGACGCCTGTATCGGATGTCTTTCTCGTATCCCCTCCTCAAGTGTGTTGATCCTGCTGAGGCCGATTACATCCTCCGCAAAATTCATGAGGACGCATACGGAAATAATCTGAGGGGCAGAGCCCTAGCATATAAGGCCCTCCATCAAGGTTATTATTGGCTGACCATGCGGGAAGACGCGGCCGAATTGGTATGAAAATGCGACAACTGCCAACGTCACGCCAACATCCAGCGGCAGCCCACCTCTCACTTGAATCCCATCTCTGCTCCATGGCCCTTCGCCCAATGGGGGATGAACATTTTGAGACCATTTCCTCCAGCCTTCGGTCAACGGAGATATTTGTTAGTTGCTATTGACCACTTCACCAAATGGGTAGACGCTGAAGCTCTAGCCAAAATAACCGAAGCTAGAGTGAGAGCCTTCTTCTGGAAATCTATAATCTGTCATTTTGGACTTCCCAACTCTCATCACAGATAACGGCCAACAGTTTGATAACGCCCCCTTCAGGGAATTTTGTAACGAATTGGGAATCACTCAGAGATTCACCTCTGTCGGACACCTGCAGACCAATGGAGCGGCTGAAGCAATTAATCGTACAATTCTACAAGGGCTTCGGACACGGCTTGATGACTTTAAAGGAAGGTGGGTGGAGGAGCTTCCCCAAGTCCTATGGGCCTATCATACAACCCCGAGAAATCCCACCGGCAAAACCCCGTTCAGTCTGGTTTTCGGATCCGAGGCCGTCATTCCTGTGGAAATCGGGGTTCCCAGTCCTCGAGTAGAAGCCTACAATGAAGAAGACAACTCGGCCCAACTGAGGGCCAATTTAGATCTCATCGAGGAGACGTGCGACCAAGCGTGGATCAGGATGGCCGCTTATCGACAAAGGGTGGCAAAGTATTACAACGCCCACGTTAGACCCCGGACGTTTCATCCCGGGGACCTGGTCCTTCAGAGGGCTAAGATTTCGAGGCCAACAGAAGGAGGGAAGTTATCACCCAACTGGGAGGGGCCCTACCGGGTTGCAGAGGCCCTTCCCCAAGGAGCTTACCGACTCGAGGAACTCAACGGAAGGCCGCTCCCACGAACTTGGAATTCTGACAACCTTTGCCGGTACTACCAGTGATGTGCTCAATTGAATGGTTGTAGGTTCGGATACTCCACACTTTCAAATTATTTAAATAAAGATGCACTTCTCACGCATCATTTCACATTACCTCTTTGTCCCACGATCACGTCACAAAAGCCCGACTCCCGCGTCGGCATAAAAGCCTGACTCCCGTGTCGGTACAAAAGCCCGACTATCACGTCGGCACAGAAGCCCGACTCTCGCGTTGGCACGAAGCTCGACTCCTGCGTCGGCACAAAAGCCCGACTATCGCGTCAGCACAAAAGCCCGGCTCTCACGTCGGCACGAAGCCCGACTCCCGCATCGGCACAAAAGCTCAGCTCTTGCGTCGGCACAGAAGCCCGGCTCCCGCGTCGGCACAGAAGCCCGGCTCTCACGTCGGCACAAAGCCCGGCTCGCGTCGGCACAGAAGCCCGGCTCTCGCGTCGGCACAGAAGCCCGGCTCTCGCGTCGGCATAAAAGCCCGGCTCTCGCGTCGGCATAAAAGCCTGGCTCTCGCGTCGGCATAAAAGCCCGACTCCTGCGTCGGCATGAAGACCGACTCCCGCGTCGGCACAAAAGCCCGACTATCACGTCGGCACAAAAGCTCGACTCCTGCGTCGGCACAAAAGCCCGACTTCCGTGTTGACACAGAAGCCCGACTCCCGCGTCGGCACAAAGCCCGACTCCCGCGTCGACACTCTTTGGGGTCAGGAGGGTCCCTAACACAGAATCGGATCGCTCCCATGGTATTACCCCAAATGCCCATCGACGGGATGGTGCATGAACCATGCTGGCGAGGCCACATCATGGGGTCTCTCAACAAAATAGTGCCAAAAGATTGGGATCATAAGGACGTTTAGCTCGTCAGCAGCTTGACATCGATGGTCAAGAATCAACACATACTGATCCCAGAGCGACCCTACTTAGACTGTAAGAGGCTCCTGCTCTGGATGGGCTGATGTGATTCCTTGCAAATCCTAAAAGCGCGAATAGATCACGATGAGCTAGTGGCTTAGCGAACTAGACATCGACAGCGTAAAAAGAAGAGTAGGGGGGTCGATGGCTCTAACACAAAAGTCGAAATGTGTTCTCTTTTCGTAGACCAGTTAAATTTTTACAAAATGCCGATCATAATCAGACTTGGATACATTGCCAAAAAATAAAAGAGACATCCAGAACCACAATCGGGGCTTCAGTCCTTCGCTGGAACGGTGCCGGTTAGGGGGTGGTACCATTGGCTGGAGTGGAACTCTGGTGGACATCTTCGCCCTAGGGGTCTCCTTCTTCAGGTTTTAAATCCTTAAGGCCTTCGATACCAAAGACCTTCACCGCCTTATCTCGGCAGCAATGAAAACCCTGAAGATAGGCGTCGGCACCCGCTTCGGCCACCTCCTCAATAAAGATCGGGGAATTCCTGTAGCTCTCCACGGCTCTCTTCCCCGCCTCGGCCACCTCATTGGCAAAGGCTGAAGAGTTCTGATAGTTCTCCAGGGCTTTCCTCCCCGCCTCAGCCACCTCATTGGCAAAGACTGGAGAGTTCCTGTAATCTTCCACGGCTTTCCTCGCCGCCTCAGTCATGTTTTCCACGTGGCCTGAGCCACCGTTTCGGCCTCGGCAGCCCTCTTATCGACGGCCTTCACTGCCTCCGCGGCCTCAGCAGTCTTGATATCAGCCAGGCAGGCCATCCCTTCAGCGATTTCCATTTTCTCCTTGGAAGATCTCAGCTCGGATTTGGCTACTTCGAGCTGGGCCTTGACGTCGGCCAATTCCGCCTCGGCAGCCATCAACTTCCCCTCAATGGTGAGAGCGCGCTCGAGGGCCTTGCGTATCTGTTGCTGCGCTGCTGTCGTTTTGGCCTCCGCTTGGGACCGGACTATTTCGAGCTTCTCCGCTTCTCCAGCTGAGTCAATTTGAGAGCGTCTTCAGCTTTCGTAGCACGATCGCGGCACTCAAAGGCTTCCCATCGGTAGTGATCGAGTCGATGCTCCCCGCTGGTGACCAGGGCTTGGGCATGATTGAAGATGTTTACCATCTACATATTCAGGCTAATGTCAGTTACCTAAAGTGGGTACATGGAAGACAAACAGGATTATAAGGTAAACGGCTGCTTACCCGGAGCATGGCCGTCTGACCATCTTTGAAGAGGGTCCGAGAGTTGGTCCGGATTATTTCCTCCCGAATCGCAGGAGTAGATGCCGCTGACAGTAGCTTCTCGGCAAGGTGGGAGTGGTTCATAAGAGACGGCCGTGAGGAGACCGGACCCATCCTGTCCCCTATTGGCTCGGATGCGGGGCTGCGGACCTCATAGCCGACGACGGCCTTCTGCCTCTTATCAACCGGAGCCTCTCTACTGGCCTGGGGATTATCCCTCTGGGCCGGCCCGGTAGTTAATGGGTCTGGGCGCTCAGTCGCCTGGCTGACATGAGCCCTTGACTCCTCTAGCCGCGCACCCGCAGTCTGGTCAGCAGACTCCGGCAGGGGCAGCGGTGCAGGGGATCGTCGTGGCGGCGGCGGAGTAGGCGACCGTCGTGGAGGCCATGGCGATGATTGTGGAGGAGACCGATAAGGAGGGGGCGATGGAGTAGGAAGCTTGGTGACGTCCGGCGGCAACGAAGTCGTGGAGGCCGTGGCGATGATTGCATAGGAGATCGACAAGGAGGGGGCGATGGAGTAGGACGCTTGGGGACGTCCCGGGGGGCAGGTGGCGATTGGGATCGAGCCCTTTTTCTCACCCCTCAACTCCGTCATCTTGCCCTCTTCTCTTCTTAAGGGCGGCTTTGTGAAAGGCCCCGGCCGGGATGTTGATCCTCATAGCTGCACGAAAACGAATATGTAAAAAAAAAGAGAAAGAAAGAAAAGAGAGAGGGGCTTGAAAAGAAAATGTCATCTTTAAAGAGACCCTCACCGTCATCAGGGGTGATGTTGGCATGTCGAAGGTTGTCCTTCGACAAAATCTCTCGGTATGATGAGAGTTCGGTTGCCAGGAGAAGATTGAAGGCTTCTTGATCTCTCGAACTATCGAGACGTTCTTGTTAGCCACAGTATTGGGTGCACCCCATTCCCTTCTTATCCCCTCCACTTCGGCGAAGAAGAAACGAGATTTCCACCCTTTTATGGACGAAGGGAGACCTAACCTGAGGGCCCTACCTGGCCGAGGGGCAAATAGCCACCAGCCAGATTGAGCCCGAATGGTATACAGGCTGCGAAAGAGGGAACCATTACTATGGAGACCTTGGAGGCGGGTCAGCACCAAGAAGGCACAGATGGCCCTAATGGAATTGGGGACCAGTTGAGCTGGGACCAACTCATACCTATCAAGGAGATTGATAATGAAGGGGTGAAGAGGAAGACGAAGACCGGCATTAAAAAACTCCTCATAAAGGGCTATCCCCCGTGGGGGAGAAGTTGCCCTGTCGTCGGGGCCCGGTGCGATCAGTCGCACCTCTTTAGGTATGTTATAGGCTGCCCTAAATGTTGCAAGGTCGATGGAAGTGATAGTGGAGGCAGTCCCCTCAGGGGAACCACTCTCGCCCTGGAAGACGAAGCTGCCCTAGGAGGTGGATTTATAGCTGCTGATGGACTCCTAACCGCCGTTTCCCTGGCCATGGCCCTAGGGGTCGGAGAGGTATGGTCTGTGGAGGACCGAGAGGATGAACAAGAAGAAGAAGACTATGAAGGCATGGGGAACTAACCTGGACAGAGGAAGAAGAAGAAGTTGGAGGAGCTCTCGAGCTGGAAGGGGAAAGGGCTTTGCACGATAGGTGAAATCGAAGCTAGGGCACGTCCTTGCTTATAAATTTTTTTTTTTGGCATCTTCAAAATCATCCCGCCCGATGCACCTTCCACGCGGATGCTATCCATTGAGGAGGACTCTGCAACGACATTTCAGGTGCGCGATAGATGGAACCCCCGACCAATCAGAGTGTATCGATGCCAATGATGTGAAGGCTTAATAATGATCGCCGATATCTTGGGGATCCCAAACTGCTCCCTGACCTCGAGGCGAATCCGATGGTTAGGATGCATAGATAAAGACGTCCCTTTCGCTTGGATGGTGACACCAGCTCAGGGACGGGAGGGCATCTGATATGGCCGATCGGATCAAAGAACGCGCGAGCTAATTCCTTGGCAATGGGGCTTGACATGGCTTACCTCGACATCCATGTTGGCCACGGCCCATCCCGACCTCGTGTCGTCCACGGCCCATCTCGACCTCGGCGTCGGCCACGACCTATCTCTACATCCGTGTCGGTCAGGGCCCATCCTGACCTCGGTCATCCATGGCCCATCCCGACCTCAACGTCGGCCATGGCCTATCTCGACATCCGTGTCGGCCAGGGCCCATCCCGACCTTGGTGTCGACCATGGCCCATCCCGACCTCGGCATCGGCCATGGCCCATCTCGACATCCGTGTCGACCACGGCCCATCCCGACCTCGGTGTCGTCCACGGTCCATCCCGACCTTGGCATCGGCCGTGGCCCATCTCGACATCCGTGTCGGCCAAGGCCCATCCCGACCTCGGCATCAGCCACGACCTATCTCGACATCCATGTTGGCCAGGGCCCATCCCGACCTCGGTGTCGGCCACGGCCCATCCCGACCTCGGCATCGGCCACAGCCCATCTCGACATCCGTGTCGGCCACGGCCCATCCCGACCTCAGTGTCGTCCACGGCCTATCCCGACCTCGGCGTCGGCCATGGCCCATCTCGACATCCGTGTTAGCCATGGCCCATCCCGACCTCGGCGTCGGCCATGGCCCATCTCGACATCCGTGTCGACCACGGCCCATCCCGACCTCAGCGTCGGCCGCAGCCAGTCTAAGCATTGGTTACGGTGTTTACGTCGGCTTCGGTGTCAGTACCGGCGTCAGTCTCGGCATTGGCTCCCGGCGATAATCATCCACGTTCAAGCTACGTGGTCCACTTCCGTCGAGAATAGCGGACCACGTCACCACGAGCACGCCCGGCTACGCGCGAGGTGGACCTGCTCCCCCCAACATTGG
>UESW01003981.1:227808-605308 GCA_900491605.1 Calamus simplicifolius | reverse complement strand
CCTCGCCCCGCCGCCGCCCGCCCGACGGCCGCCGATCAGACCGTCACCGTGGCCAACCCAGCCGGGTACATCAGGAATGCGAGCCCTACGGCGGTCATGACATTCGCCGCCCAGGCCAGGCCCTTCGTGCTCGGTGCCGCCGCCGCCACCGATCATGCCGCCCAGATCCCGCCGCCCCAGGCGCTGCCTGTTCCGCAGTCCTTCGTAGTCCCGAGGCCGGTAGGGGCTGCTACCGGTGGTGTGGCTGGTACTCCGAGGAGTGTTACTCCGCCCGCTACTCACCCTAAGGTTTTCTTTTTCATCTCTCTCAGTCTCTCTTACTCTTTCTTGAAGCAGTTGTTGTTTGATTGATTCAATTTTTTGCACAAAGGGCTTATGTTTCACGAGAATCATATCGGTAATGATCTCAATTCATTCATTACTGCATTGTTCTTTCAAAACTGCCAAATAATTACTCGTCATCAATCTTTTTAAGGCCACTTTCAAGCAGTGTCTCATAACTTTTCTTGATCTTCTCTTTCTTAGACCTGTACCAACTGTTGAATATGGGCTATTGGGCATTAGTGGTTGGACTGAGCTTCTGTATTGAGTGATTACCTGGATAGCATAAGCAGTTTAAACCTTCACAAGCCATATTGATCACCTGTGCTACTGATTGTTGCCTGGATGCAGTTTGGCTTAATTAATATGCCTTCTAGTTCCATTACAGGTCTTTTTAAGACATGCACTAGTTCCCAACTATCCCAACACAATAACCCTTTTTCTTCATCCAAACGATGCTTACTACCTCGTAGCATATTCATCAGCTTCAATAATGCAATAACATAAGGTGTATGGGACGCACATAAATGATGCCATGACTGGCATATCATGTATTTGCCTTAGGAAGCTAATTTGTTATTTCAAGTCTTAATTATATTTCTCTTTTGCTCATTGTTATGTTTCTTTGCAAAATGGCAAATGGCAATTTTATATTTTTGCATCTCATTTAACATCATGCTCCTTTGTCCTAATTTGCTTAGGTTGCTTCATTCCCAGTGGCATCTTCCAATGTAGTTATATTTTGGATGTAGTTATATTTTGTCACATGCAAGCAGTGAGTTATATCTAATTAATTAATTAATTTCATTGCCAAGAGTGTAGAAGTCACCATTGTGACAATTAATGACCGTAAAGTAAGCAAACCACCCAACCCCACATTCCTTCCTATGGCTCCTCTTCCTGCAGGATTTTAATTTCTGCAATTTTTTCAGGAGTGCTTTCGGTATATCAACTGCACCCCTCTCAAATGAGTGGAAGGATTATTTCAAAATAATGTTGACAAATTCTTGATCACCATCTTATAAATTATAAATAAATTCTTGATCACCATTTATAAATGATAAGATACAGATTGTCTTTAAAAGAATTAGGATATTCTGGCAATATACGAGGCAACTGCATAGTGTAAAAAGGTTGTTTGCTGATGAATATGTCATGATGTAGGGAAAATGTAATGCCAAGCATTTTATGGGAAAATGTGTGTAAGATTTACAGTTACAATATGTGATTGTGTGCTGGAGAAATGGCTTTAGAGAACTGATAATGGAAAAGGCTGTTGTTTATATTGGGCGGTATGTGTAATTTACTGCTGAAAACTGATTCTTATGGCTTGAAAGAGGTATGCATTTTATAAAGGAAGACAAAGTTGGATGTATAATTCTTGGTTCTTATGACATCGTTAAGGTGCATATATTAGAGCCAATAATTTTCTTGAATGTTGTTTCTAATATGTCAGTGAAAACAATATTGAACTAGGAAAAGGACAGAAGATTATGATTGGAAGCACCTAAAACTGCAAAACTTGAAAAAAGCATTTAAGGCAAGACTGCATGTGGGTATCTAGTCATGCTTCTCCAAAAGTAATCTAACTAAGCACCATGAACAACCATAGCGGATGAAATGGAGACAGATGAGAGTTGAGACCAAGATTTGCATAAGACAGGTGAGAGGTGTAGAGTGCAGAGAGCTTTCTTATGCTAATGGTTAAAATATGACTTTTCAACTTTAATTCAGAACCTTCAAATAACACGTGTTATGATGAGCATTTTTCTGATTTTTTCCAATATGATTTTCTCATTACATGCAAATCTTTGAGCTTTTAGATGTCATTGGATATATTGTAAGTCAAGGTCAGAAACTGTAGGATTGTAGTATTTCTTATAGATATCTTGTTTCATGGTCAAGTACATGTTCAGAACTGCATTATAAAAAAATGGTCACTTTAATCTACTGATTTCCCACAGCATTCATAGCTATTATCTTATGTGAACTATCATTTATCCATCCAAAGATTAGATGTGCATGTTGATTAAAAATTTAGAATTTAATTGAGGTCTGCAGATTAGTTGGATTGGTATAAACATTTAACTGCTGCAGAGCTTGGCTTATTTGTATGAATGGACACACATAAATTGAGAGCACATGCTATGGTGCTAGCTAAGATCTTTTTATGTTGTCCCATTGAGGCCTGATCAGGATGTTTTTTTGGTGTATACAAGGATATTTCCTTGCTGTCTCAATGGACTAGAGAGCCTGCTTTGCTACAGCAAATTGCTCTTTGATATTATGAAATTAGAAGACACTATTTAAAAGCAATTAATTAGCTATGCATGAAACAATGATGAAAAAGTTAAATGTTGATACATAATTGAGCTCTAACTCATGGCAATTATAGTGAATCTGTCAAAGAAATGCTCTTCACTAATGTTACTGACCTGCCTCCATTGTTTGTTTGAAGGTTAGATTATTTGATGGTGGATCAGGTTCTTTATATGCTCTTTGTCGATCTTGGGTTCGAAATGGTTTGCCTCATGAAAGTCAGGTTTGAGCATATCATATCCTTTTTGTTGCATATGATTTTTCTTGATACCATGCTAAATAGACCAAATACTTTGTTGTTTTCTAAGTTATGCCAGTTTGCTGGACAAGGTTCACTCATGCCCATGGTGCTGATATTCTTCATCCAGCTTCTATATATATATATATATAAAATTTGCATGTTCATGATTACTTTCTTTTCACTTGTATCCTCAATGATGATTGGCATTCAATTTTCTTGGCTCTCAAGATTAAAATTCAACTGTTTAGAAATTGACACAGAATTTGCCTTAGGTATCACCAGTATGATATATATTTGCTTCACAATCAAGCCTTGTCCCGAATATGTGCAATCTATTATATGAATATTTCTTTCCCCTCTTTCCACCACCGTCAATATATATTCTAAGAGATTACTGATTGATGCCATTTATTGGGCAAAAGTTCATATTCTTTCAGAGGGCAAGCTATATATTTTACTTAGGATGTATTTGTTTTGTCATAAATTAGCAGAAATGAAAGAAGTCATATCATAAAATTGACTTTCATGCATTTGTTTTAGCAGAAATGTTCACAAAAGTGCCCAGTTTATGCCTTGACTTTCCAAAATGATGCTGAAGGGACTTTGGTTTTTGGCATTCTGAAGTCACTGTGGGTGACTTACAGCCTACACTTTTTGAACCAACAATGGTGAACCAAACATGCCCTTTGTATTGTCTCTCTTTTGTTCCTGGATATGCAGATTGTTGCTTATTCAGTCATTTGCATGACAGGTTAGTCTAGAAATGAGTGCTGACAAGTAATGGTCATGATAGTTTTGTTAAGGCATGCACATAAACAGATAATAATATAGCTTGTTAATCGTACCATGTCTTCATTGGCTAAAAATGTATTGAGGAAGGAACCGTACATGCACTTATGCAACAACTTGCCTAGAAGTGCATATAATATGATTACATGATATTTGTTTGATGAATGTGTCAATAATCATTATATACTTTGTGAATTCAATGCAGAAACATGTATTATCAATTTATTGCTCGTTTTAGTTGCAATAATGACATTCTTTTTTCATTGGCTTCCCGCCCTTTCAACTGGTCAATAATTTTGCTTTCACACCATTTTTTGTATTTTAATGTTTTTGTGTTATTTGCATTTTAATGATTTTTTATGACATTTGATTACATCTTGTATGGCCCTCCATCAAGTTTTTACATCGTGTCTATTTCTTGCAGCCAAATTTTGGGGATGGTGTGAAGCTGCTACCAAGACCTTTGCCTCCATCTATGGTTCACAATCAAATGTTGAGAAAGAGTGAAGACAACAATGAAACTGAAGATTCTATCAAGGAAGAGGTCTGTTTTTACAAAATACTTTCATTTTTTTCTAACAAGACATTAAACATTATGTTGTGCTGTTTTTGCTTTGTATTTATGACCATTGAAAGCAATAACAAAACATGTTTGGGCACGAGTAAAGTATAATCTTGAAGGAGGTTCTTAAGCATAAGGTTGCATTTAGTATGGTGCATTTTCTTTCTAGCTTACATTTGTAAATTAATTGCGTATGATCCTTAATGAGTTAACAAGTTTGCTTTGAGTTATGATCAGGAAAGATGGACTTATGCAACTCTATGGATCCTTCATTTCCAGAATTTCTTTTAAATCTTATGTGATGCATGTTTTTTAGTAGAATGAAAAATTTGATTATGGCAGCTGAGCCATCCTTGAGCATGTTTTATCTAGCTTTTAAACAAATAAATTTGTAACATGATTTGGCTTATCTTCTATTATTTGATGAGTTATCTCCAGGATGGAGAACAAAATTTTGAAAGGGAGCAGACACCAATAAGGGAAAACAACCACCATATTGTCTATCTGATCTTTGGCTCTTCATGATCTGTTGAAAGCTGGCAACAAATAAGGCACATTGATCTGACACAGAATTTGTATAAGCAGGTTGATGCCAGAAGAGATTTTGGTGCAAAGTGGTCAGGTTAGAGGTTAGGGTCAATGTTGACCTGACTTGATTAGTTGAGTCCCTAGCATCACCGATTGCTTCCCTTCACTCTGCCCACCTGATCAAGTTGTTGGAAATGGTAACTGATATGGTGTGTGCAGGCCTTTAACTTTTACTAGATAGTATTGGAGACACTACATTGAAAATGAGATGATAGTGAGAAAGGACTCAAGGAATATAATTGCTTGGGTTAAGGTTTAACCAATGGGACTACAGGGCTTGCTAGTATCCTGAGCGTTGGGACTAGATGAGTGGGAATATGAAAGTGGGTTCTTCAGGCCTTATGCTATTATTGGATAATATTAGATACTTTGAGGTGCTTTGAGGTGGTGTCATTCATGTCACCTCACCCTTGTACATGGGTGTATATGAAACTGGAGCTATCCCTGCCATGATCAGGAGATAGTTCAGGGTATTCAACAGTGGGAATATGAAAGTGGGTTCTTCAGGCTATTATTGGATAACATTAGATACTTTGAGGTGGTGTCATTCATGCCATCTCACCCTTGTACAGGGGTGTAAATGAAGCTGAAACTATGTATGTTTATGATCAGGAGACAGTTCAGGGTATTCGGCTTGGGTAACTAAAGAACAATATTTGCCTGCATGACCTGCATGGAAGGGCTTTTTCAACATTGTTGATTACGCTGAATTTTTTATTGGACCACATTCTTTTGATCTTATGCAAGTGGAAGGTTTTTATAATTGCAAAGATGTGTTGATGGGAGAGATTTGAAGGTTGGAAAAGTTCAAGATTACCATAAGGTGGCAATCAACATCGAAATGAAATTTGGTTGTCCAAAAATTCCCTTATTGCAATGGTTTTATTCTTAAGTAAACTAGCAAAATTGTATCCGCTAACTTTGCAAAAGCAAAGAGTTGATTTTTCTGATTTGATAGATGATTAAGAAATTCAAAAGTGAAAACATAATTTACTTAATTGCATATCTTTTACTGGCATCTCCAGAGATTTGAACTAGCCCCATTTTCAATTTCTTTTTTTCACTATTATAATATTATTTTTTTAGTGAATATTTCCTTGAATTGTGTTATTAAAATGCTTAATCAATGGTATAAAATAATCATTGACAAGCTGATATTCTAGTATTTAGACCATTGTATACCATTGGAGAATGCAAAATGAAATGGCCACACCCATTAAAAGCCCCAGATTATGAAGTCTACGAAAGGAAATAAAATTTGCTTTATCTTGTTGACACTTGATTCCTTTTTAATTGGGGACATTTTCTTCGAAAGATCTCTCTAACAATCATAATCCCTCCATTCCTTTGGAATTTAGTAATATATGCCCAGTGGTTAGTTGTTCGAGCATAGGGAACTGGAGGGGCCATGGAGGGTTTGTGAGCTGTTGCAGAACACCAAAACTCGTATGTTGGATAAGGGGTCGATTGTGTTGGTAGAAGTTAGGAGCCATAAAGGAGAACACAGAAGATGTTTAACCATATTATGTAAATCATGTATAAGAAGCTAGTTTGTTCAAGGTTTACATATATAAGAAGCTAGTTTGTTCAAGGCCACTGGTATTCTCATGATTTATTGTGGCACGAGTCAAACAAGAGCTTGTTGTTTGCTCAGGATGCATTTTTTGCATCATTCTGTGGTCTAATAGATAGAGAATTATAGGCTTATATGTTTGAAAGCTAGTAACATGAATTGTGACTAAGTTACCTCACATAAACCTGAATTTTCTCTATCATTGTTTTTGCTATGATAGGCCACATTATGGGACCATGAGGGAGGGTGGTGGTGTAAGGGTTAGCATGAAGTAATGGTTTAGAATGAGATGCATATGACCACATATGCAGATATGGTCTCTGGGTGCACTTGATTGGCTATGTGCAGTTACCATATGCATTCATGCTGCATGCGGGTTGAAAAATGGCTTGCTTAATATTCTTTAGCTGCATATATGATCTACTTAGCATTTTGGGGCTACATATATGATCCACTTTCATGTGGAACTGTGCAAATTGAGCAGATTCAAGCTGATGGGTAGGTGAAATGTGGGTTTAGATCACTTTGATGTGGGTGTTAAGTTTGTTAATATGTTAATTATGTTATAACTATTATTATTTAGTATTCAATATCAAATTATAGAAACTAGTTATTAGTTTGTTATTGTTATGTTATTTTATTGTATTCAATATATTTTGTGCATTTTAAATAATTAAAGAAAATATTATTTGTACTTGCATATATAGCCTGCATACCACATATGCTTTATGCAGTCCCTTGACTACCTGCATATGCATACCGCAACAGCCTTTTAAAACACTAGCATGAAGATCAGAACTTATGCCATATCTTAACTGAACTCCTAGTTTTGGTCTGAAACATTTGACCAGTGTTTTATTTTCCAACAAGTGTTTTAGCTGTGTTCCTAAAAGTACCATTGATTTATTGTTTGTTTGTTTGTTTTACAAATTTGTGCCCATGTATGAGATATTGTCTTAGAGACGAGAATGAATTTTGACCTGTAGTCTTTGCAGGATGTTGGTTCTGTTGAGCAGTTATCTGCACGTGATCTGTTAGAGGGACATATAAAGCGTGCCAAGAGGGTTCGGGCACGGTAAGCTTTCTGTGCTTCTTTGGATATAATTATTTGTTCTTCTTAACCCTATTACCATTTTTGGAGCTGAATTTACTTTAGTTTTTTTCACATACTTTTGGCAGCATGCTTGATATCACTATAATGTTAAATATTTTGCATCTGTTTGGATGCCTGACTACCATGTCCCCAGATAACCCTCAACAAGTAGGAGTCTGGGAAGGTGAGACACTGGTGGAAAAGAGAGTTATGAGGATAAGGGAGGCTACTCAATCTCTAGAATTTCAATATTTAGGGACACTGAGAACCAGCTTTTCAGATATTTTTCAGTTTTTCCATTGTATCCCATTTGAAAATCACTTGGTATTGAATTCATTACTAATGACAGGCTCTCATTTTTCATAAATTGGTTTTGTTCCTTGATTGCCTTGGCATTACCTGTGCTTACCTATATGAATTAAAGAAATGTTGCACTCCCTGAGCTTGTTCCTTGTGTGTCTTGTTTTACTCCACTGATCCAAGTGTGTTAAAATTACAGTGTAGTGTGCGCGCACATGCACACTACTATGATGCATTAGCTTGTGCATTTGTGTGCATATGATTGTTAGTGGTATTACCATACAAGGGGCATGAATCTCCTGTATCAATTACAACACATGCAGAAGCTACTGCAAGGTGCCAATTACGAAGCCTGAACAGTTGGTCAGCTTATTGGTAAATGTTGGCAACTGTGTGCTGCACTGCCTTATATAACTAGGCTGCGGATGAACAATGTCAACTCAAATTAGCATCAGATTTCATTGTGTTATATGTAGTGCTGGAGCTTTTGGCCATCTTTGTATGCATGGCAAACACCAGAGGCTGGTAAAGCAGAAAATTTATAATATTGTTTTGTTTCGTCTGCCACAGGTTGAGACAGGAGCGGCTTCTACGGATTGAACGATATAAACAAAGACTTGCCCTTCTCCTTCCACCACCAAGTGAACTAGATAGGAATGATACTTCTCCAGGAAACTGATGCAAAACCAGATAACTCCCTGTTGTCCCTTTCCTGCATCAACTGCGCATTTGTGTTGGCCCAGACAGTGAAGTTGCATACCATTCCAGAGAGACAGGTACACAATGCAGCTGTAAATCTAGTTCTTATTGTTGCTTGTGCCTTTGGGGTTGTCCCTGTACTGTGCTTTCTTGATAGCATAATCCCTAGGTTAGTTGTTATGCTGGGATTTTTGTATAACATGCCATAAACATTTGGAGTGCTTCATCCAAGGAAAGGCTTTAGCTGAATGATTAGTCCTGCAGTGTTCTTGCGACAAGATATTAAAATTTTGATTGGCTGCACTCATGGGATGCATCTGTTTTCAAATCTACAGGATTTTGCATCATGCTATGCATATGCATGAGACGCCTATGTCAGAGAACTTAAACCACATATGTGATCATGTGGCTGAACTCTTGTTTTTTGTTGCGTCAACAACCTTATGTTCGGGTTGTTGGTGGCAGTGGAGTCAGATAATTTTAACTTTAACTGAATTTTTGATATCAAATGGAGGTGGAAAATATAAAAGAAAATAGATAGCTAATAATATTTTCATTTCATTTCAAGTTAGTCTATATTCAAATATCCAATTAGGAAGATACGATATGACATTGCATAAATGCATCGCTATAATCTACCGGCCTTGGGACTCCGAAGAGCTGTGGAACAAGCAGTGACGAGATCCGGGGCCGGCGGTGCGGTCACCATGGCGGGCAGATTGCAGAAGTTCAAAAGCTTGTTGGTATGGACTCGTCTATTTCAACATGAATGTATTGCATGCGTGACACGTGTCTCTATGAGGTTTGGGATTATTTGGATAACTCTTACAAGTTGTTGAGTCGTGGTGGAACGGTTTTGCTCGTAGTTATGGATTTATTTGACTGCATTTAACATCGTTATCATTTTTTAAAAGAATAAAAATAAAAATTCTATTTACTTTTTTGTTGACAATTTGAACATATTTAATAGTTGAAGTTGCTTTTTTTTTTTAAATTCTAACAATAGAAACATATCTAATAGCTAATATTAGTTTTTACTTTTTTTCGTAAGCGAAACTTTTAAAAAATAAGATATATTTGACTTTCAAGAGCAATTTTGTTTTTTATAAAAAATAAAAATAGTAATAAAAATATATTTAGTCAGTGAAAATATTCTTTTTTTAAAATATTTCAAATAGTAAAAAATTTAAAATGGTTTGAAGGTGTTTTTATTTTTTTTCAATGAAAATAAAAAAGAGAATACAAAATAAAAGTTAAAAACCTAAAATCATGCAAGCAAATGGTATTTCGTTTCATTTTTTTTCTTATCCATTTAAAAAACATCATTTATAATAAAATAAAAAATAAAAATATTTTTGGTCTTCATCTATTAAGTGCATTTTTCAGAGATCAAAACATATAAAATAAAAATTATTTTGATAAATAAAAATAAAAGTATATTTTTAAAAATATCTTTGGCAAATATTCAACATTAGAAATATTTTCAAAACAACGTGGAATTTAAATAGGAACTTTTGAATCCGGTTCAAGACAATGCAAATATAATTAAACTTAAAAGTTATTTTGGTAAGTAAACCATCCAAATATAAAATACATGAAAATCTTTCAGTGATTACTAAATCTAAATTCTTTGAAAATTAATTTAATCACTACAAACCTTTTGAAGATAAATCAATTTGGAAAGCATATTGATACTTTATCTGTATTAGCTTTCATCTTGAATCACAATCTACCTTAGACTGAAGCAAGTGTATTCTTTTATGATGAGCAACCTGAAATAGATTAATCTTGACAAAGATGATATTAATACAACACTTAATTATTTTGTATTCATCAAAATCAATGTGAGGTCAACAATTACAATCTTAGCTACCCGGCTAGCTTCTTGTTTCATAGGCATAAGAAAGCCTTATAGCAAATATATCAAGAATATACCACAACCCTTACAAGTTTCAAGTAAGACGAAACTTTAATGAATCACAAAGAACAATATTTCAATACAATAAGCTCCCAAATGAGCAGATATAATTAAATAAATGTACTTTATTGATTTGAAGATTTCACTCCTCAAATAAGCTTTTCCTTTTTAAAGGCTGAGCTTTGAAGATTAAGGGAAGCCTCCTTGGTCTTTTGAATGTGGCCTTTAATGAGATTTCAACTTCTCTTCTTGCATATCATTAATGGAACAGTAAATGAGCTGAATCTCTCTTGAATGCACTTGAATTCTTAATAGCTTTTAGAGAATCTTCAATAACTCTCTCAAAAAATCTTTAATAACTACTTGCAAAACAACCATTTAAAGTTGCATTTATAGCCATTTGAAGTCTACTAACCGTTTGGAGCCATTGGAGGGTGGTTGGATAAGAATGACAAGCTTCAAAAAGTTAAAACTAGTCGTTACTAGCCAGTTTTCTTTCATTAGCCGGCTACCATGCTGGCTAATGAGCTAAAGTTCACTGTAAGGGACAGTAGCTGGCATGGTAGTAGGCTACCATGCCGACTAACCAATGTTTCCCATCTCAGTAGCCGGCATGGTAGCCGGCTACTTCTCCCAATAGTCGGCTACCATGCCGGCTACTCAAGAAAAAATAGGAGAAAACTTTAAGTAGTCGGCTATCATGTCGGCTACTCAAGAAAAAATAGGAGAAAACTTTAAGTAGTCGGCTACCATGCCAACTACTTTCAAAGAAGCTTCTGTTTGAGCCATAAAAGTCGACTACAATGCTAACTAAATAAAGAAAACTCACTATGAAATCACTTTGTGGCAAGTTCCTTGACATTAGCCGACTACCATACTGACTAATAGAGGAAATAAGTTGATTTAAGGCCATTTTAACACTAAATTTCATTCCAAAAAAGTTCTAATCTTTTGAAAAATATTTATTCTTTAAAATGGCTTTTCATCTTAGAAAACATTTAAAGAAGCCTTATTTTACTCATTTTACCTTTGATTTAGAAATGCCCTCAAGTCTTGATTTCATGGCCCATACATTCATCATTGCCAAATTGAATTGAATATGCTCAAAATAATATCACAACCCACACAAGCAAAAATTTTTGGATTCAAATGAACGACATAGATTGAGTTGGGTCAGAAAGGCATTACCAGCTATTATTTCCTAATGGTTACAATTTTCATGCATACGAGTCATGAAATGCTACACAAGCAAAAATTTTTGGATTCAAATGAACAAGGCAAAATTGGCATGTCAGTATCGATTTCCTCCAATACATGGCAACATGTAAGTATTGGTTGCCCACGATACATGGCAACATTGGTATAAAAGTAAAAATTTAAAAAATATAAAATTTAAATATCAAAACAAAAAATAAAATAAAAAACAAAAAATAAAAAGAAGGAAATAAAATAAAATAATAAAAGAGAGATCTCATGGAATAATAATAATAATAAATCTTATACCTTAATCATCAATCGCACCGTATCTCTTCATTCTTATCTCAATCTCAGTAACTATCACCTTATCCAATATTTTAGTCTTACCATATATCCCTTCTATCCTTATTACAATCTCAACCCTATCCTTCTATCCTTATCTCAATCTCTCAACCCCACCAAAAAATAATCTCTCCTTATATCGCATCCGTCATCTGTAAATAAACACCTTGGGAGGGCCCACACTAACTATCTATTGCAAAACTTCAACCTTTGGACATCTAAGGCAGTGTTTGATATGAGGGATAAGGGAGGATATCCCCTAAATATCTCTCCTTATTTTCAAATGCTATAGCTAGAGGGGATATATCTGAAAAAGTTTAACAATAGGGGATAACCCATGTTTAAACATGGGTTATCCCCTGAACTTATTCCCTAGGAAACCCAGGAACAACTAAAGTTATCCCTTGATGGCAGATTTGTAATTTTAAAAAAGTGCTTATTCCCTCAGTTATCCCCTGGATAAATGCTATCCTGTACATTTATCCAGAGATAGCTTTTGGGCTATCAAACACTACCTAAGAGTTTGTAATAAGATTTTTCATAAACTGAATTGTATTGTGTTGTAAAATGTATAAACTGATGAGTATTGTTGCAAAAATAGAGATCAGTTTACCTGCTAATACTAAAGCTAATAAACCCGTTAATTGTGGATGAGATGTCAACCTCACCTCTTTGCATGTTAATACTCCAGTATATTATAAACAAATCGAGCATGCTAGTGAAACAGAAGCTGGATTACCATAAAAAGTAAAACATGCATTATTCCATCTTGTAGAAAGTCACCGCAAAGAATAATTACAACTTTAATGAAAAAAATAGACAAAATCAAATTTGCTTGTGAAACATTAGGCTGAGCTACCATAACAAGTAAAATATGTTGTTTCGTATTATAGAAAGTTACTATATAAATGTATACAACTTTAGTGATAGAAACAAACCATAACTTATAAGAAAGTCATCATTTTGGATCATCTATGAAGGCAGCCCAACCGTGCAGCCACATCCTCAAGGAAAATTGGGAACTGAACCAGCATACTAGTAAAAGAAACAGAAGGAAAAGAGAACCAAACCCCAAATTCTTAGAAAATACCTTCCATCTATATAGCCTAACATGAAAACTAAGAGAACAAATCTGCTTACTACTCACAAGAAAACAATAGCATACCAGCCAAGGCAATAATTACAACTCTTACGGGATACTGAGAGGTCCCTCCAAAGAAACATTTTTATGAACCGCAACAAAAGCAAAGATCATAATTTTGGCCTACTAATGGGACGTGGAAAAATATATTTGATCCACATTAAAGATAAGAAACCCCCAGAATTGAAATATGATATCTTAAATTACTACAAATCTGACATGAATTTCGGCCTCTCAATCATGATTTTCTTGCCAACATTGGAAGATGGAATCCAAAATACCATCAAATTGGAATCAGGAAAATCTGGATTAAATACTAGCATAAGAAACGTCAGACACCACTCATGAGGCTGCAAAATAATGCTTGTGATGCTTTCAAACTGAAAGCAATAGTATTGAAGCAAATTCCACAAACTCAATACTAGCAGCAGGGAAGTAAGGAAGCAGATCTGAACCCAAAATATTCAATTGGCAATATTCAAAAACTAATCAAAGACTAATTCTTGTAGATCACCAAAAGAGCACTACCTGTTAATACAGTTTAATTCTTTTCAAAATGAAAAAAAATCACATGAAATCAGATTCAATCCACAATACAGAGAAGCAAACCCTAAAACTGAGTCAAAAACCTTGCCCACTGCAAAACTTCGAGAAATTTGCACCTTTATGCAAATCTAACAACTCTACCTACACTTGCATATAAGGCTGAAAACGGGTCGGATAAACTCCGACCATATCCGTATCTATATTCGAATTATATCAAATTCGGATATTTATTTTGTAGTTTAATCGGATTTGGATACGGATTCGGATATCTAATCCAAAAGATAATCGGATACAGATATGGATACATATTTTTTTATTTTGCAGTTTAATCGGATTCGGACATGAATTCGGATATCTAATCCAAAAGGTAATCGGATTCGGATACGGATACGGATACCGATTTTTTTTAGCCTAGCACAGGATAATGGTATGAAAGTGGGTGCAAGAACAGTATAAGAATATTCAGAAATAATAATATAGGACATGATATAATATGTTAATGAGTTTTAGCTCAACTAATATATGAACTTAAATTAGGTAAACCTAAAAACCAAGGTTTGCAAAACTAGTACCTAAAATTATCGGTAGTTTAATATATTTAATATATTATAAGTAATGTAGTAAAGTACCTCCAAATTTGGAGATAGGCTTTCTATATCTTTTCTCATTTCTAGGCATAGTGCAATTCAAAATTGGATAATATAGATCGATTCCAGGTGGTATAGGATAGCAGTTTTGTATCAAACACTACCATAATATCCGATTCATATCCGTATCCATATATAACAAATATGGATATGGTTGATATCCGATTCATATCCGTATCCGTATATAACAAATATGGATATGCTTGATATCTGATTCGTATCCGTATCCATTTAGAATAAATATGGACATAAATTTTAATATCCATTTAGTATTCGTATCCATATTTGTATCCGTTAAAAAATATGGATACAAATATGATATACTACTATTCGATCTGTATTCGATCCATTTTCAGCCCTACTTACATATGACAGTAGAGTAAAAGAATCAATAATCCTGATACTGATAAAATAATTAAGAAGCTAACAGTCTCTGAATCATAGTCAAAATACAATAAAAAGACGACAGTGGGCCTGATCCATTCATCACCTGAAATGTCACCTATAGCACAAAACCCATCATCAAAAATTGATTCTTCACTTCAATTTCCCCATGATGCCTTTAACCGATCAAATCAAGGTTCCAGGGAAGCAAACAAGAGATACCCATAAAAAATTGGAATATTTGGAACAAAGGAGTAAACAGAATAGAACGAGATAAAGTGTAACAGATACTAAGCCAGTCAACAAACACATAATCTACATCAGCTCCAACACACACCAATGCATGAAAAATCACTGCTTCACTCTAAATGCTCCATGATCCCTTTAACAATCAAATAATAGTTCTTGTAAGGAAAATGACGGAATTAACAAAGATACTAACTACCAAAAGAAAATTTTTGAGTTAACTCGAATAGGATGGAGCAATAGACCCAGATCGCATGAAGCAGCTACTAAGCGGCCAGTCAGTAGAAGAATTTATTTAAGAACCAAGATACATCATCACCTAAAAAATAAAACTACGTGACAATCAAGATGAGTGGAAATATAGAGCAAACCCAATGGGAAGAGAATGACACCGATTACCAATCGCAAACCAGCATTTTCAAAGTAACACAATAAAACATATAGGAAGCAAATCCACTTATCAGCATAGCAAATGTGCCATTCCCCCGTGCTTTGACTCCAAAGGTATCTGTGGAGCAGAGGAACCCTCATCAGGAAAATTCCTTCTTAACCCTGACTACTCTCATAATGATCCAATCAATATTCTGGTGAAGCAAATAAAAAGGAATAGTAAGACATTGGCCCAGAAGAGAAAGTTACTAAGATACTTACCCAAAAGAAAAGAGACCACTAATGAGGACGGTCGGTTTACAAATGAAAAATGAAAAGAAGAAATTACGATTACAAGGGTCATGTAAACAAAAGCAATGATATAAATAAAGACAACCCTTACACATGAGTAGAACCATGATTTACGGGACATATTCATCTGTAGCAGCTGATGTGGCTGATCCAACGCTATTAGAGAATCGTGAAGGAAGGGAACTGACGGAGCCCTTCTTTGGCCTCAGCTCCCAACATCCATAAAGAGAATAAGAGGGAGAAAGGGTCACGTAATGTACGTGGGTTCCCCAAGGGCCACCTTGCATCTCATTAGGGCCACCTTGCGTCTCATTAATGTGTCAATAGGCTGAAGCCTTTAATGGTGCAGAAATGGTCATGGCTTGAAAAGCATTTATTCTCGACCCACCTCTAGAGCCCGCTTTAGCCTCAAAGGGGGCCACGGTATATCTCTCACACCAGGGCATTTATGGCCTCATAAAGCCAAAGCCTTTAATGGTGCAGAAATGGTCATGGCTTGAAGAGCATTTATTCTTGACCCACCTCTAGAGCCCGCTTTAGCCTCCAAGGGGCCTTTCGGCCACGGTATATCTCTCACTCCGACCACCGGCAACCCAACCTCTAAGGCTGACAGCTAGAAGGCCAACGTGCATACAATTGCTCCAAGGCATTTATTGGGCGTTTATGGTGCTCCTCTCGGACTCAACTCGCTTGGCCTCGGACCTGCAGCTGCCAAGCTCCCTTCGCCGTGAACAGTGAACAGAGCCTCGTACATGAACAGTGCCATGCAAGTGTTCACCATCGGTCTTTTTTGAAACTCATCAGAGAGCATGAATGGTGCCACACAAGCACTCTGACAAGACATGGCCTGCAGCTTGATACGTCATATGGAGGTAAGCTCCACTATGCTGCCATCAATTAATGTTCTGACAAGTGATCACGCCCCAAGCCCACGGACTCCATGCATATATAAAAAGGGTAAGAGGGACCCCGACCAGGTAACACACTCATAACGCTCATAGAGAGAGCTCCTCTCTGAGCCTCTCTTTCTCTTTCAAGCTTCCTCAAGCTCAAGGCCGTTGCCTAGAGCACTGACTTGAGCATCGGAGGGTTCCCGCCAGAATTTTTGGCCCCCGGGACTTGTTTGCAGGCCCGCAGGCGCGAGGAGCTCGCTAGAGGAGGCGACCGGATGCTTGCGGACGCTCGAGGACGGTGATCTGGCGTCAACAGATTGGCACGCCAGGAAGGGAGATGCGCTGAAGGAAAGAAAGCTCTGTCTCCTTGAGCTATAAGTCTCCATCCCCTCTAAGATAGCTATGGTGGTGATGCGCATGTCGAAGGTTCTCACCAATCGTGCTGGGGGGCATCCACATCGCACTAGGCAGCAAAAGGCCACCCTCTCTGCTCCTTCACCACCAACCTCAGCTGCTCTAATTAACCAGCTGGCCACCTTCAATCAACAAGTTCAAGCCTTGAATGCAGCATTCATGAACTACAGAAGCAACATTCGGTGGCCGCTCAGTAGCAGCCTAAGCTTCTCACATCGCTCGTGATAGCTGCACCCATTAGTCAACGATTCATCTGCAGAAAATCTCTTCAGGGAGAAGTTATCACTATCATGCGCCATCTAATCACCACCATCGTGAAGCTTTCAAGAGACTGCAGTCTCCTACCCCCTGCTCAAGCAGCCACTCCTTCCCTCAATTATCTGGTGCTTAGATGAGGAAGCATCTGGATGAATAACACCGGCGGCTAGAAGAGCTCACTCAAAGGCTCAACAATCAGCCAGAGGTGGACTACGACATGGGTAGCAGAGTAATTTCCAAAAGGGATGAACTTGAGACATTATCCGTCACCTCAAGAATTTATGGGCATTTCAAATGGAAGTAAGCCGAGAGGTGTTGTTGCAATTAATGTAAGAAGGAAAATGAGGACAAAAGGCTTTGACTGTTGACTCCAACTTTCCTCTCTCTCCTTCTCTCTGTTACACCCAAAAGCCAAACTGAGCCCAGGACCTTTTACAGATTTCGTTCTAGCTACCCTCAAGCTTTAGCACCGAGGGCAATCAATCTATTCAAGGAAAGAGCTAGGCAAAGGGCCCTCTTAGCAATTCTGTCGGCCTTTTTACTCCGCTGATATCAACTCTCAGTAACGTCCTCGATGGACTCTCCCAGTCAGTCATCTTCAACGACTGCCAACTATCGAGGCTTTCCTCAATGGCCTCCAGCTTTGTCCCGGTTTATAGCTTCTTCCCGGCCACAGACATCTCGTCCTGGCCTCCAATGCGAGGGAAGGCCCAAGTAAGGGCAACGACACCTCCAATCCAACTAACATGATTCCCTGGGGGGCAGATCACCAGCGGACGAAAGTGCTCAAACCCGCAAAAGGAAAACATGGGAGCTACAAGAGCTAAGTACATTGCACTTAAGGCAGTTTTCTTCCATTAATACTTAAAAATGTCATGCAGGGAAGATCTACCTTGCATCAACATTCAAGGCCAACCTCGCTTTGGCATCCAAAAAGCCTGGGCCAGCCAGGCATGAAGCCTAATGTACCACTGGCAGAGCGATGTACCATCAGCTCTCAACAACTAAAGCTCGACCCCGGTCGGCACAAAAAGTCCTGGGCCAGCCAGGCATGAAGCCCAGTGTACCACTAGCAGAGCGATGTACCATCGACTCTCAACAACTAAAGCCTGACCTCGATCGGCACAAAAAGCCCTGGGCCAGCCAGGCATGAAGCCCAGTGTACCACTGGCAGAGCGATGTACCATCGGCTCTCAACAACTAAAGCCTGATCCCGTTGGCACAAAAAGCCCTGGGCCAGCCAGGCATGAAGCCCAGTGTACCACTGGTAGAGCGATGTACCATCAGCTCTCAACAACTAAAGCCCGACCCCGGTCGACACAAAAAGCCCTGGGCTAGCCAGGCATGAAGCCCAGTGTACCACTGGCAGAGCGATGTACCATCGGCTCTCAACAACTAAAGCCCGACCCTGGTCAGCACAAAAAGCCCTGGGCCAGCTAGGCATGAAGCCCAGTGTACCACTGGCAGAGCAATGTACCATCGGCTCTCAACAACTAAAGCCCGACCCCAGTCAGCACAAAAAGCCCTGGGCCAGCCAGGCATGAAGCCCAGTATACCACTGGCAGAGCGATGTACCATTGGCTCTCAACAACTAAAGCCCGACCCCGGTTAGCACAAAATTCCTGGGCCAGCCAGGCATGAATCCTAGTGTACCACTGGCAGAGCGATGTACCATCGGCTCTCAACAACTAAAGCCCGACCCCGGTCGACATAAAAAGCCCTGGGCCAGTCAGGCATGAAGCCCAGTGTACCACTGGCAGAGCAATGTACCATCGGCTCTCAACAACTAAAGCCCGACCCCGGTCGATACAAAAAGTCCTAGGCCAGCCAGGCATGAAGCCCAGTGTACCACTGGCAGAGCGATGTACCATCGGCTCTTAACAACTAAAGCCCGACCCTGGTCGGCACAAAAAGCCCTGGGCCAGCCAGGCACGAAGCCCAGTGTACTACTGGCAGAGCGATGAACCATCGGCTCTCAACAACAAGCCCGACTCGGCTGGCACTCAAAGCTCGATGAACCATCAACACTCAAGCCTGAGACCAGCTTGGCACCATAAGCCCGAGTACCACTGGCAGAGCGACAAACCATCGGCTCTCAACAACTAAAGGCCGAGCCCGGTCGGCACAAAAAGCCCTGGGCCAGCCAGTCATGAAGCCCAGTGTACCACTGGCAAAGCGATGTACCATCAGCTCTCAACAACTAAAGCTCGACCTCGGTCGGCACAAAAGCCTTGGGCCAGCCAGGCATGAAGCCCAGTGTACCACTGACAGAGTGATGTACCATCGGCTCTCAACAACTAAAGTCCGACCTCGGTCGGCTCAAAAAGCTCTGGGCCAGTCAGGCATGAAGCCTAGTGTACCACTGGCAGAGCGATGTACCATCGGCTCTCAACAACTAAAGCCCGACCCCGGTCGGCACAAAAAGCCCTGGGCCAGCCAGGCATGAAGCCCAGTGTACCACTGGCAGAGCGATGTACCATCGGCTCTCAACAACTAAAGCCCGACCCCGGTCGGCACAAAAAGCCCTGGGCCAGCCAGGCACAAAGCCCAGTGTACCACTGGCAGAGCGATGAACCATCGGCTCTCAACAACAAGCCCGACTCGGTCGGCACTCAAAGCCCGATGAACCATCAACACTCAAGCCTGAGACCAGCTTGGCACCATAAGCCCGGGTACTACTGGCAGAGCGACAAACCATCGGCTCTCAACAACAAGCCTGATTCGGCTGGCACTCAAAGCCCGATGAACCATAGACACTCAAGCCTGAGACCAGCTCGGCATCAAAAGCCAAAAACTGACTCCAACGTCGACATCAAATACACAGAGGTAATTTATTGCAGCCCCGCGGCTTTATTTCTGCTTCGGCCATCTTATTTTAGCCTCAATGGCCTTATTACAGCCTCAGCGGCTTGATCTCTGCCTCCGCGGCATTATTGCAGCCTCAACGGCTCCCTCTATCTCAGGAGCATCATTGCGGCTTCATTGGCTCTTTGCCTCAGCAGCATGTGGATGGGGACCCACATCCAAACTTCATGTCAAAAGTTAAAGGCCTAAAGTCAGGTGAGGATCAGCCACTTGGGAGGTGACGCCCCTTTCGCCTTGCTGGGGTGGGCCCGCTTCATCTCAAGGGCGAGGGGGCATCTGATGTGGCTGATCCAACGCTATTAGAGAATCGTGAAGGAAGGGAATTGATGGAGCCCCTCTTCGGCCTCAGCTCCCAACGTCCATCCACAGCATTGCTCTTGTCATACCGAAGAAAGAGAATAAGAGGGAGAAAGGGTCATGTTATATGCGTGGGTTCTCCAAGGACCATCTTGCGTCTCATTAATGTCCGATCGGGTCAATGGGCTGGAGCCTTTAATGGTACAGAAATGGTCATAATGGCTTGAAGAGCATTTATTCTTGACCCCCGATGGCCGACCTCCGCTTTAGAGGGGCCCTTCGGCCACGGTATATCTCTCACACCAGGGGGCATTTATGGCCTCATAAAGCCATGTACATCCAATTACTCTAAGGCATTTATTGCCTTATTAAAGGCATTTATGGCTGCCACGTTGCTCTTCTCCGACCACCGAACCCAACCTCCAAGGCCGAGACCTCCAAGGCCGACACCTCAAAAGGCCGATACCTCCAAGGCCAATATGCATACAATTGCTCCAAGGCATTTATTGCCTTATTCTCTCCCTATATATAAAGTCATTTATGGTGCTCCTCTCGGTCTCAACTCTCGCTTGGCCTCGGACCTGCAGCTGCCAAGCTCCCTCAGGCCGTGAACAGTGCCATGCAAGTGAACAGAGGCTCGTACGTGAACAGTGCCATGCAAGTGTTCACCATCGGTCTTTTCTGAAACTCATCAGAGATCATGAATGGTGCCACACAAGCACTCTATAATCAATGTTCTACGAGGGACAGTTGGCTTCAACTCACATCATCCTTCTCCCCCAGCGGCTATACCTTGGGACCCACACGACTAACTTTATCACCCATCACTGTCCGCATAGGACAACCAAAAAGGTGATGTAGGGGACATGTTTGGCAAGCACCGTAACGATCGGCCATGCCTCGCGACCACCTACTCTGACAGGACACGGCCTGCAGCTTGACATGTCATATAAGGTAAGCTCCACTGTGCTGCCATCAATTAATGTTCTGACAAGTGATCACGCCCCAAGCCCACGGACTCCATGCATATATAAAAAGGGTAAGAGGGAACCCGACCAGGTAACACACTCATAACGCTCCTAAACGCTCACAGAGAGAGCTCCTCTTTGATCCTCTCTTTCTCTTTCGAGCTTCCTCAAGCTCACGGCCGTTGCCTAGAGCACTGACTTGAGCGTCGAAGGGTCCCCGCCGGAATCTCCGGCCCCCGGGACTTGTTTGCAAGCCCGTAGGCGCGAGGAGCTCGCTGGAGGAGACGACCGGACGCTCGCGGACGCTCGAGGGTGGTGATCTAGCGTCAACAGCAGCAAAAATAATAAATTAACCCCCATAGTCTGAACAGCCAATGCAAGAAAGAATAGCGTATTAACTCCACTTTGAAAAATGAGAAACCCCCTACATAGCAAAGCATATGATTGCACTTCCTCTCCTACTGTCTTCAATAATCATATTGGGTTCCCTCGAGCAAGATTGCCCCATGACACACCAGCTTTCTGCAACATCAGAAATGATACAAATTGACCTACAACACAAACTCTAGTGTAAGGAAGAAATAGCATAGCCAATTCTATAAGGTTGAGGAACCTAAAATAAAAACATATCTACTCCCGTCCCCATGAAAAACCTCAAGAGCTTGAGTACTGATCGAATAGATGGGAGAAAATCACCACGTCACCAACACAATAGGAATGAATTAATCCTGGAACATAGATGAAACTAAGAAGCTCTACAATATCAGCTCCAAAACCATGTATCAGGATATGAAACACATCATTGCCAACACACTTGCACTCATTGGGGAATCAGAGCAAGTAAGTAAGAGCCCCATCATTAAAGCCCTTCCATAGTCCCAATTATGCCATATCACCACATACAGATCACTTAAGGCAATGTATACAATAAATGGAGGATGAAAGGCATCAAAATTCAAATAATAGGCCAGACCATCAAAATCTGAAACATACCAAACATACAGATCACTTAAGACAACTACCTGATTGCCATCGATATCACTGCAATAATAGGAACAATTTTGGAAATAACATCATTACATTGTTTCGCAAAGTCAAGACATTACTAAAATAGTAACTTATGAGATATAGGGAAAAGGCATTACCAGCAGTTATTTCTTGACGGTTATAATTTCCTTCCATCCGAGTCAGAAAATGCTATGAGTTTGCCTAACATCATGGCCCTTGGCTCAGATAGAGTGTCAAACATATGCTTCACAACAGTTGCATTTAGAAATGCCCTCCAAGTCATGATTTCATAGCCCATACATTCATCATTGCCAAATTAAATTGAACAGGTTCAAAATAATATCACAGCCTACACAAGCAAAAATTTTGGATTGAAATGAATGACAAAAATTGAGTTGGCTAAGGAAGGCATTACCAGCTATTGTTTCATGACGGTTACAATTTTCATGCATCCGAGTTAGGAAATGCTATGAGTTTGCCTAACATCATGGTCCTTGGCTCAGATAAGTGTCAAACATATGCTTCACAACAGTTGCATTTAGAAATGCCGATGTCATGATTTCACAGCCCACACATCATCATTGCCAAATTGAATTGAATAGGCTCAAAATAATATCATAGCCCACACAAGCAAATTTTTTTTGATTCAAATGAACGACATAGATTGAGTTGGCTTAGGAAGGCATTACCACTGTTACTTCCTAATGGCTACAATTTTCATGCATATGAGTCAGGAAATGCTATGAGTTTTCCTAACATCATGGCCCTTGGCTCAGATAGAGTATCAAACATATGCTTCACAATGGTTGCATTTAGAAATGCCCTTCAAGTCATGATTTCATAGCCCACACATTCATCATTACCAAATTGAATTGAATAGGCTCAAAATAATATCACAGCCCACACAAGCAAAAATTTTTGGATTCAAATGAACTACATAGATTGAGTTGACTCAGGAAGGCATTATCAACTATTATTTCCTAACAGATACAATTTCCATGCATTCGAGTAAGGAAATTCTATGAGTTTGCCTAACATCATGGCCCTTGTCTCAGGTAGAGTGTCAAACATATGCTTGACAATAGTTACATTTAGAAATGCCCTTCAAGTCATGATGTCACAGCCCACACATTCATCATTGCCAAATTGAATTGAATAGGCTCAAATAATATCACAGCCCGCACAAGAAAAAATTTTTGGATTGAAATGAACGATATAGATTGAGTTGGCTCAGGAAGGCATTACTAGCTGTTATTTTCTGACGGTTACAATTTCCATGCATTTGAGTCAAGAAATGCTATGAGTTTGCCTAACATCATGCCCTTGACTCAGATAGAGTGTCAAACATATGTTTCACAATGGTTGGATTTAGAAATGCCCTCCAAGTCATTATTTCACAGCCCATACATTCATCATTGCCATATTGAATTGAATAGGTTCAAATAATATCACAACCCACGCAAGCAAAAATTTTGGATTCAAATGAATGACATAGATTGAGTTGGCTCAGGAAGGCATTACAAGCTATTATTTCCTGAAGGTTACAATTTTCATGCATCCGAGTCAGGAAATGCTATGAGTTTGCCTAACATCATGGCACTTGGCTTAGATAGAGTGTCAAACATATGCTTCACAATGGTTGCATTTAGAAATGCTCTCCAAGTCATGATTTCTCAGCCCACACATTCATCATTTCCAAATTGAATTGAATTGACTCAAAATAATATCACAGCCTACACAAGCAAAAGTTTTTGGAATCAAATGAACAAGGCAAAATTGGCAGGTCGGTATCGGTTGCCCCCGATACATGGCAACATGTAGGCATCGGTTGCCAACGATACATGGCAACATGTAGGCATCGGTTGCCAACGATACATGGCAACATTGGTATAACATAAAAATTTAAAAAAATATAAAATTTAAATATCAAAATCAAAAATAAAATATAAAATAGAAAAGAAGGAAATAATATGAAATAATAAAAGAGAGTTCTCATGAAAAAATAATAATAATAACGCTTATACCTTAATCATCAATCGCACCGTATCTCTTCATCCTTATCTCAATCTCAGTAATTATCACCTTATCAAATATTTCAGTCTTACCATATATATCCCTTTATCCTTATTTCAATCTCAACCCTATCCTTCTATCCTTATCTCAATCTCTCAAACCAACCAAAAGAAAATCTCCTTATGTCACATCCTTCATCTATAAATAAACCTTGGGAGGGCCCACACCAACATCTATTGCAAAACTTTAACTTTTAGACATTAAGAGTTTGTAATAAGATTTTTCATAAACTAATGAGTATTATGTTGCAAAATGTATAAACTGATGAGTATTGTTGCAAACATAGAGAACAGTTTACCTAGTCTGCCAATACTGAAGCTAATAAACCCAGTTAATTATGGATGAGATGTCAACCTCACCCCTTTCCATGTTATTACTCCAGTATATTGCAAACAAATCGAGCATGTTGGTGAAACAGAAGGCTGGACTACCATAAAAAGTAAAACATGCAGTATTCCATCTTATAGAAAGTCACCACAAAGAATGATTACAACTTTAATGACAAAAACAGACAATCAAATTTGCTTGTGAAACAATAGGCTGGGCTACCATAACAAGTAAAATATGTTGTTTCGTATTATAGAAAGTCACTACATAAATGCATACAACTTTAGTGACAGAAACAAACCATAACCTAGAAGAAAGTCATCATTTTGGATCATCTATGAAGGCAGCCCAACCGTGCAGCCACATCATCAAGGAAAATTGGGAACTGAACTAGCATACTAGTAAAAGAAACAGAAGGGAAAGAGAACCTTGTATACAAGGAAAGAATTGAAGCTCACTGCAGTCCAGCAAACCCTAAATTCTCAGAAAATACCTTCCATCTGTAGCCTAACATGAAAACTAAGAGAACAAATATGCTTACTACTCATAAGAAAACAATAGCATACCAGCCAAGGCAATAATTACAACTTATAGGATACTGAGAGGTCCCTCCAAAGAAAAATTTTCATGAACCGCAACAAAAGCAGAGATCATAATTTTGGCCTGCTAATGTGACATGGTAAAATATATTGATCCACATCAAAGATAAGAAACCCCCTGAATTGAAATATTATATCTTTAATTACTGCAAATCTTCAACCTAAATTTTAGCCTTCGAATCTGAAAATAGTATTAAAGCAAATACCACAAACTCAATACTGGTAGTAGGGAAGTACGGAAGCATATCTGAGCCCAAAATATTCAATTGGTAATATTCAAAAACTGATCAAAGACTGATTCCTATAGATCACTGAAAGAGCACTACCTATTAATATAGTTGAATTCTTTTCAAAATTAAAAAAAAATCGCATGAAATCAGATTCAATCCATAGTACAGAGAAGTAAACCCTAAAATAGAGTCAAAAACCTTGCCCACTGCAAAACTTCAAGAAATTTGCGCCTTTATGAAAATCTAACAACTCTACCTACACTTGCAGATGATAGTAGAGTAAAAACATTAATAATAAGAAGCTAACAGTCTCTGAATCATAATCAAAATACAATAAAAAGATAGCAGTGGCCTTGATCCATTCATCAGCTGAAATGTCACCTACGACACAAAACCCATTATAAAAATTGGTTCTTCACTTCAATTTCCCCATGATGCCTTTAACCAATCAAATCAAGGTTCCACGGAAGCAAACAACAGATACTGACCCATAACAAAAATTGGAATATTTGGAACAAAGGCGTACATAATGCAACAAGATAAAGTGTAATAGGTACTAAGCCAGTCATCAAACACATAATCTACATCAGTTCCAACACACACCAATGCATGAAAAATCACTGCTTCACTCATAGTAGAAAGAAGCTCATCTAAGTGATCCTTTGTTCTGAGCTCAGTCTTGATCTATATCCTTGTTGAATTATGAAGATTTATTAAGAAAGTTATGTGATTATAGAAGATTTGGTATAATTTCCTGATTCTTAGGATTACAGTTGGGTAATTTTCTATTTGGTATAATTTTTTGATTCTTGGGATTACAGTTGGGTAGTTTTCTATTTTGTAGAGATTTTGTTACTGCTTTAATTTCTTGATTCTTGGGATTACAGTTGGGTAGTTTTCTATTTTGTAGATATTTTGTTACTGCTTTTAGGCAGCAGCACCGTGTATATAATGGCTGATTGTAACCTATTCTAAATACGAGAGAGAATTATTTTTCTCCCAATTAGTTTTCAATATGTATCAGAACCTTTGACTCTTTTCTAAGAATATAGAAAATTCTTCTTTTCTCTGGCCGATTCATATATCTGTTCACCATTAATAATCTTCTTTTCATCAACCAAATTCTCCTACCCCTATTTCTTCTCCTTCCTTTGAAACAAATATATCAGAGATTCTCCTACAACTGAGAATACTGGTGCCACTTCAACCGAATATCTGCAGAACATTCAAGCTGCATATCGATTAAATGAAAGAAATTATTTGAAGTGGTCACAACTGGTCTGCACATTCTTGAAGGGTATAGGGAAATCAAGTCATCTATTGGGCACAGGTCCTTCAAAGGATGATCCCAAATTTGCAGCATGGGATGAACAGGATTCAATGGTGATGTCATGGTTATGGAATTCGATGTTACTAGAGATTAGCTATACTTGTATGTTTCTCAGAACCGCCAAGGAGATATGGGATGCTATCTAACAAACATACTCCAAGGTAAATGATGTTGCCCAAATCTATGAAATTAAGACAAAAATTTCATCAATCAAACAAGGGACTCGAACTGTCACAGAATATTCGAGTTTCTTGCAAGGCTTGTGGCAAGAGTTGGACCATTATCAATGTATTCAAATGAGCTGTGGCCCGGATTCTGTTACTCTGAAATGATTCTTAGAGAAGGATCACATATATGACCTTCTTGCAGGACTTATCAAGTTCGATGCCATCAGAGTACATATCTTGGGAAAAGAAGACATTCCTTCCTTAAATGAGACAATTTGATCATACGAGTAGAGAGGGACGACGAAGTGTTATGCTTGAGACCCATGCAGGACAGGGATCTGCCCTTGTGACCAAAGCAACCAGATTGAAGGAATCCAGTCCAGCACAACCTATCATCCAAGCAAATCCATCCAAGCCTATCAATCGAGATTCTTTATTTTGCACGTACTACAAAAAACATCGCCACACCAAGAAACAATGCTGGAAACTCCATGGCAAGCCCAACCGAAGTGCAAATGATAAAAGTCAAGCACATGTCGCAAGCACTCAATCAAATGAAGGAAGTTCACAAACTTCTACCTCTGAATTCAACAAGGAGGAGATTGAAAAACTAAAGACTTTTTTAGGCACCCTTGAGAAATCTTCCTCGGTAGGTACTTGTTCACTGGCATTTACAGGTATCTCTTCTTCCTCTTATGTTGCTAATGTCGCAGAGAAATTTTTTTCAAAGATATGGGTGATAGATTCTGGAGCCACCGACCACATGACCTATTCTTCCAAGTATTTTTCTTTCTATACACCATGTTCTAGCCATAAAAAACTAACTATAGCTGATGGGTCCATTACCACTATAGTCGATCAAGGAGACATTTATATAAGCGATTCTCTCACTCTAAAAAATGTTCTCTATGTTCCAAAATTGTTTGCAAATCTGGTTTCTATTCCAAAGCTTACTAAAGATTACAATTGCAGTGTAACGTTTTTTCCTTCACATTGTGTGTTTCAGGAGTAGGACACAAGGAGGACAATTGGACGTGCTAGTGAGAGGGATGGTCTTTACTACCTGAAAAATCGAAGTGGAAGAACTAGAGTTGAGGATCCTTTACCTACATCATTTCTTTCTGAGTCAGTTATGTCAAATAAAAATAAATTTTGGCTTTATCATCGTCATTTGGGTCATCCATCTTTTAAGGTTCTTAAGTTATGTTTCCTTCATTATTCAAAGGGTCTGATTTTGAGTTGTTTCATTATGATGATTGTGAACTTGCCAAACACAAACGTGCTTCTTTTCCAATAAGCAATACAAAAACGTTTAATCCTTTTTCTCTTATTCATAGTGATATTTGGGTTCTTTCTACTATTCCAAATATTTCTAGTGCTAAGTGGTTTGTTTCATTCATTAATGACTGCACTCGAGTAATATGAATTTATCTCTTAAAAAATAAATCTGATGTTGGCACTGTTTTTCTCAATTTTTACAATATGATCAAAACGCAATTTGATGTGAGAATAAAGCGGTTTCATTCTAATAATGCCAGAGATTATTTCAATCAAATTCTCTCTCCATTTTTTCAAAAAGAAGGGATCATACATGAGTCCTCTTGTGTTAGTATACCACAACAGAACGGAGTGGCCGAACGTAAAAATGGTCATCTTCTAGATATCACAAGAGCTTTGTTGTTTCACAAAAATTTTTCTAAACAATATTGAGGGGAAGCCGTTCTAACCGCCACACATCTTATTAATAGACTTTCAACTCAGGTTCTTGACTTCAAAAGTCCAATTGAAATTCTCACAAAATTTTTTCCCAATTTCAATGCTTCAAATAATCTTATTCCTAGAATTTTTGGAAGTGTTGCCTTTGTTCATGTCCATTCTCATAATAGGGGAAAACTTGATCCACGTGCTCTTAGGTGCATTTTCATTAGGTATTCTTCCACACAAAAGGGATATAAGTGTTTGCATCCACTGATTAGAAAATTCTTTGTTTCTGCTGATGTTACTTTTGTCGAAAATGAGTCTTTTTTCAAACACTTATATCTTCAGGAGGAGAACTTCAGTGAAGATAGAGCAAAGGACCTATTTCTTCTTGATTTTCATAATCAACCTAATTCACTTGAATCTCCATCCAAGCATGTCCCAATGTTTGTCATATCTAAACCTGTTTCAGCGTCTGTTTAACCCACTCCTACATCACCAGTTCAATCCATTCCTGTCATACCATTGGTTGCGTCACCCAAGTCACATGAAGTGATGAAAGATAAGGGGAAACTAGACAATATTCAACCACTACAGGTTTATTCTAGGAAGAAAATTCCAGTCTCTCCAACGACATAGGTACAATCTCCTATTTGTGTTGCTAATGAGATATCCGAAATCATTCTCACACCCATCAAAAATGTCACACCATCAGCTGAGCTTAATGAACCCATAGACGAGCATGAAAAACCAAGTGATGCCAACCTACCAATTGCACTTAGGAAAGGAACCAGAGCCTGCACTAAACATCCTCTATACCTATTCATGACCTACCAAAACCTATCCCAAAGCCATAGAGCTTTCTTAAGTAACCTCCATACAATACCCATTCCAAGAAATCTATCTAAGGCATTAGGAGATAAGAAGTGGGAGGATGCCATGAAAATGGAGATGGAAGCTCTTGCAAAGAACAAAACATGGGAGTTGGTCAAATTGCCAAGAGGAATCAAATTGATTGGATGTAAATGGGTGTTTACTGTGAAGTACAAGTCAGACGATTCTATAAAGAGATACAAGGCAAGGTTGGTCGCCAAGGGGTACACTCAAACCTATGGCATTGATTATCTAGAGACATTTGCTCTGGTGGCAAAGATGAATACAATACGAGTTCTTTTGTCATTAGCTGCCAATTTTGGATGGAATTTACAATAGTTTGATGTTAAAAATACATTTCTCCACGGTGACCTAGAAGAACAGATTTATATGGAAGTTCCTTCTGGATTTGAATCTAAAGAAGGAATGGTATGTAAGCTGAAGAAAGCCCTCTACGGACTCAAACAATCACCAAGAGCTTGGTTTGGAAAGACTCACCAAAGTGATGATTGCCTTGGGATACAAACAGAGCCAAGGCGACCACATTTTATTTGTAAGACAATCTGATTTAGGAGGAGTTATAGTCTTATTGGTGTATATAGATGATATGATAGTGATGGGCAATGATGCAGGAGAGATGCAAAATTTAAAACGATATATTTTGAAAGAATTTGACATCAAGGAACTTGGAAGGTTGAAATACTTCCTAGGTATTGAAGTGGCTCATTCAAAATAAGGGATCTTTATTTTTCAACAGAAGTATGTGCTTGATTTGCTAAAAGAAACGGGGAAGTTGGGGTGTAAGCCAATTGATACGCCCATTGAGTTCAATCATGGACTATGTGATGCACCTGATGATTCTATGGTGGATAGAAGTTTTTATCAGAAGCTTGTTGGGAGGCTAATCTATTTGGCACATACGAGACCAGACATTGCATTTGCTGTGAGTATTATTTGTAGATTTATGCACAATCCTAAAGAAACGCATCTCAAGGCCGTCCATAGAATCTTGCAATACTTGAAGGGCAATCCCGAAAGAGGTATTTTGTTCAAGAAAGGAGAAAGCATGACATTGGAAGCCTATACTGATGCAGATTATGCAGGATCGTTGGATGATAGGAGGTCAACTTTGGGCTATTATACTCTCTTAGGAGGGAATCTTGTAACATGGAGAAGCAAGAAACAAAGCGTGGTGGCAAGATCAAGTGCAGAGTCTAAGTTTAGGTCATTGACAATGGGAATATGTGAGTTGTTGTGGTTGAAGATTATTCTTGATTATTTAAAGATAAAATGGGAAGGACCAATTAGATTATACTTTGACAATAAATCTGCCATCAATATTGCTCATAATCCAGTGCAACACGATCGAATGAAGCATATCGAAGTTGACAAGACACTTTATCAAGGAGAAACTCAAGAGCGGTCTAATATGTACTTTAAATGTTTGTTTCATCCAAGGATCAATTAGCAATATTCTCACAAAGGGGCTGCCAAGCACTATGTTTCAAAATATCGTTAGCAAGCTTGGAATGAAGGATATCCATTCACCAGCTTGAGGGGGAGTGTGGAATTATGAAGCTTTATTAAGAAAATTATGTGATTATAGAAGTTTTGGTATAATTTCCTGATTCTTAGGATTACAGTTGGGTAGTTTCTTATTTGGTATAATTTCTTGATTCTTGGGATTACAGTTCGGTAGTTTTCTATTTTGTAGAGATTTTGTTACTACTTTAATTTCCTGATTCTTGGGATTACAGTTGGGTAGTTTCCTATTTTGTAGAAATTTTGTTACTGCTTTTAGGTAGCAGCACCGTGTATATAATGGCCGATTATAACCTATTCTAAATACAAGAGAGAATTATTTTTCTCCCGATTTTGTTACTGCTTTAATTTTCTCATTCTTCGGATTACAGTTGGGTAGTTTCCTATTCTGTAGAGATTTTGTTACTGCTTTTAGGCAGCAACACCGTGTATATAATGGCCGATTGTAACTTATTCTAAATACAAAAGAATTATTTTTCTCCCAATTAGTTTTCAATAATCGTACTCTAGGTGCAGTAATTTAGCACCATACATGTCCAGGCTTGATCCACCCACCAAGATCCACAAAAATTTAACTAGGTCTAAGTTCTCCAAAATAATAAATCAACACCCATGATATCTATTCAAATGGCTGATTAAGAAAAAAGAACTTGTATAATTGGAAGAACTTTTCTCAAACTCCAACAACTAAGTAATGCCTTCAACATTACAAGCACACAAGAGGCTGCAAAGGAGAACGAGAAACAATGACACTCTATTAGTCCTAAATAACAATACTGCTAAATAAATATCATTTAATAGAATCAGTATAAACTTCAATGATAAAACATGAAACACCCTAGCAAGAATCATATCCTGAGCCAACCCCTTTATATAACTGCATCAATAGATGTTGTCATTGCAGAAATTTGCTCACTAAATCAAGGCACTGACCACAGGTAATACACTAATACAAAGCAGTGCCTTCACCATTACAAGCACACAAGAGGCTGCAAAGGAACGACAAACAATGACACCTATTGGTCCTAAATAACAATATTGCTAAATGAATATCATTTAATAGAATCAATATAGACTTCATGATAAAACATGAAATACCTTCGCAAGAATCATATCTTGAGCCAACCCCTTCATATAACTGGATTAGTAGATGTTGTCATTGCAGAAATTGGCTGACTAAATCAAGGCACTGACTCACAGGTTATACACTAATACAAAGTATAGACAATGTCAAAATCTACATAATCTTTAGCAAGCAAAAAAAGCAATCCAAAAATTTAATCTTGAATGATGATCAGCTACAGATTTCCCACAATGACGATTTACTTTACAGTGAACCATTGTATAACATCAAAATCACATGAACTTTAGTAAGCCAAAAGAAATAAAAGCAATCCAAGAAGTCTAACATTTCATCTTTTCCATTCCATCTTGACCAATGACCAGCTACAGATTTTCCTTCATCAGTGAACAATTTACTTTCCAAGATTTTTTCCCCTTCGGTTTCTTGTATTCATCTCATCCTTTTGGCTGAATTAATATGCAAAGGATACATTTCCAGCATGACCAGGAAAAGAGGAGCAACAATAAGAACTTAATGTTTAAGTCAGAAACACCTAAATTCAAAGAAACTCCTGACACAAAAATCTGAGCTTGAACCAAATCACACAAGTCGTTATCAGAAGAGAAATCCAAAGAGTTCATAAACCCCAAGAAGATCATGAGCCACTGCAACAATAAGAGATGGAAAATCAGCACTTCCCCAGACTATGTAGATAATCAAATGCAACTTCACAATCTGCACCAAACGTCAACACCATAGACACCTCCCAAAATTCATGCCACAAGCCTACTGTTCTATATTGTAGCTTTATAGCATCAGGCGTTTTAATCAAAAAACTGGTCAAACATGTTCTTAATAATTAAACTGAAAAGTATTATATGAGAAAGGTAAAACTAATCTTGGCAGCAGATGATTTTTAAGTCTGCAATTGACTTCTCAAAATATAAACCGAGATCTGATAATAAGGAACGGACCATCAAATCATTGTGACAATACAAGCTAGCAAATAACAGCCATGATATGATGGTAGACAAAAGTGCATTCCAACAAAAAGAATGCCTTCAGAAAAATATGCAGTACTGCCACAAAATTAGAGATCAGTTTACCTGGTCTGCCAATGCTAAAGCTAATAAACCTAGTTAATTGTGGATGAGATGTCAACCTCACCCCTTTCCATGTTATTACTCCAGTATATTGTAAACAAATTGAGCATGCTGGTGAAACAGAAGGCTGGACTACCATAAAAAGTAAAATATACAGTATTCCATCTTGTAGAAAGTCACAGCAAAGAATAATTAGAACTTTAATGATAAAAACAGACAATCAAATTTGCTCCTGAAACAATAGGCTAGACCACTATAAAAGTAAAATATGCTATTTCGTATTGTAGAAAGTCACTACATAAATGCATACAACTTTAGCGACAGAAACAAATCATAACCTAGAAGAAAGTCATCATTTTGGATCATCTATGAAGCCAGCCCAACCATGCAGCCACATTATCAAGGAAAACTGGGAACTGAACCAGCATACTAGTAAAATTAACATAAGGAAAAGAGAACCTTGTATACAAGGAAAAAAATTAAAGCTCACTGCAGTCCACCAAACCCAAATTCTTTGAAAATACCTTCCATCTGTAGCCTAGCATGAAAATAAGAGAACAATGAAATTGTAGATGAAATAGAGCATCTAACTAGAAATCAATCAATGATCAGAATGCAATGCTAGCATCGGTTCTATCAATTGCTTCACTTGAACATTCAATATTGGAGGGTTGGGACGCGAACAGTGGAGAAAAGAATATTATAACATGTCAGCAAAGAAGCTATTACTCTGTCAAAATGTTTTGTTCCCAATTCAAGCATTCCTTGTTACCATTTTCTTGATACTTCTCTATATTTAGAAGAGAATTTCTACATTCAGCATAACAAAAATTCGATCAAGAAAACCAAAATGTAACCTTACTTTGAGTTTCAATCAAGAAGAATCACATCGAATCGAGAAGAATATTCATCGTATTTTACCATATCTTTTGAAAGCTTTCCTTTTCCTCCAAATCGAAATGGAGTTTGGCCTCATCGTCCTTGTCCTACTTTAGTGTGGCCAACCTCTGCTCCATCACCTCCTTCGCATAAAGGCAATTGGGCAGCCATTTGACATTGAGCCTCACTTCTTGCTGAAACAGTTAAAATGGAATTCGACACTGCCATGAAGAAAAAAAACAACTCTATAGATAAAGATAGAGAGGAGAAGAGAACAAAAGGTGGATAGATTCTTTCAGGTACTCGTCAGCCTCCTGGATGCGATCATCAAGGTTATGGACGTGATCTTGGAGTAGTTGGCATTCCTCCTGGCAGACCTTGAGCTTTTCGCAGTCACGATCAAATGGTTTTCTGATGGGCTGCCCTCGACCCAAGGAGCTACGGGCAGGATCTGTGATGCTCCTCGCCCACAATGGGGACAGCTTCGTATTGCGATCGATGGGTGGGGAGAGAACCATGGTACAAGAAACACAGGTAGATGGATCTTGAAAGAGGTATCAAGAAGCTCTGTGCTAGAGAGACGCAACGACAAGGATGGAGAAGTGGAGGCATAATGATTTAATAAATGCTACACAGCCAAACGTCCCTCGGAGTCCAACCTGCACCATACACATTCCGAATTCTTCTATGACACATCCAAGGGTGGCGAGGTCGAGGGAGGTGCCGGCCTCGATGGTGGTGGCGGAGAGGGAGTCGAAGGTGGCGAAGGCATCGAAGAGGATGGGGGATTGGAAGATGGGGGGGGCAAGGGAGAAGGCGCCTAGGTGAAGGGTTTCTTCTTCTTTTTGAGGGGATTTTTGGGGAGGGGAGTGTTGAAAATTATGGTCTAAAAGATATAATTTTTCTATGATGATTGACATCAGATGATATATAATAAATGATTTGATATTTTCATCCTATATACTTATTGTATGTAATTCTTCTGAAAGGTCTACGAATGTTAGAAATAATGATCTTAAGTGCTCGAGATGCTTTACGCATGAGTACAGAAGACAAGATCATTTTATTATATTAAAAATATAATTATCATAATTTTAATAAAGTTAGGTGTTTTATTATGAAAAATTAAAGTATACGTAATTTTCAATTGGAAAAATAGTTTGTCTTGACTATTTGAGAGGGATTCTCGAATTAGTATACTAGTACGCATATTGTGTATTGACGGACTTATATAAGAATAAATTTTAAAAATGTACTATAATAAAATTTAACTCATAGCTATGAGAGTACGATTGTTCTTAAGCTTGAGCAAGTCATTAAACTTAGATTTATAGCATATACGCTTTGATTCACCAAATGAGCAAAATCCATAAATAATTGATACTCAGTGGGTTGGGCATATGCCACTAGGGTCTAAGAACATACTCTCAATATAGTTATTCATGTACTTTTCATGAGAAAGTAATAACACTTCCTTGAGAGGTTCAAATTAATCTATTTTAAAACTATGCATAGTGATCTTTATAGATCGAGCGTAGACATAATCAATCGATGGGTTGATTCATGATACTTAGTGGATGGATATGAGGGAACCTAGAGCTCAAGGTGTTAGATGGATATTGGACAAGTGATAGTACATAAATTACTTGATGCCAATATTCGAGTGTCGCATGAAGGAACCATTTGCGTATCGATCTCATAGGTTAGGGATGGGATTGTCTTATGTGATAATTTATTTTATCTCGACATAAATGTTGCGCATATCCTAGAGTGCAGTTGTGATTTTCTGGTGGAAATAAATCATGACTAAGAATATTGTTCCGAGTTATAGGAAATGGCGGTGTAAGAACAATATACTTGGGAGCTAGGTTATGTGTGTCCCGCAAAGTCCAAGGTGTAGACCATAAAAGGAAACTCGCTCTTAAATTTTAAGAATTTATTTTTAAAATTTTAGGTGATGCGATGAGCAAGTAATGCCGCATAATTTTATGTTTGGTTTTTTAAAAAAGTCTAGAGAAAAGTTTTTAATGAAACTAAACTCTATAACATGGATCCGTGACCAAAGTGGAGGCCATGGGTGGTTTGAGGACTTTGGGTTTAGGCTCTATGGGCCTTGGTCCCAATGAGCCTCTAGACCAGCCGATCCTTGTTCTCAAATCATGAGTAGAAGGAATCTTTTCCAGAGACAACGTATTTTTTTTTTACAAAGCGGTGTCTTCTTCGCGCATCTTTGGATGATGATAAGAAGCATCTCTTCCGTAGGGATGCAATGCTTTCTTCGATCAGCATATCGCTTCCCATTTATAAATAGCAAGCACCATGATCAGAGAAAGATAAGAAATTGTTTCCATTTTCATTCGCCCATCTTCATCTGTTCAGAGAAAACTCTCTACATTTTTAAGAACAGAAAAAAAAACAGAGATCCAAAAAAGAAAAACACAAAGAACTCGGCTGATTTTTATTCACCAAAATTCTTGCTTATTTCCTTGGCCATACCCTTTGCTCATTCAGGTAGTTGAGGATTAAAGATTATCCTATTTATTCTCAAGAAGAATTAGCGATCTCAAGGAGCTTCTCCATTCCACTGAAGAGTCTCCGGTGCAGAGGCCTTGTAAACCCCCACGTGATAAACGGATGGAAAAGAGGGAGGAGAAGAGAGGAACGGCACGATAGCGACCGATGTGCCGCCTCTTCCTTCTCCACCCCCTCCCCTTCTCCTCCACGATAAAAGGGAAGGGAGAGAGGAGTCTTCTCCCTCCATCCATCGCTATCATCCACACTAGTAAGCCCCCTTCCATTGCTTCATCTAGAGTGAAATAGAGAGGTTGAGAGGAAGATCAAGAGGAGCAGACCCTCCCGTTATTGTGCCGGTTGCGGAGTGCTCGGCCGCTCGAGGTGGCCGAAGAGGGAGTGGGGAGGAGTGTCTGGCCACACGAGGCGGCTGTAGTGGAGTGGTGGAGGGCCGCTGGGCAGCCCTCCCTTCACTGCGGAACCAAGCCGGTTCGCGGCTTGGTTTGGGCTCGGCAGAGTGCTCGTTGGCTCGCCGGGCTCGAGCCGTGAACAATGACCTCCATCGGTGCTAGGGAGGTGTTCGGTGGGATCTGGCCGGCCTCCCCCAGCCAGCCTTGCCATTGCTCAAGGAGAAAGAAGAAGAACAGGGGAAGAAAGAAAGAAAGAAAGAAAGAGAGAAGGAGAGGGAAAGAGAGGGGGAGGCGGCCACCGATGACGGCTGGAGCGGGCCGATCGCCGATGGCCGGCCGAAACCCCGGGAGGGGCCAGCGGTGGCCTTAGGCCATCGGTCATCCTCCATTCCCTGTGGTTGGGGTGAACCAGGGGAGGAAGAAACAAAGAGAAAAATAGAGAGAGGAAAAGAGAAAGGGGCTGGGCCTGGGCCCAGCCCAGTTAACCTTTTGGGCTGATTTTTTTGGCCCTAAATTGGGCCAAGTCCAATAAAAGGAGAATATGACTTGGATCAGTGTTGATCCTAGTTTCTTGGGATATTTTTATTTCTTCATTTAAGGCTTATGTATTGGGAGATATTCAAGCCCCAAGTTGGCCCCAGGATTAAACTGGGTAGAGTTTAAAGCTATTTTGATATGCTATTTTGGGGACTAAAAATTGAAAATTGATGCTGTAGGTACCCAGGTGCTTAAATAGCTGAATTACATCTTTGGATTAGTGCCAAAAGGTAAGTAAGTCATTTATCATAATTTTCATAAATTATTAAAATATAAAAATTATGTATTTAAATGCTATATTGTTATATATTGCATTATTTAAAAAAATGAGAAAATGGATTGGTATTTATTTGCAAATGAGCATTTACTATGATTAGTTTATTATTTATTATATTTTACAAATAATTGGGTACTTATGTGACAACTGATCATTGGCATGATTTGAAATTGTTAAAGGTTTTATAAATATACGTGTGTATTTGACATGTTTAAATCACTGTAATTATGAAAAGTATATGGATTGCATTTTTGCAATGATACATGCTATTTGGCAAATGTGACATGAAAATGATACTTTGTATATGATAATATGTCCCACCATGGTCCGCTATGATATGATATGATATGATGTGATATGTTGCATGACTCACTTGGCACCGGGACCCAACTCCATAGGGGGGTATATGGAGAACACACACCCATGAGGTATGCTGTGACAGGATATGGCAATATTATGCCACATGGCACCGGGACCCATCTCCATAGGGGGTATATGGAGCACACTCTTGGGGTGTGTTGTAGCAGGATATGGCAGGATGTGAGTTCATGACACTGGTTCCAGAACCCTGACTCCTAGGGGATATTTATGGAGGATACACCCGAGGGGGGTGTTACACCTGAGGGGGTGTTCTGTACATAGTGTGTGGCCGTGGGACATTGGTATAAAAAATTTTTTACATGCTATTTACAGTGGTACAGTGGTTTTTTTGAAATTGTATATTCTTGAAATGCTATATAGCAATTGCTTCCAAAATTATTTTGAGCATATGATGCATGTTTTGATAACATGGTAAAATGTATTTGAAATGTGAAAGCTTGGCAGGTGTTTATTATGAAAATTTGAGTTGATAAAAGCATGAAGTGATTATATTATATTATAGTTGGCTTACTTATTGAGTGTGAGCTCATTTAAATCTCACAATGTTTTTCAGAGCCACAGAACTGAAGATGGGGATATGGGGTAGTTGGAGCAGCTATCAGAGTAACTTAGATCCAATACTTTGTTGTAACCCCATTGAATTATGTATTTTGGCATGTAGCCTAAAATATATGATTATGGTTTGTATTAAGAACTTTAATTTGGATGATATAATTATTACCCCTCCTTGTATTAAATGTTATATTTCGGATGCCTTGCATGCCAGGCATGCGTGGGTTGCCACCCCTAGATCCAATATAGGGTCTGGGGCGTGACAGCTTTTGTGGTATCAGAGCCTAGGTTTGACCTTAGGGACAAACACATGATGACACTAGGCAGAACATTAGGATTACATTGGGAGGGTGATAACTTTATTAAAATTTCAAGTAATATATTTTGAAAGCCTGAATTTTTGGTTTACAAGATATTGACTGGAACCTAACCCTGGCAGGAGTTAAGAATGCCACGTCGCACTAGGAGTCTACGGCCTATTGGGAACTCCCAGGCTGGTGACTCTGGCCAGCAGGGAGGCCAGCAAGCTTCTGGAGGCTCTGGTTCGTTAATTTAGCTGACAATGATCAACCACAATTTTAGGCCCAGTTGCTTCAGGCTCTACGGGAATGTCGCAGGCTATGCAAGCCATGCAGCAACAGATTCAGCAAAGCCTAGGCCTGCTCGGCCTGCCTCTCCCGCTCGCCTGCTCAGTCGGCTCCATCTTAGCCCTGGCGGGGAGGGGGCCGAAGCTTTGCTGAGTTCAAGAGCTTGGCCCCTGCTCCTTTTTGTGGATCCACTAACCCTGCCGATGCTGAAAAATGGATGAGGGAGATGGAGAAAGCCTTTGCAGCTCATGGTAGCCAAGAGGAGGAGCGAATCAGATTCGCTACCTACCTCCTTCAGGGGGAGGCATATGATTGGTGGCTACTTGTGGAGCAGCGAATGGATGGACGGGCTATTTCCTGGGAGAGTTTAAGGAAGCTTCTATGACAAATACTTCCCCAATAGTGTGCAGAGACAATGCAGTCGGAGTTTGTCAAACTGGAGCAAGGAAATCTCTCTGTGGTGCAGTATGAAGCCGAGTTTACCCGGTTGGCTCGGTTTGCTCCAGACATAGCGACCACTGAGAGAGCCAAGATCATCAAGTTCACCGAGGGACTGAGGCTCAGACTGATGCAAGCAGTCAATGCCTTTGAACTCTCCACATTCAGCGCTGTGGTGAACAAGGCCCTGGTGATTGAGAGAGATATGGGTGTGGTCCATAAGCAGTGGGAGCAGCAGCAGAGAAGAAGAAGGGGTCTCCTTCTGGCCAGTCTTCAGGGCAGGCCAAGAAGAAAGGTCCTTATCAGGCCCCTCAGGACCGAAGAGTACGGAAACCCATTGCCCTCAATGCGGAAACTCCCACCCGGGCAAGTGGTGCCACGGACGATTGGTGCCTGCTTCATATGTGGGCAGGTGGGTCACAAGATGGCCACTTGTCCCCTTCGGAGGGATCAGCAGCCTCCTCGGATCAGGGTAGAGGCCAGCAGCAGCAGCCTAGGACCCAGGGAAGGGTCTTTACTCTCACACAGCAGGATGCTGCCGCTTCTAACTCCGTTGTGACAGGTATTCCTATTACTTAAGTACTCCTTTAAGATTATTTCATTCATATGCAATGGATGCATTGATCATGAATGATAAAAGAATGTTAAACCTCATGACATCTAAGACAAACTAAACTTTGTGACCAGGTATATTAAAGTAGGCAACACTTATGCTCAAATCTTAGTAGATCCGGGTGCCACGCATTCATTTGTATCTAGCACTTATCTCGCCAAGGATGAATCTTTGACACCCGTTCCTCTAGAGCAAGAGTTGCACATTGCTTTCCCAAATGGTGATGTTATGAGGGTAGACTCAGTATGCAGATCTTGCCTGATTAACATGGGGGATAGGAGATTGAAGGCCGTCTAATCATCCTCCCACTAAAATCCTTTGATGTTATCCTTGGGATGGACTGGTTGGCCTCCTATCATGCTTCAGTAGACTGTTTCAGGAAAATGGTGATCTTCAAAATTCCTAATCAACCTGAATTCAGTTTTACTAGAAGCCAGGAGCATCTGGCCTCAGTGTTCGTGTCAGCACTGCAGGCCGCAAAGTATTTGAAGAAAGGTGGCCAAGGATTTCTTGCGGTGGTCAAAGATCTTCAGCAGGATGAGGTCAAGTTGGAGGATATTCCAGTGGCTCGGGAATTTCCTGATGTATTCCGGATGATTTGACGAATTGCCCCTAGATCGGGAAGTTGAGTTCACTATTGATTTGGCCCTAGCACTGGACCTATATCCAAGGCCCCATACCGTATGGCCCCAGCTGAGCTAAAAGAGTTGAAGAGCCAATTGCAGGAGCTCTTGGATCGGAGATTTATCAGACCTAGTGTTTCTCCTTGGGGTGCTCCAGTATTATTTGTCAAAAAGAAAGATGGAAGTCTTGGCTCTGCATTGATTACCGAGAAATCAATAAGGGTAACAGTGTGGAACAAGTATCCTTGCCAAGGATTGATGATCTATTTGATCAACTCCAAGGAGCTCAGGTATTCTCGAAGATTGATCTTCGGTCAGGATACCATCAACTCAAGGTCAAGGCTGGGATGTGCCTAAGACAGCATTCAGAACTAGGTATGGCCACTATGAGTTCTTGGTGATGCCGTTTGGGTTGACTAATGCCCAGCAGCATTCATGGACTTGATGAACAGAATCTTTAAGCCATACTTGGACCAGTTTGTGGTGGTGTTCATTGATGACATCCTGGTGTATTCTAAAAGCCAGGAGGAGCATGTGGACCACCTGAAGGATTGTTCTGCAAACTCTTCGGAAAAAAAGCTTTATGCCAAGTTGCAGAAGTGTGACTTCTGGTTGAGCCAAGTATCATTCTTGGGTCATATAATATCTAAGATGGCATATCTGTGGACCCAAAGAAGATTGAGGCAGTTGTAAACTGGAGTCGGCCTTCCAATGTATTTGAAGTAAGAAGTCTTCGTGGGGCTGGCTGGATATTATCGCAGATTCGTGGAGGGCTTCTCTCGCATTGCTCTACCCCTGACTCGCTTGACCCAAAAGCAAGCGAAGTTTGACTGGACTGAGGAGTGTGAGAGAAGTTTTCAGGAGCTGAAGCAACGCCTAGTATCAGCCCCCGTCCTTACCCTTCCATCAGGATCTGGAGGATTCACCCTATACACAGATGCTTCTCGAAAGGGATTGGATGTGTTCTGATGCAAAATGAGAAGGTGATAGCTTATGCCTCCAGACAGCTAAAGCCATACAAGCAAATTATCCTACCCATGACCTGGAGTTGGCCGCCGTGATTTTTGCCTTGAAGATTTGATGGCATTATCTATATGGAGAGGCATGTGATGTGTATACAGACCACAAAAGTCTGAAATACATCTTCACTCAAAAGGAGTTAAACTTGAGGCAGAGGAGGTGGATGGAGCTACTAAAAGATTATGACCTGAACCTGCACTATCACCTAGGGAAGGCCAATGTGGTAGCTGATGCCTTGAGCAGGAAGTCCTCCTCGGAGTTAGCTTTTATGATCACTTCTCAACCTCACATCCAGAGGGACCTTGAGAAGTTGGAGGTTGGATTGCAAGTACAATGGTCCGATGGGCAGGTAGCAGCACTTGTACTCCAACCCACCCTGATTGATCGGATCAAGTCTTTCCAGAAAGAAGACTTGGACCTGCAAAGGATTAAGAAGTTGTGAAGTCAGGGGTTCAAAATGAATTTGCTATAGGAGGATGGATCCCTGAGATTTGATGATAGGCTATATGTGCCAAATGTGGAGGAACTAAGAGTAGAAATTCTAAGGGAGGCTCACTACCCTCCCTATACAGTACACCCAGGAGGAACCAAGATGTACAAAGACCTAAAGAAAACTTTTGGTGGAAGGGAATGAAAAGAGATATTGCTCAGTATGTAGCCAAATGTTTAGTATGTCAGCAAGTGAAGGCTAAGCATCAAAGGCCTGCGGGGTCCCTTCAGTCTTTGATGATTCCACAGTGGAAATGGGAGAAAATCACTATGGATTTCGTGACTGGACTGCCTAAGACCCCTAGGAGCAATGATGCAATAATATGGGTCATTGTAGATAAATTGACAAAGTCGGCCCATTTCTTTCCATTCAGGGTTGGGATCTCCAATGAGAGATTGGCCAACATGTATATTGAGCAAATTGTGAGGCTTCATGGCATTCCCGTATCTATTGTATCAGATCGGGATACTAGGTTTGTGTCCCAATTCTGGAGAGTCTTCATAGAGCTCTGCGAACCAAACTGAACTTCAGTACGACCTTTCATCCCCAGACAGATGGGCAGTCTGAGAGGACCATACAGATCTTGGAGGTCATGTTGCGAGCCTATGTGATGGACTTGGGTGGTGCTTGAGACAACCACTTATCTTTAGTAGAATTTGCTTATAATAATAGTTACCAAGCCAGTATCCAGATGGCTCCATTTGAGGCTCTGTATGATAGAAAATGCAGATCTCCCTTATGTTGGGATAAAGTGGAGGAGAGAAAATTGTTGGGCCCTGAACTGATTCGACAGACAGTAGAGAAGGTGCAGTTGGTCAAAAAATGACTCCAAACAGCTCCGACAGAAGAGCTATGCTAATGTGAGAAGAAGGAAGCTAAAATTTCAGACTGGGGACCATGTCTTCCTGAAGATATCACCAACCAAAAATGTGATGAGATTTGGGATTAAAGGTAATGGTGCGGACACCAGGCTCAGGAAGAGGCTTCAACAACTTTAGCTGGATTCTTTATGGATGGAAGATTAAATTAAGTTTTAGTCCTGTATTTATTTTCCATTTGAGTAATTTTATTTCAATTGATTGTATTTGTTTGATTGAGTCCTGTTTAAGTTGTTTATTGCAATTGAGTCAAAAGGAGTCCAGCCCAAAAACCCGATCTGGTTTAGCACAAGAAGAATGGGTGCATGGTCTTGAAATCACCAACATTAAAGCCATATCATTACGCCACATCAACAAGGAATGTCGCCCAATGAATAGAAAGATTTTGAATCAAATCAAAGTCTCCACAACCACCTCCTTTTATTATGGGACGCCTAACATTCTCCTCTTCGTACGTCTCCTCTTGGAAACCACCTCCACAAATCAAGGGACGTCCATATTGAAAATTACCTCCATAAATCATGGGACGCCCACATTGGAAACCGCCTCACAAATCATGGGATGCCCCACATTCTTCTCTTCGCTGGCCGAGATCTTCTTCTTCTAATGATAATATGGTGTAAGTACTTGGTAGTCTATAAAAAGGGCTTCTGGCTTTTTGTAAGAAGATGATTAATGAAGTTTTCTTGAGAAAATCCCCTGCTTGTTAGATGGGTCCCCTGTGAGAGGGTAGGTGTGAGGCCTGGTGTCTATTTATATCGTCCACATTTTATCCTTTTTTCCCCACTTTGCTTCAAGCCCATTTTCAACCAATCAAGGATCCCCGGCTTTCATGGTTCCAAAGTTGCAGGTTGTTCCCACATGAATCAAGGTACGAAAGCTTATAATATGGTGGAATCCCTTATCATCCTCAAGTTCCTTCCCTGAGTGCATCGATTTTACTTAAGTTTATTAATTGCTGGAAGAACCCTCTTTAAAATCCTTTCAGATATGCAATTATTAGATTTACTTAGCCCTAATCTGAGTGGTTTCTTAAACACAATGATCCGCTTCTTTATTACTTTGTTTAAATTCTAAATTCAAACTTTGTTTAGTCTTCTAAGTCCCCTCCATAAAATTTCTAGTTCTTAAACAATGAGTGAATGCAGGTGTTATTTCACTTAATCCTTCATTTAATCCTTACTAATTCTATTAGAAATATATCCCATGTCGGTTGTCCCACATCATTATGGTATCACAGCATGGTTGGTTAGGGCGAAATTTCTAGTTTTGCTTGCTCATTAGATTATCTGAATATTGCAGTGTATAGTCTGATGTTTTAATTGTTTCAGTGTGTAGAAAATTCAAAATTTTATTATTTTATTTTTATAGATTCTTTATAATTCAAAGTATTTTTCAGAATTATCTCAGGCATTATTTCAGACTGTGAATTTTCTGCCAGCCGAAATTATGTCTGAGGACAGGTTTTGTTCTATTTTTTGACTTGGCTAGGTTCCAGGAACTACCTAGTAAAGCAATGAATTTTAAATTTAATTTTCTTTCACCTGGAGTATCATTATTGAGTTAAGAGTGTTCTGTAAATTTTTCTAAATTTTCTGAATATGTTACATAACACTCCCTTGCATCACTTTAGAGTTGCAACACACATAAAAATTCTGCACATGATTTTAGGATTCATATGAATGTTGCATACATCTCATGATAAATCAAGTTAAGAGCTTGTGTGCCTAATTGCACTGCATGACAACCAGGTCAGATACACCCTAGCAAATCCAAGCTCAATCAAGTGCAACCATGGACCAAAATTTTGAGACCTTGATGAAAACCCTGAATGATCAAATGGCCTGACTAAACCAGAATCTGACTGATCAATTGACCCAGAGCACCCAAAGCATAACTGATCAAATGACCCATATCACTTTTAGGCTTGACCAATTAGAGGTAGGTACTCCTACAAGAGCCCATGAGGCCCAAATGGAATTAGAGCCTGAACTGGAGTTAAGTATGCCCATCAACCCTAGAAGAGCTCTACACCAAGACCTTTTTCCTGAACTCAATCCTAGAAGGCCTAATCAAGAACCTTTATTTGAGCTAAATCCTAGAAGACTCAATTTTAATCGAGTCCATGACCCGAATCCTAGGAGAGCACTTCATGACCCAGCTTATGAGCCAAATCCTAGGAGACCCAATCAGGACCAAATGGACCAGTATGACTGAACTCTTAGGAATATTAGATTAGAAGCACCCACTTTTGATGGAAGTCTAGATCCTAAGGTTTATGTAGATTGGGAGGGTGAGATGGATCAGTATTTTGAGTGGTACGAAATGACTGAGGAAAGGAAGTGCAAATTTGCAAAGCTTAGGTTAGTCTGTCAGGCTTGGTTATACTGGGAAATGTCGAGAGATTCATTAGACAGAGAGGTGATGTTCCCATAGTAACTTGGAGAGCAATGAAGCGTAGACTTAGAGAGAAGTTCCTTCCCATGTCTTACTACCAAAGACTTCTAGATCGTAGAGATTGACCCAAGGAACAAAGAGTTTAGCTGAGTACATTGCAAAGTTTGATGAATTTGTGATGAGATGCAATGTCGATGAGTCCGAATCAGTTACCTTATCTAGATTCAGAGCCGGATTAAGGGAAGAGATCCAGAAAGAGTTGTTCATGAGAGAAGTTCAAGATTTAGAGCTAGCCTATCAGATAGCACGCGTGCTGAGAGATTTCATAGGAGACCAGTTTATCGCAGACCAGAAATCCCTAGAACTAGTGCACCTAGTCAGTAGCTAGGACTAAGTCAGATGTGACCCAACCGGCCTAACCCTGGTACACCTCTGACTCATAGAGATGATAAGGGCAAAGCACCAGAAGTTTAGAGAAACCCAAACTGGAATGCTTGCTTCAAATGTTATCAGATAGGCCATTATGCGAGCAATTGCCCAAATAGAGCCTTGTACATGGAAGGGTTAGAGGAAAATGAGTCTGAATCCAAAGCACCCTTAGATGATTGTGTCGAGGAAGTATATCAGGCTGAGGATAATCTGGCAGATAAGTATAAAAGTGATGAGGATCTTGTAGATCCTGACCTTTTGGGAGTAGTTAGATGCATCCTTACCCAGACTAAGACCCAGGACGATTGGCGTAGGACTAACATCCTACAAACCTTTGTCAAGTTAGGGGATAAGGTGTGTAAGATAATTATAGATAGTGGAAGTTGTGTGAATGCCATATCTACTAGTGCTGTCAAAACTTTAGGCTTATCCACAGCTCCCCATCCAAACCCCTATAAGGTTTCTTGGATAGACTCCACATCAATTCCTATCAAAAGTAGGTATCTAGTCCAAATCCAATTATAATCCTATCAGGAGAAAGTGTGGTGTGATGTTCTACCAATGGGAGTGAGTAGTATCATCTTAGGTCGACCCTGGTTATTTAACCATGATGCAACCCTTTTTGGTTGATCTAATTCTTGCTCATTCATGCACTTTGGGAAGAAGTTTGTAATCAACCCTTCACTACCTAAGGACACAGTTAAGAGAGGATCGAGCCACCTAAAGGAAACAAAGACTAGAGTCAATCTGATAACTGTAAAGGAGATTAAGAAAGAACTCACTAAGGGTACATCCGTTTGGATCTTAACCGCTAGAGAAACACAAGAGCCTGCCCAGAAAGAGCACCCTCAGGAAGTAGTTGAATTATTAGAGGACTTTAAGGATGTATTTCCAAATGACCTGCCTGACTACCTTCCACCACTTAGGGACATCCAACACGCTATTGATTTAGTCCCAGGAGCAACATTACCAAACCTCCCACATTATAGGATGAACCCTATAGAACACCTAGAGTTGCAAAGACAAGTAGGGGATCTCCTTAGGAAAGGATTTGTTAGGGAAAGTTTGAGTCCTTGTGCAGTTCCAGCCCTATTAACACCTAAAAAGGATGGCACATGGAGGATGTGTGTCGATAGTCATGCCATAAATAAAATTATAGTAAAATATAGGTTCCCCATTCCCCGCTTGGATGATATGCTAGATATGATGGCCGATGCAACTATATTTTCCAAGATTGATTTGAAGAGCGGATATCACCAGGTTAGGATTAGACCAGGGGATGAGTGGAAGACTGCATTTAAGACTAAGGATGGTTTGTTTGAATGGGTAGTGATGCCAGTTGGGTTGTCCAATGCACCTAGCACATTTATGAGGATCATGACCCAAGTCCTACGTGCCTTCATGGGAAAATTTGTAGTAGTATACTTTGATGATATTTTGATTTATAGTAGGACTAAGGAAAGCCACTTAGACCACCTTAGGCAAGTATGCACAACCCTTAGGAAAGAGAATCTCTATGCTAATTTGAAGAAGTGTGAGTTCTTAACTCATAGAGTCACTTTCCTAGGTTTCATTGTCACCCCTGATGGAGTTTTAGCTGATCCTGAAAAGATAAAAGCCATAGTTAGTGGCCTGTTCCCAAAACTGTTCATGATATTCATAGTTTTCATGGTCTAGCCACCTTCTATAGGAGATTAATACGAGGTTTTAGCTCCATTGTTGCCCCAATAACTAATTGTCTTAGAAGGGTAGTTTAATTGGACCAAAGCAGTTAATAGAGCCTTCCTAGAGCTAAAAGATAGAATGACACAAGCACCTATTTTGAAGTTACCAGACTTTACCAAAGTATTTAAGGTAGCTTGTGATGCATCCGGAGTTGGAATAGGCGAAGTTTTAAACCAGGAGAACCACCCCATAGCTTTCTTTAGTGAAAAATTAAATGATGCTAAGCTTAAATATTCCATCTATGATAAAGAACTCTATGCGGTAGTGCAAGTTTTAAAGTATTGGAGACACTATCTTCTACCACAAGAATTTGTCCTATTCTCTGATCACGAGGCCCTTAGATTTCTTAATTTTTAGAAAAAGTTGAATTGTAGGCATGCCAAATGGGTAGAATACATCCAAGCCTACACTTTTGTCCTGAAACACCATGCCGGAGCTGAGAATAAGGTAGCCGATGCTTTGAGTCGTAGAACCTTACTTTTACATTCAGTTAGCACTGAAGTTGTTGGATTTGAGAGACTTAAAGATGAGTATGCAACTGTCCAGACTTTAGTAAAATTTATCAGGCCTTGAGTCAAGGACCATCTAGTGACTATAGTGATTATACCCTTCTAGATGGTCATTTGTTTAAAGAGAACAAGCTCTGTATTCCCAAAACTTCCTTGAGAGACTTTCTAGTTTGGAGACCCATGCGGAAGGTTTAGCTGGTCACTTTGGTAGAAATAAGACCATTTTAGCTATTGAGGACTAGTTTTTTTGGCTAGGACTTAAGAGACAAGTTGCCCAGATAGTGGCTAGGTGTCGAACTTGTGCTGTTGGCAAGCAGTAGAAGCAAAATACTGGACTCTATACACCCTTACCTGTACCCGATTGTCCCTGGCAGGACCTTAGCATGGATTTCGTATTAGGCCTACCTAAGACCTAGCGGAAACATGATTCGATCTTTGTTGTGGTCGATAGGTTCTCAAAAATGGCTCACTTTATCCCTTCCCAAACTGTTGATGCCTCTAGAGTCATCAAACTTTTTCTAGATGGAGTGGTAAAGCTACATGGTTTGCCTAAAACCATAGTGTCTGATAGGGATGTCAAATTCACCAGCTACTTTTGGAAAACCCTATGGAATTTGTTAGGTACCAAATTGAAATTCTCCACTGCCTACCACCCCCAAACTAATGGCCAGACTGAAGTCATAAATAGGAGTCTAGGCAACCTACTGAGGTGTCTTGTAGGAGAACATCTAGGAAACTAGGATTTATTATTACCTCGTGCTGAGTTTGCCTACAACAGTTCAGTCAATAGGTCTACTGGAAAAGCCCTTTGAGATTGTCCATGGTTATAAACCTAGAAGACCTATCGACCTCATTCTATTACCATCACATGCATGAGTATCTGAGTCCGCCGAGTCATATGCACAGCATATTAAGGAGTTGCATAAAGAAATTAGTAAAAAGATTCAAATGAGCAATGAAGTATATAGACATATGGCTAACTCACGTAAAAGAATGATGGAATTTAATGAAGGGACTCTGTAATGATTAAACTTAGACATGAAAGGTTCCCACCGGGAACTATGAAGAAACTATACGCTCAGGGAGCTAGACCTTTCAAAGTAATAAAGAAAGTAGGACCTAATGCATATGTTTTAGAGTTACCACCAGATTATGGCATTAGTTCCATATTTAATATTTCAGATCTGAAAGAATACAAAGAACCGACATTAATTCCTAGTGAGCCTTTTGGGCCTTATCCTACTTTGAGAGTGAAACCCTACATGAGTGTCCACCAACAATTCCACCAGACCGAGAGACAGAGTTGAACGTATTTTGGATGACCAGGCGATTACCATCAGAAATAAAGGCCATCAACGTTACCTGGTTCATTGGCAAGGCTGACCTGAATCCGAGGACTCCTGGATCACCCGAGAGGATCTTCAACAAATTGCACTAGACTTACTAGAGAAATATCATGGATAGATTGATCCTTACTCAACAGGATCGAGTTCCTCCCATCCGGAGAGAATTGGTGCGACACCAGGCTCAGAAAGAGGCTTCAACAACTTCAGCTGGATTCTTTATGGATGGAAGATTAAATTAAGTTTTAGTCCTGTATTTATTTTCATTTGAGCAATTTTATTTTAATTGACTGTATTTGTTTGATTGAGTCCTGTTTAAGTTCGTTATTACAATTGAGTTAAAAGGAGTCCAGCCCAAAAACCGATCTAGTTCAGCACAAGAAAATGGGTGCATGGTCATGAAGTTACCAACATTAAAGTCATATCATTACGCCACATCAACAAGGAATGTCGCCCAATGAATAGAAAGATTTTGAATCAAGTCAAAGTCTCTACAACCACCTCCTTTTATCATGGGACGCCCCACATTCTCGTCTTTGCACGTCTCCTCTTGGAAACCACCTCCACAAATCAAGACATCCATATTGGAAACTACCTCCACAAATCATGGGATGCCCACATTGATGCCCACATTGAAAACTGCCTCCACAAATCATGGGATGCCCCACATTCTTCTGTTCGCTAGCCGAGATCTTCTTCCTCTAATGATAATATGGTGTAAGTGCTTGGTAGTCTATAAAAAGGGCTCCTGCCTTTTTGCAAGAAGATGATTAATGAAGTTTTCTTGAGAAAATCCCCTGCTTGTTAGATGGGTCCCCTGTGAGAGGATAGGCGTGAGGCCTAGTGTCTATTTATATCGTCCATATTTTATCCTCTTTCCCCACTTTGTTTCAAGCCCATTTTTAACCGATCAAGGATCCCCGGCTTTCATGGTTTCAAAGTTGCAGGTTGTTCCCACTATGAATCAAGGTACTAAAGCTTACAATATGATGGAATCCCTTGTCATCCTTAAGTTCCTTCCCTGAGTGCATCGATTTTACTTAAGTTTATTAATTGCTGGGAGAACTCTCTTTAAAATTCATTCAGATATGCAATTATTAGATTTACTTAGCCCTAATCTGAGTGGTTTCTTAACCACAATGATTCGCTTCTTTATTACTTTGTTTAAATTCTAAATTCAAACTTTGTTTAGTCTTCTAAGTCCCCTCCATAAAATTTCTAGTTCTTAAACAATGAGTGAATGCATATGTTATTTCACTTAATCATTCATTTAATCTTTACTAATTCTATTAGAAATACATCCCACGTCGGTTGTCCCACATCAAGTAAGCTGAGTCCACGATACATTGGGCCATTTGAGATTCTAAGTAAATAGAAGAGGTGCACTACTACAAAAAGTTAAATAGACTACAGTAGGTTTTAGAAAAAAAGACTACATTTTTTCGTAAAAAATGTAGTATTATATTTTCACAAATTAAAAGACTACATCTTTTATTTAAAACGTAATCTTATATTATTTGATAATATAAAAAGACTACATTTTTAAATAAGACATAGTCTTATATATAAAAAAGACTATGTTTTTAATTAAGACATAGTCTTAAATTATATGATAATATAAAAAGACTATATTTTTAAATAAGAAGTAGTCTTATATTATCTGATAATATATTTTAGACTACGTTTTAATTAAGACGTAGTCTTATATTATCTGATAATATAAAAAGACTACGTTTTTAATATTTTATAATATAAAAGACTACATTTTTAATTAAGACGTAGTCTAATATATTTTAATTAAGACGTAGTCTAATATAATTTTCCTCCTCCTAATTCACTTCCCCCCTTTTCCTAAACGAAACCCTCGCGATACCTAAAATCAAATTTCTTTCTTCCATCTGTAGTTTTGTTCTAGGGTTTCGTTTGTGGAGACTCCACCGCCCACCATGCAGGATTAAGGTTGAGGATACTCCACCACCATCGATCGGGATTTCGTTTACAAGGACTCCATCACCAGGCAGGATTAGGGTTTTGTTCTTTACCAGGCTGAGATTCAACTGCAGGTAATTTTTTTTTTAATCTAATGATCGAAGAGAGAGAGAGAGGGCAAGAGGGGTTCCGGCGTGGGGTTCTGCGTAGGGACGGTAGCCCCACCAGCATCTGGAGCGGCGTCCAGTGGAGAACCAAACGAGGGAGAGCGGAGGAGAGGGCCGCGGTGGCCCTTCTCATGCGCAGGAGCCAAACCGGCTCCCGTGTTGCTTTGGGCCCAGTGGCGTGCTCGCCGCCTCACCGGCCCTGGTTGATCGGCGACATTATATCACTTGGTACTGTCCTGAAGCATTTATTCTGAGCAAACAGTGCAAATCGCAGTGGATCAACAATGGCAAATATTGTGCCCCTGATCCAGAACAGGACTTCAGCAGAAGTTATGATGGGAAAGATGTTGTCAAATATGAAACTCAAAAACATTGGCTGTGGTGGGATTATGTGATTGACTTCTCGATCAGGTGCCCAATGAAGGAAAAGAAATATACAAAGGAATGTGCTGAAATAGTAATCCAATCACTGGGTAAGTTTGACAGTTCCTCCTATTATCTATACTGTTTGGTAGGTTGCTTTACTAATCAGGGAAAGCAGATCTGTGCTATTAAAGCAGAGTCTGATGATTTTTGATGGTTTTTTCAGGCATTGATCTCAAGAAGGTAAATAAATGTGTTGGAGATCCAGATGCAGATGAAGAAAACCCAGTACTCAAGGCTGAACAAGTTGCACAGGTAAAGCTGACATTCTTGTAGTAGGTTATCTTAATCATGTCCATGGCCTTATTTGTCTACCAGATTTATTATTTATCTCTTACAATTTCTAAGCTTAGATTGGGAAGGATTCTCGTGGGGATGTTACCATATTGCCCACTCTTGTTATTAACAATAGACAATACAGAGGTGTGTTTTTCAAACAATTATGATGTGCACAGAGTGGTTCTGTAGAAATTTGTTGAGCATTCCTTTAAATCATTAATTGTTTTTAGGTAAGCTGGACAAGGTTGCTGTGCTTAAAGCAATCTGTGCAGGTTTCTAGGAGACCACTGAGCCAGCAGTTTGTTTGAATGAAGGTGGCTGAGATTTCTTTAAGTTCTTTGTGCTATTTGTTGCTTGTCTTCTGTTGCTGATCTCATGAATAAGTGTAGGAGATGAATTTGTACTTATTTTCTTTATTTGATGTTGATTTTGCAGAGATAGCGACAAATGAGTGCTTGGAAAACAATGGTGGATGCTGGGAAGATAAGGCTGCAAATATCACTGCTTGCAGGGTATTTGTTTGGTTATGCATCATTATCATTCTTAATGTATTGAATCTGTGTTTTATGCCATAATTTTGCATCAAATTTATCATAATACAGGACACTTTCCGTGGAAGGGTATGCGAGTGCTCTGTTGTGCGAGGTGTAAGGTTTGTTGGCGATGGATATGCCCACTGTAGAGATATGCTATTGTTCAAATATTAAAAGGAGTTCCAATTAGATATTTATCTATTGACCTTCATGTTAAGTTCTAGGTTGCATTTGGACCAATCAGGTATCTGATCCGTGACATACTTCTGCTGCCTTATTATTTTATCATAAATAGATGGACGTATATCATTCATTTAAAGCATGCCTGGTCCATATTTCTCCAATTCAAGCAGCAGCATGATGCTGCTAGTCCCATAGCACCTAAACTTCTCCACTTACTTTGATTTTCTCAAATAACCATTAGACCATCCTGCTTCCGTATGGTTAAATTATTGCAGTGAGTTTTGATACTGATATGAGCAGCTTGTTGACCATCTAACAGTCATAGTTATCATCATTATTACTCTAAATTTTAGGTATTACTTTTTTCACCCAAGGTGTCTTATAATGCTGTAATCTAATAACTACATTCATTTCAACTCCTAACTTAAGCTGGAGATTGAGACTGGTAGGTTTATGCTCTGAGTCTCGTCCCTTGCAATAAGGACTCTAGATTTGACAGTATTTTATGCTTTGACTCTCATAACATTCACATATTCAGATTTAATACAAGCTCGGACAATAGGCTAGACATAAGACAATTATATCAGTCATGATTAAATATTCCAAATCTCTTCAGTGCTTAATTAGAGAAAGAAAAGAAAATGTATTGAGTCAAATGTAATTTGAGTTTCTTCTTTTGTCTGAAACCTAAACATTCGTCCACCACCGTCATCATGTTTTGATCCTGCCATATTGTCCTGAAAGTTTACGAAATGATTCTTTCTAAAGCAATATCATTATTTATAAGCACTGTGCACCTGGTATTTTTTTTATTCCTTTTGTTCTTAAAGTTTGTCAATTCTTGTAAATCATTGCTGCTGCCGCTGTTGTAAATCAATACTTCCTGGATCAATTAGATTACAGAAGATTTATGAATATCAATTTTCATTGGATCAACAAATTAAAATCTAAATGTCTTCATAAAGGAGACCACACAGCAAGCTCATCTTAAAGGTGGAACATTGTTACCGAATTCCATAGGGTCAAATCTGATGACTTGCATGAGATAGACGTTGTCTTTGAGAAGCCAGAGGATAATGTGGATTTCCCATGGGTGATCTGACGAATAAACAAGTTACAGCAGCTGACAACTTTGTGAGATTGATTTCCAAACCTGATTCTTGGCGTGAATCAATAGGACAATTTTCATTGCAGTTTATGAACTTTTGGAAGTTGCGCTATAGCTTTGATTATATCAGACCAAACCATCAATACCGATCCCATCAATTGTTGTTGGCACTGTAGATGAACGTGTGATATGTAAAAAGTTAGAGAACATTTTACAACTAGCTCTCAGTCTGAGAGCAAGCGCCATATCAAGCAATGAATCTATTTTTTTTAATTTTATAGTAATTTGTTGGGTTATATCATTTGAGTCTCACACTATTATTATACTTTGCTATATCAGTGCACTCAAAATATACAACGCTAAAGCTGAACGAGTTGCAAGAAAAATACTTACTTGGGAGTCAGTTAAGGTATATTGACTTGCACATTCTTTTTTTATAATTTATAAAATTAGATCTTATTTGTTTAAGTCTTATAAAAACTTTTAAACTCATCTTTCAAAGTGTCCTAAGCAACCATCAGGTGTTGAATATGGCTATTATGTCATCATATATATGAAGAAGATCATTGATAATCATATCATTTAAACTAATGAAAAGGTAGGTTATTATTGCGTACATGATTCATATATATAAGTAGTACTTTTTATGGTTTTAGATTTTGTGTCATATGTCATTTAGTGCTCTTTTCTGAGTAACTTATATGTATATATGCAGTTTGCTAAGAAGAAAACTTATAAACAAGAGAGATCGACATTATGCGTGGAGAATGGGTCGAGTACTTGCAAGGTTTCATTTAAAGAAAATTGGCACTAAATGTATTTGAGATTTAGCATCAAAGAAACATTGAAGAAAATTGGATATTTTAATTCAATATATTTGAGATTTTTTGGAATATATTTGTATGATGACAGTATTGGATATTTATAGGACAGTATTGGATATTTCATTCAATATTTTTAGAATTTTTCTAGAATTGAAAGTATATGTTTGTATGACAGGATTGGATATTATACTACATTTTCAATTTCAAAACGTAGTCTAAATGTACATAATAGACTATATTTTCTGATGAAAAAGTAGTCTAAATGTATCTAAAGACTTCATTTTTTTTGCCTTTTAACTACAGTTTCTGATAAAAACGTAGTCTAAATGTATTTAAAAACTACGATTTTTTGACCTTTAACTATAATTTCTGATAAAAATGTGTCTAAATGTATTTAAAGACTACATTTTTTTGACTTTTAACTACAATTTCTGATAAAAATGTATTCTAAATGTATTTAAAGACTACATTTTTTTGACTTTTAACTATAATTTCTGATAAAAATGTAGTCTAAATGTATTTAAAGACTACATTTTTTTTACTTTTAACCACGTCTAAAATTGTAGTTTAAACGAGAGACTTTTAACTACGCTCATATTTTTTTGACTACACTCAAAAAGGCTACGTTTTTTAAAATACTTTTAACCGCAGTCTATATATAAAGACTACATTTTTTAGACGCAGTCTAGTTAAATTTCTGTAGTAGTGGTGGCTTGTAGCCTGGCATTACCTTCGGCACTCTCTGGGATATACAATGTATTTCATATATCCATGTTAAGAAAGTACATTTATGACCCCAGCCATGTGATACAGTTTGAGCCCATACAGTTAAGGAATGATCTGATATACGAAGAATATCCTATGTGTATCGTGGACCATAAGGATCAAGTTCTAAGATGGCATAGCATTCCCTATGTCAAGGTTCAATGGAATAACCATTCTGAGAGGGAAGTTACTTGGGAGCTTGATGAGGAATTGAAAAAGAAATATCCTTATCTGTTTGTATCTTAGTAAATGAAAAGATGATTAATCTTATGATCAAAACTGTGAATTATAAATGTGCATCAATTTTGAGGCCAAAATTTTTATAAGAAGAGGAGGATGTAAATCCCCATGTGATAAATGGATGGAAAAGAGGAAGGAGAAGAGAGCATGGCATGATAGCGACCGGCGTGCCGCCTCTTCCTTCTCCACCTCCTCCCCTTCTCCTCCACGATAAAAGGGAAGGAGAGAGGAGTCTCCTCCCTCCATCCATCGCAACCATCCATACTGGTAAGCCTCCTTCCATTGCTTCATCTAGAGTGAAATAGAGAGGCAAAGAGGGAGATCGGGAGGAGTGGGCCCTCCTGTTATTGTGCCAGTTGTGGAGTGCCCGGCCGCTCGAGGCGGCCGAAGAGGGAGAGCAGAGGAGTGTCTGGCCGCACGAGACAGCCGAAGTGGAGTGGTGGAGGGCTGCTGGGTGGCCCTCCCTTCACTGCGGAACCAAGCCGGTTCGCGGCTTGGTTCGGGCCCGGCAGAGTGCCTGCTGGCTCGTCGGGCTCGAGCCACAAACGGCAACCTCCACCGGCGTAGGGAGGCATCTGGTGGGGTCCAACCAGCCTCCTCTGGCCAGCCTTGCCGTTGCCCAAGGAGGAAGAAGAAGAACAGGGGAAGAAAGAAAGAAAGAAAGAAAGAGAGGAGGAGAGGGAAAGATAGAAGGGGTATGCAGCCATCGGCGATGGCTGGAGCAAGGCCGATCGCCGATGGCCGGCCGAAACCCCGGGAGGGGTCGGTAGTGGCCTTAGGCCACTGGCCATCCTCCATTCCCTCTGGTTCGGGTGAACCAAGGAAGAAAGAAACATAGAGAAAAACAGAGAGAGGAAAAGGGCCCAACCCAGTTAGCCTTTTGGGTTGATTTTTTGGGCCCTAAATTGGGCCAAGCCCAATAATAGGAGAATACGACTTGGATCAGTATTGATCCTAGTTTCTTGGAGTATTTTTATTTTTTTATTTGAGCTTATATATTGAGAGATATTCAAGCACCAAGTTGGCCCCAGGATTAAACTATGTAGAGTTTAGAAGTCAATTTCATATGTTGATTCTGGAGACTAAAAATTGGAAAATTGATGCTATAGGTATCAGGTGCCTAAATAGCTGAATTACATATTTAGATTAGTGCCAGAAGGTAAGTAAGTCATTTATCATAATTTTTATGAAATTATTAAAATATAAAAATTATGTATTTAAATGCTATATTGATATATAATGCATTATTTAAAAAATAAGAAAATGGATTTTTACTCTTATTTGCAAGTGAGCATTTACTATCACGTTTTATTATTTATTATATTTTATAAATAATTTGGTACTTATGTAGACAACTGATCAATTGGCATGGTATTTTAAATTGCCAAAGGTTTTATAATATATGTGTGTATTTGACATGTTTAAATCACTGTAATTATGAAAACTTTATGAATTGCATTTGTGCAACGATATATGCTATTTGGCAAATGTGACATGAAAATGATACTTTGTGTATACGATAATATGTCCCATCATGGTCTGCTATGATATGATATAATATGATGTGATATGTTGCATGACTCACTTGACAATGGAACCCAACTCCATAGGGGGGTATATGGAGAACACATGCCCATGAGGTGTGCTATGATAGGATATGGCAATATTATGCCACATGACACCGGGACCCACCTCCATAGGGGGAATATGTAGAGGATACACACTCTTAAGGTGTGCTGTAGCAGGCTATGATATGATGTGAGTTCATGACGCTGGTTCCAGGACCCTGACTCCTAGGGGATATTTACGGAGGTTACACCCGAGGGGGTTGTTCTGTTTATGAGGACATAGTGTGTGGCCGTGGGACACTAGTATAAAATAAATTTTTTACATGCTATTACAGTGGCATAGTAGTTTTGTTCTGAAATTGTATATTCTTAAAATGCTATATAGCATTCGCTTCCAAAATTATTTTGAGTAGATGAATGCATGTTTTGATAACATGGTAAAATATATTTGAAATGTGGAAGCTTGACAGGTGTTTATTATGGAAATTTGAGTTGATAAAAGCTTGAAATGATTATATTATATTATAGTTGGCTTACTTATTGAGTGTGAGATCATTTAAATCTCACAATGTTTTTAGAGTCACAGAAATGAAGATGGGGATATGGGGTAGTTGGAGCAGCTATCAAAGTAACTTAGATCCAGTACTTTATTGTAACCTCATTGATTTATGTATTTTGGCATGTAGCCTAAAACATATGATTATGGTTATGATATGGTATAGAATGCTTTGAATTTGGATGATATATAGTTATTATCCCTCCTTGTATTAAGTGTTATATTTCAGAATACCTTGCATGACAGGCATGCGGCGGTTGCCACCCCTAGATCCAATATTGGGTATGGGGCGTGATAAGCCTTCACGCAGAGGAGTCTTCACGCACTGACGCTTCCTTATTTACGAAGAAATCCAGCAGAAATCTTCAGTAAAAAGGTACGTAATCATTGTCTTTAATTAAGAAATGATTGCCATGATTGTTCATAATTTTGATTACTGATATCGTTTTTGCACCAACCGGATTTAATATTTTAATTCAGGCTTATCTTCATGATAAGAGTTTTGATCAAATTGTTCTGATCATGGGATTTCACCGGAGATCAGAACCTCCAACTCATTTTATCCAGATAACCATAGCAAAATTTAAAAAATCTCACTTTATCTGATCATCAGTAATACCATCCATCCATCAAATAAAAACTAGTATCAGAGCATTGGTTTTGATAATAAGTAATCTACATGGATGCCCCCTCTCTCCAAGAAGATGGAAAATATTAGAATAGGTCATAGATCTTCCATCCATTTTTCCTTCCTACTTCCTGAACGTCCAGACTCAACAAAGAAGAAGGACGTTTGGACTCCACACATCCGGGAACGAGTTCATCCCTTCTTCCTGGAATGGAAGGAATACAGATGGGCTCCCTTCTTCCATGGACTCCATGTGGTTCCTTCCGAAAGACTTCCTTGGGATTGGATGATGTGGAACCAGATTGGATGATTGGGACTCCATGGGAAGGGAAGAAGAAGCCAGACGTTTTTCCTCCCTTGCCTTGACCCGACATTTAGCTATCCAGCTAGGTGGAAGCATCGTGGGACATCCGTGGACACGAATTTGTCTGGCTGGGTGAAAGCGCGGAACATGGAGAGAAGATTCTCAGGCCATGGCTTCATAAGGGGAAGTCCGTGAGAGTCCACTCCTCACGTATGGTGGGGAGGAAGACGTGGACGGCTTCGTCACTTGGAGTTTCGGTGCATAGAGGAGTTCTGTGTAGAGGAAGATGTGAAGGCTGGTCAAAGCATGAAGACTTTTTCTCCCAGACTTCGGTGCATCTTGAAATCTCCATGCAGCAGTGAAAGAAAAGAGGATTAAGAAAAGGATTAAAAATCCTGAAGAAAGGGTGGCACTTGAATCCAGCGGAAGGAAATCCTTTAAATAAAAGAAAAGGGAAAAAGCGGACCAAGCCACTAGGCTAAGGTTCTAGTCCGAATGGATCTAGAAAAGGTAACGGAAGATTGAAAGATGAGAGAGATGAGAGACAGAGAGAGCTATTTAGTTGGAAGAGAATTTTGAACGAGGCATTTAAGAATGGGAATACGTGGTAGTGGCGATTACAAGGAAGTAGCGCCAGCCCTCCTAAGCCCACATAAGACCAATATTATTAGGATATTTATTTTCCCTTGACCAAAGCATCTGTTATTAGAAAGGGACAGCCAAGATGATTATGGTTACAGAATACCTTTGCCATTTGTGCTAGCACAACAATTTATTATTTAATTTTTTATTGCTTATGTGCATTATAAGCATGTTTTATTGCTATGGTATCACTCATTAGAATATTATGAGTTATATATAATTAAATGATTAAAATATCCTAAATTGGCATGATTGAATAGGTTAGAAACCAAATCACCTATGACAATTATGGATGGGAGTTAATCAAAAAATTTATTGCATAATTGGTTAAGTGATTAAAGGTATGTCTAAGGCCATTTGGACATAAGGTAATCACAAACCATATAAAAACTTAATTAACAAATTATCAAGTGTATGAGGGTAACATATAACCCGCGGCTTCCCAAAAAAGTTAATTCTTGCTATGATGCATGTGCTTCATGTCACATGCATGACCCCCATTAGGGATGGAGTACATACATCAGCTATAGTGAAAGAATTTTTAGTAAAATATTTAATTCTTTGTTGCATATGATATACTTACTCGTGTCACATGCGTGACCCTTATTAGGGATGGGGTATGTCATTAGTTTACATTGTTCTAAGAATTAAATCAATAATCTAGGGTGTCTTGTTTGAACACTTACTCGTGTCACACGCGTGAACCCCATTAGGGATAGAGTTTTTAAACTTGTTAATCCCAGAAGATTAAACCTTGGTTAACACTTGACCTATAATGATAAGAGCCAAAAACCAAAGCAGTGATCATAACCAAGTAAAGCTGTTGAATTAGCACTTGAGGACTATGACCATATGGGACTTGGGTTGACTCATTTTTATGGAGGTCAATACACTGTTATTGAGACTTTGTAGATTTTTTTTTAAGTTTTTGCTACTTACTAATCTTAATGTTAAAAGAATATTTATGGAGCATATATAACTGATGCATGTATGCCATTATTTATATTTCATATGTCATCATCATTTTCTTTACTTGCTTCTATACTTAATGATAATAAGTTAACCAAACCAAACTATTTGAATTGGAAGAAAAATTTGGACATAGTACTCACTTCGGCTGGGTATAAGTATGTCCTAACATATATTTGTCCTCAATTGGGTCAAAACCCAATAGATAATGAAAAGCTTGAATTTGAAAAATAGAAAAAGGCTGATGAGATGGCCAAATACTATATCTTGGATTCCTTAAGCCCAGTGCTACAGCATCAACATCAAAACATGGAGATGGCTTATGATATGATTTTTAGTCTTCAAGAGATGTTTGCTCATTCGAGCAGGGCTGCACGATAGAGTGCTATCAGGAAGCTGATCAATACTCGTATGGCTGAAGGTACCCAATCCGAGAGCATATGCTTAAAGTGATGGGCTACCTATATGAGGCCATCGATTTGGGTGCTGGGATCGACCAAGAGATTCAGATAGATATGGTGCTGGAAACCCTCTCAAGTTTATTTGATCAATTCAAGCTTAACTATTCAATGAACAAACTTGGCATGACCCTCCCAGAGCTCATGAAAGAATGCAATCAGTTGAGCAGATTTTAGGGAAAGAAAAGGCAGTTCACTTTACTAAGGCTTCTTCTTCTAAGCCCAAAAGGCCCAAAGGAAAGAAGAAGCAGCATCCTAAGGTAGCAAGTGGCAAGATCAAAAAGACCAAGACCGCTAAAGGAGCAGTAAAAGGGAGATGTTTCCACTGCAACCAGAAAGGGTACTGTAAGACAAACTGCCAAAAACTAATTGCCAAGAAGAATGCAGCAGGTAATATCTTCATTATTGAAATATGTTTAGTGGTGGATTCTACTGTATCCTGGATTATAGACTCAGGAGCCACCAATCACACATGAAATTCATTGCAGGGGTTCGAGGTAACCAGAAAACTCAATAGAGGAGAGATATTACTGAGGTTGGGGACAAGAGTAAAAGTGGAGCTACTAGTATTGGTAGAGTTAGTTTATCTTTTGGATGTAACAAAAAACTTGTATTGGATGACTGCTTATATGTACCAGATATTAAAAGAAATTTAATTTCAATAGCATGTTTGATTTCCTATGGTTACAATGTTTCTTTCCATTCTGATGTTTCCATTAGTAGAAATGGTAAAAAAATTTGTAGAGGATTAAGATTAGAAAATTTATATTATGTACATCCAATAACTCCCACATCCAATGACACTGAAATAATGCATACTGTCTCAAACAAGAGAAAACCTGAACACAATGAGGAAACACTTTGGCATTTAAGACTAGGTCACATAAACCTTAATAGGATTAAGAGGCTTATCCAGGATGGATCCTTGGGTCCATTGGATATGGATAAAATGCCTCAATGCAAATCCTGTTTGGAAGGAAAAATGACTAGAAGGTCTTTTAAGACCAAAGGCCTTAGGGCCTTTGATTTGCTGGACTTGGTGCACACTAATGTATGCGGACCAATGATAGTACAAGCCCGAGGAGGTTTTGAGTATTTCATTACTTTTACTGATGATTACTCAACATATAGATATGTTTATCTGATGCGACATAAGTCTGAGGCTTTTGCAAAGTTTAAGCAGTTCAAGGCTGAAGTTGAGAATTAGTTGGAAAAACGAATCAAAGTTGTTAGATCAAATCATAGAGGTAAATACCTTCTTGAATAATATAAACAGTTCCTCATTGACAATGGCATTGTTTCTTAACTTACTGCTCCTAGAACACCACAACAGAATGGGGCAGCAGAAAGAAGAAACAAAACTCTACTTGAGATGGTAAGATACATGATGTGTTATGCGAGTTTACCAGAATCCTTTTGGGGATATGCTCAAGAAATGACAATATATTTTGAATTTAGTCCTATCTAATTCAGTACCCAAGACTCCCTATGAGATGTGGACTGGACGTAAGTCCAATCCAAGGTACCTCAAAGTATGGGGATGTCTTGCTTATGTATTGATAGAAAAGACGTCTAAATTCAAACCAAGATCTATACTTTGCTACTGGGTTGGTTTCCCAAAAGGAACTATAGGCGGCTACTTCTATAATCCTGAGAGTCAAAATGTGTTCGTTAGCACAAATGCTAGATTATTGGAAGATGATTGTATTAGTACCGCTGATCCTAAAAAGGTGGTTCTATAAGAATAGACACATGAGGGATCATCTTCCAATTCAAGACATAATGATAATGATGAAACACCTATTGTCGAACCAGTATTAGATGCGACACCCATAGTTCGTCGCAATGGAAGGATTTTGAGACCACCTAATGGGTTTATGTTCTTTGCAGAATCCTATGTGGCGATCTCTAAAGAACAAGAATCGAATCCCACTAGTTACGATGAAGCTATCACAGATGTAGATGCAGACCAATGGCACAAGGCTATGGAATCGAAAATGGAATCTATGTACTCGAATGAAGTTTGGGATATTGTAGATGCATCGGCTGGGATCAAACCCATTGGGTATAAGTGGATCTACAAGAGGAAGAGAGGACAGGATGGGAAGGTTGAAACCTTCAAAGCACGGTTGGTGGAAAAGGGCTATACCCAGAAGGAGAGTATAGATTATGAGGAAACTTTTTTCACCTATTGCCATGGTAAAGTCGATTCGGATTCTATTGGCCATAGCAGCTCATTTTGACTATGTGTTGGCCCAGATGACAACCCAAGAGGGGGGGGTGAATTAGGTTCTTTAAAAAATTTAACCTCTTAAAAAAATTGTTTGCTTAAGATGAATGAAAGTAAATGCAATGCAAATATAAAGCATAATCAATGATATAGAGATAGAGATAGAGACAATAGAAGCACGGCAAACACAAAGATTTTATAGTGGTTCGGTGTATCCAACACCTACGTCCACTCCCAAGATCCACTTGGGTCCACACTATAATCTCCTCGATTATAGCCGAGTTATTTTACAAGCTCACAACCCAAACTTGTTGTTTTACCCGGGATCACAACGAACCCAGCCGGTTTTTCGGGCTCACCAGCACACAACCCTAAACTCAAGCTAATCTAGCTTGACCCGAGGTATACAACCTCCACTAGTTCAATCCCTTTGATTGAACTAGGCACAAACAAAAAGAATATAGTTTTTCAAAGATACACAGCTCCTCAATGAGCAAATATTCAAAATAAGTAAACAAGTTTAGAAAAGCCTGATTTGAAGTTGTTTGGCTTTGAGCTTTTCTTCTTTTCCTCTTCTCCCTTTGGAATGATGAATCAAGCCTCAGCTTTAATCCCTCACAGTCGTTGCAGTTGAGAAGATGGGAAATGGAAGAAACAGAGCTTTTACTTCAATTTGAGAAATCCACCGATTTTTTGATTTGGGCGCCTTGGATTCCTCTTTGAGCTTTTTGGAGTGGAAGGATTTGAATTTGAATGCTTTTCTCTTGGATTTCAGGCTCAGGGTTTCTTGGATTTTTGATTTGAAATTTTTCTATTTTTCGTTCTCTCTTTTTTCTCTCTCTTTCTCATTTTCAAATGGGTGTTTTTCCCCCTTTTTATAGATTTCTTTTAATCCATTTTGGGAAGGAAACTAGCCGTTGGAGTGTACCTAGAAACAAAATATATCCGTTAGAAATTAGGTAAAAAGGAAATATTACCGTTAGAGCTGATCTGGCATTTTAAATTTTCGTCCCAGTCAGGTTGGAGTCGGCTCCAACTTTTAGGTGTCGGCTCCAGATCGTTTTACCAAAATAGAAATTTCTGAGTTCGTTGAGGAGTCGGCTCCAAAAAAGTAAGTGTCGGCTCGCCATCGTCAGGTGTCGGCTCCTGAAAACTGTAGGTGTCGGGTCCAGGATGCTCAAAAAACAAGTGTTCTGTCCCCGCATCGGAGTCAGCTCCAGACACTGTAAGTGTCGACTCCAAAACTCTAGGTGTCGGCTCCGAAACTCTAGGTGTCGACTCCAGATTGTATCAAAAATCAGATTAAAATTGAATTGGCCATGGGGTCGGCTCCAGATTTTCTAGGTGTCGACTCCAAGCTCTGAAACTTTGAAATCTCTGATTTGTATTTGATTCAAAATTCATTTCTTAATTCCTTTAAATTGATCAAATAAATTTAAGTCCTGAAACACTTATAAAATCCATTAGTAATCAAATAAATATACTCAATTCCTTTATTAATCATCAAAATCAATAACTGATTTTTTATATTAAACAATTAATACAACATAACTTTCTCCCCCTTTAATGCAATTAACAATATAACTTTCTCTCTCTTAATGCATATACAACCATAATTCTCTCCCCCTTTTTTGTAATCAACAAAAAGGTAAAGAATATTTCACATTGCATCAAAAGATAATTTTCATTGCATCAAAATAATTTTCATTGCATCAAAAGATAAACTACATTTCATCAAAATTAAACATTCATTACATTTAAACATTCATTAATCAACATTAAACATTCATTACATTAAGATATCAACATTAAACATTCATTACATCAAAAGTTCTTCCTCACTATTCTTGTTAAATGATCTACAATATTTTTCATTCCATCACATTGAAGCTTAACATAGTCTTTAAGTCTCTCATCAACAAATGTGCAAGCTATTAAGATTTTATCTTGAAGCTCGGCGTTGCACCTTGAATAAGTTTCACTATCTCCACAAATCTCTTTAAGTTCTTCAAAGATGTTCTTCAAATCACCACTTAAAGATTCTGAGAGGAGTTGAGAGTTGATTCAATTTTTGCAATCCGATCATCAAGTGAATAAAGTGATTCTTTTATTCATGAACTGACTGTCAAACTCATCCTTCTGAGCAGCAAACAAACTTTTTAATTGCTCCATTTGAAGGTCTGAGAATCTAGCTGAAGAAGTGGATGGTTGATCATTAACATATGCAGGTGCAGGAGCAGGAGCAGGAATGGGACTCCTAGGCTGTGGAGAAGGAACCCTAACTGATGGTCCAGCCTCGCAAGGCTCAGAAACTCTCAACAGGGGCTCTCTCATCAAGGTATCCTTTCCTATCCCACTGTCCATTCACTTTAGCAAAACCCATCCGATGCAATGTTGCCAAACTATAGTAGTCGGTGTGCCTCAGGTTCTTAGATGGTTCATTCTCTTGAATTACAACCCCTTGGCTCCTGAAAATCATAGTAAGCGCCATGCCATACGGTAGGGATGATCTTCTCTTCCCTCCAGCTTCTGCCATATAAAATATCATCATAGCTGCAAGGTTGATTGGCTGTCCAGTCAAAACACTATCCATAACAACAATGTCTCGCTCCGAGACATACTCAAACCGACCGGTCTTCGGAAACAAAATTCTACTGCAAATGTTGTGTAATAATCTCAATTCCAAGGGTAATTGATTAGCCCTATCTCCTCAAACTCTGTCACTTCCCTTCCTAACATCCTTGAAAGAGCCGCTGACCGATAATTGGGATGCTAAGGAGGTTTCCAAGCTTTTAAAAGTAAGGTGAATCCTTTATTTCTTACTGAGCTAACTAAACCGCCATCACCTCTAGCCAAATTAAAATAAAATTCTTTTACTAAGGCTGGATAAGTGGGAACATCTAGAGAGCAGAGCTTATCCCAGCCCATTTCCTTTAATTGCCTACCGATTGAGAAACCCTCGTTTTCAAATAGGTCAAAATCAATCTTTCTCCCCATTGTGATAACCCTCCCGGCTAAGGTATCTACCTGAGTAGAAGAGGTGTTGGGGTTGTCTGAATCCATGGACGAATCACTGTTGGAGTCGGCTCACGAGCGGAACGATGCGCGGACCATTTTCTCGTGGTCACCGGCGCTCCAACCACTGATTCCCCTTTTGGGTGCCATTAGATCTTTGGGAAGTTTCGATTTGGATGGAATTAGAGGTGGGGAAGTTTTGGAAGAATTTTGGAGGAGTTTGGTTAGGATTTGAGAAGTTATGAAATGATGAGGTGTCGACTCTGCCCTAATAAATCAATTTTGGAATCCCAGGTGTCGACTCCCGCAAAGTCGGGTGTCGACTCCAAATCGCTAACACAGTCAGCGCTCGAACTGGAGTCGGCTCCACTTACACGGGTGTCGGCTCCAAGGTCAAGGACCGAGAGCGACACAGTCAGAGGTGTCGACTCCTCATTCTGAGGTGTCGACTCCAAAGACAGTTTCAGAGAAAAATAATTGAAATTCAAATCTGAAACTTGTCAAAAAGATTTCAATAAAAATTTCAAAAAATCTTTGAAATATCAAGGATCAAATAGCTCAAATGACTAGATAATTTGTCCTTAAAATTGAGAGGATTTTCAAGAAATTTATAGAAATCTAGATTCTCATTCCTTAGGGTTTCAAAATCACTCTAAAGGGTCACAAATTCCTAATTCACCTCTAAGATAACAAAATCTCTCTTCATTCAAGGGTTTTGTAAATATGTCAGCTAATTGTTCTTCAGTATTAACATAATCAAGACAATTTCATTATTAGCTACATGTTCTCTTATAAATGATATCTAATTTCAATGTGTTTTGTTCTTGAATGTTGAATTGGATTTTTAGTTAAATTTATTGCACTTGTGTTATCACATCTAATGGTGTTTTATCAAGTGTGATACCATAGTCTTCAAGTTGTCGCTTAATCCATAGGATTTGAGCACAGCAACTTCCAGCTGCAACATATTCTGCTTCAGCAGTAGATAATGCAACTGAATTTTGCTTTTTGCTAAACCATGAGATTAAGTTACTTCCTAAGAATTGGCATGCACCACTTGTGCTTTTTCTATCTAATTTACATCCAGCATAATCAGAATCAGAATATGCAATTAAATTTAATGTTGAGTCTCTAGAATACCATAAACCTACATTTTTAGTTCCACTTAAATATCTTAAATTCTTTTAACAGCAATTAAGTGTGATTCTTTAGGTTCAGATTGAAATCTAGCACATAAACATACTGCAAACATAATATCTGGTCTACTTGCTGTTAAGTAAAGAAGGGATCCGATCATACCTCGATAATATTTTTGATCAACTTTCTTACCTTCTTCATCTTTGTCCAGCTTGCATGAAGGACTCATTGGAGTTCCAAGGGGTTTGATTGATTCCATACCAAACTTCTTGAGTAGTTCTCTTGTGTATTTGGTTTGGTTGATGAAAATTCCCTCTTTGCTTTGTTTGATTTGGAGTCCAAGGAAGAAGTTGAGTTCTCCCATCATGCTCATTTCAAATTCACCCTGCATCAACTTAGCAAATTCTTGACATAAAATTGTTAGTAGCACCAAAAATATCATCACATATATTTGTACTACTAATAAATCTTTATCTTTTCTTTTCAAAAATAATGTTTTATCAACATTTCCTCTTACAAAATCATTTTCAATTAAAAATTTACTTAATCTATCATACCAAGCTCTAGGTGCTTGTTTCAAACCATATAATGCTTTGTGCAATTTAAAAACGTGATTTGAAATTCATGATCTTCAAAACCTGGTGGTTGTTCTACATAAACACTTCTCATTTATAAATCCATTTAAAAATGCACTTTTAACATCCATTTGAAATAAATTAATTCATATGACATGCAAATGCAAGTAATAATCTAATGGCTTCTAATCTAGCTACAGGTGCAAAGGTTTCATCAAAATCAATACCTTCTTCTTGATTATATCCTTTTGCAACTAATCTAGCTTTGTTTCTAATTACTATGCCATTTTCATCTAATTTATTTCTAAAACCCATTTTGATCCTATACAGAATGATTTTAGGTCTTTCAACTAAGGTCCAAACATTATTTCTAGTAAATTGATTTAATTCTTCTTGCATAGCTAACATCCAATTATTATCTTTTTCAGCTTCTTCAATAGTTTTAGGTTCAATTTGAGATACAAATGCAAGATGATTACTAATATTTCTCATAGATGATCTAGTTCTTATTCCTTGAGATGGATCACCTATAATCAATTCCTTGGATGACTATAAGCATATCTCCAATCTCTAGGAAGATCTATATCATTATGATTAATTATCATCAACCTTAGGTGAATCATTATCTTTAGCTTCTTGTTCATGATCTGAAGATACATCAATATTAATTTTTCAAGATCTTTTCAAATGTTTGTATCTTCCTCATCATCAATCTTTTCAGAACTTGATGCTAAAGATTCATCAAAAACTACATGAATGATTCTTCAACAATTAAGTTTTCTTGTTAAATACTCTATATGCTTTACTAGTTGTTGAATATCCTAAGAAAATTCCTTCATCAGATTTAGCATCAAATTTTCCTAATTATTTTTACCATTATTATGAATGAAACATTTACAACCAAATGCATGAAAATATTTTATATTTGGTTTTCTATTATTCCATAATTCATAAGGTGTTTTCTTTAATATTGGTCTTATTAGGCTCTATTTAAGATGTAACATGCTGTGTTAATAGCTTCCGCCCAAAAGTATTTTGGTAGGTTGCTTTCACATAGCATGGTACGGGCCATGTCTTCTAAGGTCCTATTTTTCCTTTCAACTACACCATTTTGTTGTGGGTCCTAGGTGCTGAAAAATTATGATTAATTCCATTTTCATGCAAAATTTTCAAATAAGTGATTTTCAAATTCAGTTCCATGATCACTTCTTAGAGACACTATGGTAGTGTTTTTCTCATTTGTGACTTTCTTGAAGAATTTCAGAAATATCGAGAAAGTCTCATCTTTGTGAGCTAAAAATTACCCAAGTGTATCTAGAATAATCATCTACAATCACAAGACCATATTTCTTTCCTCCTAGACTTGTGGTTCTAGTTGGTCCAAAAAGATCCATGTGAAGTAGCTCTAGTGGCCTAGAAGTTGAAACAATATTTTTAGATTTGAAAGAACTTCTAGTTTGTTTTCCAAATTGACATGCATCACATATTTTTATTTTCAAAATCTAATTTAGGTAAGTCCTTTACTAAATCCATTCTTAATTTTGAAATAAGGTGTGTGCTTGCATGACCTAATCTACGATGCCACAACCAACCAATCTCATTCATATTAGCATTATCAGCAACTAAGCAATGATTACTAGTAGACAATTTGTCTAAATCAATCAAGTATACATTGCCATTTCTATTTCCAATAAAAACAATGCTATTATCAATGGGATTAGAAACAGTGCATAAGAAGATTCAAATGAAACTTTAAAACCTTTATCACATAATTGACTTATACTAATTAAATTATGCTTTAAACCATCAACATAAAGTACATTTTCAATAATGTGGAGGGAGTTATTTGAATTTACCAAACCCCAAATTTGGCCTTTACCATTATCGCCAAATGTAACAACTCCTCCTTTCTTTTCTTCAAGGGTGATGAATTCTCTTTGTCACCCGTCATATGTCTTGAGCAGCCACTATCAAGATACCACTTTCCTTTGATCTTTTGGCCACAAGACATTCCTGCAATATAATCAAACTTATGTTTAGGTACCCAAGCTTTCTTGGGTCCTTCATGGTTAGTAGCAACAAAATTGTTCCTTTCGAACCCATATTTTCTTTCCTTTAATATTTAACTTTTGTAATTTTTTAAATTGCATTCAAAAATTTATGTCCTTTTGTTACATTAAACATGTAAATTACTTTTTCTTTTCAAAAAATTTTTAAAATTTTTGTTTTTAGGTTATATCCTAATCCAGCTTTGTCAAAAAGCTTTTGACTACTTAACAATAAATTAAGTTTTTGAACTTAAGTAATTTATCAATATTTTTATATTTTCAACTTCTTTCTTTAGTTTATCATTTTCATTAGAAATTGATTCTTTTTCTTTTAAATTTTCATTTTCAGATTTCAGTTTAATTTCATTATTAAGATTTTCTTTTTCTTTAATGAAAGTTAAATTTTCATTTTTCAAAAACTTATATTTCTTTTTCAAAATTTAAAATCACCAACAAGTTCATTAAAAGCATCAAACATTCATCAAAAGCAAATCATCACAAGGTTTTCGGAACTTACCTCATTGTCGTCGTTTGCCATAAAGCAAATGTTTGCAACTTCCTTTTGTTCTTCTTCGAAGAAGATTCATCACTGTCACTCCATGTTGCAACATAAGCTTTCTTCTTTTCTTGTAGGCTTTTTCAATTGAGGACAATCATATCTAAAGTGCCCCGGTTTTTACATTCATAGCATCAAGGGCTCTTTCTCTTTTCCTTGTCCTTTCTTTTTCTTTTTCTCCTTCCATCTTAGCTCCAAATTTTTTTTGTGGAAGGGTTTCTTTCTCCTCATAAATCTTTTGAATTTTTTGCTAAGAGAGAGCTGTTCATCATCATCATCATCATCACTGCTGCTCTCTTCCTTTTGCAGCTTTGAGGGCAATTTTTTTCTTTTTCCTCCTCCTCATGCTGCTTCATTGTCAGCTCATGGGTCATTAGGGATCCTAGAAGCTCCTCTAAGGGTAAAGTATTGAGGTCCTTTGCTTCTTGGATTGCAGTCACTTTTGCTTCCCATGATCTTGGTAAGTGACCTAAGAATTTTGCGAACAAGTTCAGAGTTAGTATATTCTTACCAAGACTTTTCAAACCATTTACAATATCAGTAAATCTAGTGTACATGCATGTGATGGTTTCAGTTTGTTCCATGCTAAACAATTCATATTTATGAACAAATATTATTTTGATTCTTTAACTTGGTTGGTACCCTCATGGGTAACCTTCTAATCTATCCCAAATTCTTTGCGGAATTACATGTAGAGATTCTATTAAATTCATTAGCATCTAAGGAACAATATAAACATTCATGGCTTAGCATTAAGCTGTGCCATTTTCCTATCATTATCATTCCAATCCCTTTCGGGCTTAGGAACAATAGTGCCATCAATAAGTGTGTGGGTGTACTAGGTCCATTATTATAACACCCCAAAGCATAATCAGAAGCTTGAATGAATATCCTCATTCTAGCTTTCCAATATGAATAGTTGGAACCATTAAATAAAGGAGGTCTATTCGTAGAATGACCTTCAGCAAATGAACCAATTGTGTTGCCATTTGGATCTTTAGCTCTTGATCGTGTGATCAAAATCTAAATGAGCACTAGCTCTGATACCAATTGTTGGCCCAGATGGCAACCCAAGAGGGGGGGGGGTGAATTGGGTTCTTAAAAATTTAACTTTTAAAAAAATTGTTTGCTTAAGATGAATGAAGTAAATGCAATGCAAATATAAACACAATAATGAGATAGAGATAGAGAAAATAGAAGCACGGCAAACACAAAGATTTTATAGTGGTTCGGTGTATCCAACACCTACGTCCACTCCCAAGATTCACTTGGGTCCACACTATAATCTCTTGATTACAGCCGAGTTGTTTTACAAGCTCACAACTCAAACTTGTTGTTTTCCCGGGATCACAACGAACCCAGCTGGTTTTTCGGGCTCACCAGCACAAAACCCTAAACACAAGCTAACCAGCTTGACCCGAGGTATACTACCTCCACTAGTTCAATCCCTGATTGAACTAGCACAAACAAAAAGAATAAAGTTTTTCAATACAAGCTCCTCAATGAGCAAATATTCAAAAATAAGTAAACAAGTTTAGAAAAGCCTGATTTGAAGTTGGTTGGCTTTGAGCTTTTCTTCTTTTCTTCTTTTCCTCTTCTCCTTTGAAATGAATCAAGCCTCAGCTCAATTCTTCACAGTTTGCAGTTGAGAAGATTGGGAAAAAGAAACCTTTTTCTTCAATTTGGAAATCCACCGATTTTTTGATTTGAAGCCTTGGATTCCTCTTTGAGCTTTTTGGAGTGGAAGGATTTGAATTTGAAGCTTTTCTCTTGGATTTCAGGCTCTTTCTTGGATTTTTCTTCTCTCTTTTTTTCTCTCTCTTTCTTTTTCAAATGTTTTTCCCTTTTTATAGATTTCTTTTAATCCATTTTGGAAAGAAACTAGCCGTTGGAGTGTACCTGCAAAATATATCCGTTAGAAATTAGGTAAAAAGAAATATTACCGTTAGAGCTGATCTGGCATTTAAATTTTCATCCCAGTCAGGTTGGAGTCGGCTCCAACTTTTCAGGTGTCGGCTCCAATCATTTTACCAAAAATAGAAATTTCGAGTTCGTTGAGGAGTCGGCTCCGAAAAAGTAAGTGTCGGCTCGCCATCGTCAGGTGTCGGCTCCCAAAAACTGTAGGTGTCGGCTCCAGGATGCTCAAAAAATAAGCGTTATGTCCCTGCATCGGAGTCATCTCTAGACACTGTAAGTGTCGACTCCAAAACTCTAGGTGGCTCCGAAACTCTAGGTGTCGACTCCGGATCGTATCAAAAATCAGATTAAAATTGAATTGGCCATGGGGTCGGCTCCAGATTTTTTAGGTGTCGACTCCAAGCTCTGAAACTTTGAAATCTCTGATTTGTATTTGATTCAAAATTCATTTCTTAATTCCTTTAAATTGATCAAATAAATTTAAGTCCTGAAACACTTATAAAATCTATTAGTAATCAAATAAATATACTCAATTCCTTTATTAATCATCAAAATCAATAAATGGATCAACACTATGAGATTTGGTAGATGGACGTCAAGACGCTTTCCTCAATGGATATCTTGACGAGACTATCTATATGGTCCAACCAGAGGGGTTCATATCTCAAGGCCAAGAGAACATGGTTTGCAAGCTTAAAAGTTTTATTTATCGACTTAAACAAGCATCTAGATCATAGAACATTAGATTCGATCAAGCAATTAAATCCTATGGTTTTAATCAAACCCTGATGAGCCATATGTCTGTTAGAAAATATGTCCTACAGCCAATCATCTAGCTTATAGACGGTTGTGATTCATTGTACATGATTTATTTGATTAATAAAAGTTATTCTAGCAATACAACATATTTTTCATCTTCCAATAGAACTCTTATATATTGTAGTCCTTAGAATTATATTTATTCAAGAAAGAAGGAATTGTCGAGTAATTCTTAAATGGGTTCGCGACCGAATGATACGTTATTACCTAGGATAATATGAAACACATTGAACACCCCAAAGAGTAATGAAGACAGTGCTAAGCTATAAGTCACCTCCTTTATTTTGATCAAAATCTCAAATGGCCCAATGTATTATGGGCTCAAATCACCTTTAACACAATTCTCATCACATCATTAGTTAGTAAAACTTTCCAATGATCTTCAACTTGTAATTTCAAATCTTTCTTTTTGACATCAACATAACTTTTCTATTAATTCTAAGCTACATGAAGCTGCTTTAATTAACGATACTTTTTCATGGTTGCTAAACCAGCTCAGTATCCAAAATTTTCTCTCACACTTCATCTCAATAAAAAGGGAATCTACACCTTATATCATAGACAATTGAAATGAATCCATTTGAATGTTGGCTTGGTAACCATTAAAATAAGCAATTTCACTAAGGGTAAGAAGCTATACCAAGCACCTCCTAAATCCATCACACAGGCTCGCAATATATCGTCTAAAAATCTAATTGGTTCCTGCAGTTTGTCCATCTATTTGAGGGTGGAAGGCTGGACTAAAATTCAGCTTAATCCACTAAGCTTTATGAAGACATCATCAAATTAGAAGAGTGAGACAAATGGGTCTGGACTCAATTTACTAAGTTTACCACTAAACCAGAAATAAATATTAAAATTTTTATCCCACTAAAATTTCATCCTTGAAATTAAATGTCCACTAATTTTTGTACCATTATAGATACTCACTAGCAAACTTTTATTTAATTCCCAAGTACACAAATGATGTATCCAACTTCAACAATTAATTTGATCTTTCTACCAAATAAAATTAAATTCCTTAAGAAGTATTTCTTTCCTGCCATCCTTTAAAAAAAAAAAAAAAACCTTAACTTCTCACAACACAATCATCATAAATATCATAGAGTCTATCACATGTATTATGTCATCCATTCTTAAGGTTAGTAACATATCAGTTACTCTTAATTCCTTGAAAAGACAATTCTAAATTCTTGTGAATTAGATATAGAATAGTTTTCTTCCAATCCTTTCTCAATTCTTGAATAGTTGAATGTGCCATTAATAATTACGACACTTATTTCAATTATCATAACATACTGGTTTCACTATTGAATACTTTAAGCTAACATCAATGAACATTATGCCAATCATTTAGGACATCTTTCATAATTATCATAATTAACTAATTTATTTTCTTTGAATAATAATGCCATTATTAATCATCGGTATAATTATTTTATCTCATTCATATTTATTAGTAATTACCACCACAATCAATCAATTTCTCTTGAATAGGTCAGTTTATTCTCAATAAATACTGCAATTTAAATGATTCAAATCCTTGAATCAATTATTTTGTTGCCAATGACTATCAAAATCACCTAAAAATTATGTTGGTTTTTATAGATTATGCAATGTCTTGTACCATATCATGGCCAACTAATTTAAATCCTTTGAATATCTCAAAGTGACCTCACTGATCTAGCTCAGATGGACTCATGACTTATAAGGTCTTTAAAGATTGAAAATGCACTTATCATCAAAAAGACATAATTAGAAAATTATAGTAATCTCTCTATGATTTGAAAGTGATATTAGATGTATCCTTAACCATAATCCATAATTGATAATAATCTAAAATAAAATCATCTTCCTCCTTTTTCCTTAAAAATAATTATGCCACTTATGGCTGATTGATAATTTATCCATCTTGGAGAAAGATATCTGCTTAGGAACTATGAAGAAAGGTATAATAAGTAGGCACAATAAATTAAAGAATAGATATCTTGATTTAGAAATCTATTAACAGATGAAAATCCTTATGAAATTCTTTATTAGTGAAATTTATCTTATTCTTATTACTGCTAAAATTTTTCACTTTCTACCATCAAAATATTTGATCATATATAGCCAAAATCAATTTTAAAGATTAATAGAGTCTACTCCTCTTAAAAACTTAAACAGTAATTGTCTCAGAATTTAAAATTTATATTCTTCCTAAATGGTCCATCATGATATAATATGCAGTCAACTATTTCATTAACATCAGTATCAACCATCTCCATATCTAGCAAATTAACAATCAGTTTTGAACAAGCAATATCCACAATAAAAGTTCTCTTAGTAAAATTCACTATATATACTTATCCATCCAGACTCAAATTCAATTTTTTTTAAGTACTCAATTGTAATTGTTCAAAAACATGTAGTTAACTACTTCATTACCAAAATATCATCAATATTAATCATCTTTATAACCAGCAGATTAGCTCATAATCTTAAACTTACAATATCAACAATATAAGTTCTACAAATAAAAATCCATTATATTCATCCACATTTAAATTCAGATTTAATAACTCAAAATCTACATATCTAACTCAATTGCAATATGGATATAATGATGTTATCTTAGTCATATTAATCATCAATTGCAATTTTCAACTACTATATTATATTCCATATATTCATTTATCTTGTATTGCATATCCAATTAAAGTTTCATCTACCCATATTATCTAAAGGTCTAAAACTGCTACGAGCCATTTCCAACAAGTTTGACGGAGCTAAAACCTCTAGAAGCCCCTTGGCCTCCCCACTGATCAAGGTCACCAACTTGGGAGTCCCATTATATATTAGCTTCTGATGCGATGGTTCATTCTTAATTCCTATCAAATTCATATTTCAATTAATATCTTAATAAACTTTAAATTTCAGGCTTTCAAAGCATAATACATGAAATTTCTTTAAAGTTATAATTGTCTCAATGTCATCCTAGTATTTTGCCTAGAGTGTCATCATGTATGTGTCCCTAAGGTCATAACCAAGGCTCTGATACCATAAAATCTATCATGCCCCATACCCAAAAATTTGAACTACGGTAATAACCCGCCGTATGCCAGGCATGCAAGGCATCCCGAATCATGACACTTAAATCAATAAAGGCAATAACTATATATCATTCAAGTCCATAACATTAGTACATCCCATAACTATAAAGTTTGGGCTACAAGCCCTACATACAAACACCGGGGTTACATCAATATAATGGATCTAATTAATTTTAATAAAAGCTTCATCTACCCCATAATCTCCTCTTCAATCCTGTGGCTCTGAAAAACATTATGAGATTTACATGAGCTCAAACTCAATAAGTAAGCCTACTATAATATAATACAATATAATCCATTAATCATTTTAAAATATTATCAAATCAAATCAGCTTTACAAATAAAAAGCTTCCAATTTCAAATACCCTTGCCATATTATCAGAATATGCATATCATTTTATCAAAGTAATTTTGGAAGCAAAATCATACAATAAATGCCAAAATATGCAATATAAACAAATCTACTGTATTTATATAATTATACTTCTTATGTGTCCCATGGCCCTACAACACCCAACTGGTGTATCACTCTAAAATGTCCCCTAAGAGGAAGGGTCCTGGTACCAACGTTATGCCATATATCATACTCAATCACAACACACCCTACAGATATGTGTCCTCCACATATCTTTCCCTGTGAGGTGGGTTCCGTATCACTTGGCATTTCACATCATTTCACATCATTCACATCATATGAGAACCGCGGCGACACATATAAGTATATCTCAATATCATTATCATAATTGCATGTAACACATCATGCATCATCATAAGCATAAGCTTCTCACATCACATATATAGTGGTTTGTACATTATTAGCAATTGCATATAATTATCTCAATAGTACCAATATATTTTGCAAGGTCAAAATAATCATATTCTTCATATTTGCATATACATATAAAACCATTACTTTGCAAAATATTACCAGCTATAATAATCATAGCCATATCACATATGCAGTGGTTTGAACATTATTAACAATTGCATATAAACATATCAATAGTACCATTATATTTTACAAAGTCAAAATAAGCATATACTTCATCTTTTGCACATACATATAAAGCCATTACTTTGCAAAATATTACCAGCTGTAATAATCATAGCAAATACTTATTTGTAAACTCATGGTACTATTTACTAATTCAAAATAGTCAATATAAATGAAACTCTATTTTTCTCATTTTATAAATATGCATACAACTATAAATCCAAAGATTTATAAATTAAATAATTTATGAAATTATGATAATTGGCTTACTTACCTCAGTACGCAAATCCCAAACAGTAAACCAGCTATTTGGACATCTGGGTACCTACAGCATCATTTTACACAATTAAGTCTCTAAAATTTGAATAATAAATTGGCCCTTAAATTTTACTCAAACTAATTCTGGGCCCAACTTTGGGCTCGAATATCTCTCAATATAAACGTCCAAATGGAAAAATAAAAATACCCCAAAAAACTAGAATTAACTTTGATCGGGCCATATTTTCCTTTCTCCAATCTTGGCCCAATACAATGCCAAAATACAGCCCAAAATGGCTTGAAAGACGGCCCAACAGGCCCAAATCAAAACAGCCCAAATGGCCCATACGATCACATTTCTTTTCATCCCCTGCTTCACCCCCTCCCCTGGTTCACCTGAACCAAGGGAGGCTCGTGCCGGCGGCTAGGGTTGCCACCGGCCATTCCTCGGGCAGACCGACCGTCACGATCGATCTGGCATCGGCCGTCGTCGCAGCCCTCCCCAATTTCTCTCTCTTTCCCCCTCTTTCTCTCATTCTTCATCCATGGCTCATCCTTGTGCCGGTGACATGGCCGGCCACCATCGGCCGGCCGGACCTCCACCGGACGCACGCCCGACACCGGTGGAGGCCACCGACCGCCGCCCAGGCCCGACGAGGCGGCTAGCATGCCATCGGGCCTAAACCAATGCTGGAGTCGATTTGGCTCTCGCCCAGGAGAAGGGCCATCCGGTCCTCTCCTCCCTCTCTCTCACCTTTGGTACCCCACTGGACGCCGTCACCAGTGCCGGTGGGGTCGCCGACCAAGGCTCACGGACTGACAATAAAAGGCACAGCATTGGCTAAGGCTCTCTGATCTCTCACGCTCAGCTCTTCCTCTCTCTCTCTCTCACTCGATTCCCTTCCTCTTTGTGATGAAACGTGGGCAGAGAATTACCTGGAGAAGGCATGCGCAGGATGAAGGAGAGAGTTATCCTCCATCTCCTAATAAGCACCCTCACGATGCCTCGAATCAAGGGAATCAAGAACCTATCCATCATGCGGAGACTCAGAAATCTAGACGTCGCACCGGGTCCTAAACATCAGAAGGAAACTAGGCGCAAGGTGTCCCCAAATTAATTACCGAGGGTTACACAAGGAGTTCGATGAACACAAATGGAAGATGGGTATTAGATATTGTTCCGATTGGCTTTAGTCCAAGTGAGAGTTGTTAGGAAATATGTCCTATAGCCAATCGTCTAGCTTATAGACGGTTGTGATTCATTATACATGATTTATTTGATTAATAAAAGTTATTCTGGCAATACAGCATATTTTTCATCTTCCAATACAATTCTTATATATTGTAATCCTCATAATTACTTTTATTCGAGAAAGAAGGAATTATCGAGTAATTCTTAAATGGGTTCGCAATTGAATGATATGTTATTACCTAGGATAATAACGTAGTCGAGTATAGGTTGTTGTGTATCATATATGTTTGTTTGTCCTCTTGAACCAAGGAGTGTATGACATTAGTATGGCATACAGGTGAGTGTAGGAGTATGTTCACTGAACAGTAACTCACCTCTGTTGAATACTCTACTGTCAAGAGTATCTCACAGAAGGGCAATGGGTATAAGTGTTTCTTTGATCTGAGACTATCATGGTGACTTAGTAAGCAGCTCACTATACTTAGGCACTGGGCTACCTGGATTTCTAATCCAGTGATGAAAGGTTGCTGGGTATAGTCAAGTACTTGTTAAATCAGTGATGAGTCAAGATGAAATTGTCCACTCTAAGTATTAGAGTTAATGCTCGGTTTATATTTTAATTTTGCAAAACTTGGCCAAGGTAATCCATGCGAGGAGTCACAGGATTGTACATGTTGAAACACACTTAGATGTTTTTTGGAAGTTGACCGTGAACTCTAAATTCATCTTGAGTATTTGGACAAGGGAATAAATTATACGGTAACCATAACCTAGGTTCCTGAATATTGCTTTGCATACATTCGGTCTATTTGGACATCGGATACCATTGCTAGATGGTCACATCGATTGGTATAGAAAGTGTTCATATGCTACCAACTTAGATTCGAACCTATGGAGTCATGCATATAGTCAGGTGACCTGGAGATAGGCTTGACCCATAATCTAAGTAGGACTTGGCCATATGGATAACTCCAAGTTTGTACTAGCAATGTCTAGCTAGCACTAGGCATTAGCTGTAGTACTTATTCTAGGAATGAACTTGGTTAGTTTGTAACTCAAGTGAATTTTTAGGATTTATTCAGACCCATTGTGGGGTAGGACTTGAACCATAGACTAATGGTTGGTCTAATAATAGAGTAGTTTAGATCTGGTTTTAAAGTGGTTTGAATCAGATATCCAATATAGCCTCTGATTATTTATTTATAAATTTTAAAAATATAAATTACTTTAAATTGAAAATTAGATAAGTCCAATGCGAAGTATGGTTTGAGATCTTCGCATGGGTTCTTTCGGATTTCAATTTGGACTTCAAACGAATTTAATATGATTATTTTTATATTTATAATTATTTTAAAATATTTTAAAATTATCATGCGGCAGCCACCAAAGTTTAAAACTTCATAAAATTTATGATTCTGCCATTTCATAAAAATTACTATTCTATAATTTCATTTAAATTATTATTTTGCCATTGAGATGGTGTGAATTTAAAATTTTGTATAAATTATGATTTTGCCATTCCAATGATGTGAATTTAAAATTTTGTTTAAATTACGATTTTACTATTGAGATGATGTGAATATGTAAATTTGTTTTATAAAAATTCTTTTACACGTTGACAACGCGTTCACGTCGGTAACTCCTTCGCTTTTGGAAATCAAATATTATCCATCTTTAAAACAAATTTAAAAAGTTGTTTTAGGTTGTTTTTTACGATGGGTTTATTTAAGAAACTTTTCTCAACCTTTTCAATCACGGTACTAGAAAGAAAAGTCAAAAAAATCAGAGAAGTCGAAAAAGAGAGAGTCTCTTCTCTTGGAGAAGAGTTCTCCATCCCTTTTGATTCACACCCCCTATCTATTTTCTGGCGTGCGTACAAAATAGAGGAGTGGCATGTATGACTCTCGCAAGGCATCAAGAGGGAACTATTCATAGGAGATTAGATCTGCATCCAGTTTTTACATCAAGTGCGCAAACTGAAAGGTATAAAATTTAATTTTAATTTTGCATGCTTTCAATTACAGGTATACATGACGTATTTTATAAATTTAATTAGATTAAATTTAAATAAAATACATGCATACAAATAAACCTGAGATCCTATGACATCCTAGAAATAATTTTTTCCTAGAGTGTCTACAAGAGATTAGATGGTAAAGCTATAGTGTTTCTAATATTATATGTAGATGATTTGTTGCTTTTTGGCAATGATGTCACAGCATTATCCTCAGTCAAGATTTGGCTATCACATCAGTTCAGTATGAAAGTTCTCGGAGATGCTAGCTATGTTCTTGGGATCAAACTTTTATGAGATCGAAAGACAAGAACATTGGGTTTATCTCAAGCGGCTTATATAGATAAGATTCTACACAGGTTCTCCATGCATGACTCCAAAAAGGGTATGTTACCCTTTAGGCATGGTGTTCCTCTATCAAAGGACCAATGTCCCAAGACTAATGAGAAAAAAACATACAATGAGTAAGGTAACATATACTTTGACTGTTGGTAGCCTCATGCATGCCATGTTATGCATGAGACCTGATATCTGTTACGCCGTAGGTATGGTCAGCCGTTACCAATCGAACTCAGGGATACAACACTGGATAGCTAGCAAGCATATCTTTAAGTATCTTCGAAGAACGAAAGATTATATGCTTGTATATCATAGTGATGAGCTTATCCCAATGGGATATACTGATTCTGATTTTTAGGCAAATAAATATTCTAAAAGATCTACATTCGGTTTTCTATTTACATTAGATGGTGCTGCTATCAGTTGAAGGAGTGTAAATCAATCTTGTATCGCATACTCCACCATGGAAGCTGAGTATGTGGCAGCATCTGAGGCCGCAAAAGAAGCAGTTTGACTAAGAAAGTTTCTTATAGAACTGAAGATTGTACCTTTAATTGAGAGACCTTTAACACTATATTGTGACAATATGGATGCGATTGCTCAAGTGAAGGAACCTCGTTATCACACTAAAGGCAAGCACATTGAGCGCAAGTTTCACTTGATCCAAGAGTTTGTGCAGTGGAAAGAAGTGGAAGTGCTCAAGATCGTCTCATTGGAGAACTTAGCTGATCCCTTTACCAAGGCCCTTAAGGGAAATATTTTTACAAGTCATGTTGAGGGGATGGGAGTTAGGTTCTGGTAGTATGTATTTTAGCCCAAGTGGGAGTATGTTGAAAATTATGGTCTAAAAGACATAATTTTTCTATGATGATTGACATCAGATGATATATAATAAATGATCTGATATTTTATCCTATATACTTGTATGCAATTCTCCTGAAAGGTCTACGAATGTTAGAAATAATGATATTGAGTCCTCGAGATGCTTTACGCATGAGTACAGAAGACACGAGATCATTTTATTACATTCAAAATACAATTGTCATAATTTTAATAAAGTTATACGCTTTATTATGAGAAATTGAAGTATACGTAATTTTCAATTGGGGGAAATAGTTTGTCTTGACTATTTGAGAGGGATTCTCGAATTAGTATACTAGTACGCATATTGCGTATTGACGGACTTACATGAGAATAAATTTTAAAATGTACTATCATAAAATTTAACTCATAGATATGAGAGTACGATTGTTCTTAAGCTTGAGCAAGTCATGAACTCAGACTTATAGCGTATATGCTTTGATTCACCAAATGAGCAAAGTCCATAAATGATTGATACTCGGTGGGTTGGGCATATGCCACTAGGGTCTAACAACATACTCGCAATATAGTCATTCATGTACTTTCCATGAGAAAGTAATGACACTCTCTTGAGAGGATCAAATTAATCTATCTTAAAACTATGCATAGTGATCTTTATAGATTGAGCGTAGACATGATCAATCGATGGGTTGATTCATGACGCTCAACGGATAGATATGAAGGAACTTAAAGCTCAAGGTGTTAGATGGATATTGGACAAGTGATAGCACACAAATTACTTGATGCCAATATTCGAGTGTCGCATGAAGGAACCATTTGCGTATTGATCTCATAGGTCAGGGATGGGATTGTCTTATGTCATAATTTATTTTATCTTGACGTAAATGTCGCGCATATCCTGAAAGCAGTTGTGATTTTTTGGTGAAAATAAATCACGACTAAGAATATTGTCCCGAGTCATAGGGAATGGCGGTGTAAGGACAATATTCTTGGGAGCTAGGTTATGTGTATCCTGCGAAGTCCAAGGTGTAGACCATAAAAGGAAACTCGCTCCTAAATTTTAAGAATTCATTTTTAAAAGTTTAAGTGATGCGATGAAAAAGTATTGCCGCCTAATATTGTGTTTGATTTTTTAAAAAAAAATCCAGAGAAAAGTTTCTTAATGAAACTAAACTCTATAACATGGATCCGTAACCAAAGTGGAGGCCATGGATGATTTGAGGACTTTGGGTTTAAGCTCTATGGGCCTTGGTCCCAATGAACCTCTAGACCAGCCGACCCTTTGTAAATTGGGCATGATGTTCTCAGATCAGCGTAGAAGGAATCTTTCCCAGAGACAATGAATTTTTTTAACAAAGCGGTGTCTTCTTCTTTGCGCATCTTTGAATGATGATGAGAAGCGTCTCTTCCGTAGGGATGCAACACTTTCTTTGATCAGCATATCGCTTCCCATTTATAAATAGTGAGCGCCATAATCAGAGAAAGATAAGAAATCTTTTTTATTTTCATCCGTCCGTCTTCATCTATTCAGAGAAAACTCTTAGCATTTTTAAGGACAAAAAAAGAAACACAAAGAACTCGACTGATTTTTATTTACTAAAATTCTTGCTTATTTCCTTGGCCATACCCGTTGCTCATTTAGGGAGTTGAGGATTAAAGATTATCCTATTTATTTTCAAGAAGAATCAGCGATCTTAGAGAGCTTCTCCATTCCTCTGAAGAGTCTCCGGTGCAGAAGTATTCACGCAGAGGAGTCTTCATGCATGGATGCTTCCTTATTCATGAAGAAATCCAGTAGAAATCTTTAGTAAAAAGGTACAAAATCATTCTCTCTAATTAAGAAATGATTGCCATGATTGTTCATAATTTTGATTACTGATATCGTTTCTGCATCAACTGGATTCAATATTTTAATTCAGGCTTATCTTTATGATAAGAGTTTTGATCGGATTATTCTGATCACGGGATCTCACTGAAGATCAGAACCTTCAACTTGTTTTATCCAGAGTTGGAGATAACCATAGAAAAAATTAAAAAATCTCACTTTATCCGATCATTAGTAATCCCATCCATCCATCAAACAGGGAGGGTAGAGGCGGAGGAGTTAGGGCAGAGGTGCCGGTGTTGTAGAAGGAGTAGAGGAGGGTGGCAAGGTTGAGGGAAATGCCGGCCTCGGCAATGGCGGCAGAGAGGGAGTCAAAGGTGGCAAAGGTGTCAGAGAGGATGGGGGATTGGAAGATGGGGGGAAGCGATGAGAGGTCGAGGGGGGAAGGGGCTTGGACGAAGGGTTTTTTTTTGAATGGGAAGGTGGAAATGGTGGAACGAAACAGAGCGAGGGAGCCAGGGGAGAGGTGGAAGTTGGGTGTCCTCTTTTTGAATTTTTGTTTGTCTTTCCCAATGATTTTATGAAAATAGTAGGGAAAGATGCCTTTGCCTGCGCATTTATTATATCGTAGGGTAGGGTGTGATCAGTTAAGAAGATACGTCATAAGTGGTATATAACGACTTTAATGCATAAACTTCATGATCGATTGTGGGTTCAAAAAATTCTTGTTGCGTGGATCGCATAGTCGATGGATTGGATGCTCTCTAGTAGGCTCAATTAGGATGGTTTAGTTGAGCCTAATGGCTAAGAAATTTTTAACGATCACAGTTTTCCTTGTAAATACATGATTCGGACTTTGTATAAGCTGGTTTTGTTCCAGGTTGACCAAGAACTCCTAGGTAGTGTTTAATTTCCAAAAGCTATCCCTGGATAAGTATACATGATAGCATTTATCCAGAAGATAGCTAAGAGAATAATCATCTTTTTTAAATAATAACTTTGCTATTAAGGGATAGCTCTAGTTATTCCTAGATTCTTTAGGGAATAAGTTTAGGGGATAACCTATGTTTCTAAAAAAAGTTAACTAGAGGGGATACCCCATGTATAACCCATACAGAAATGTAAGGCTGTGTTTGAAAATGATCTATGGTTAAACATGGGTTATCCCCTCTAGTTAACCTTCTTTAGAGTTATCCTCTGTAGTTATAGCTTTTGGGGCTGGATATTCTCCCTTATCCTTTATTTCAAACATAACCTAACATTCTCGCATCATATGTGCTCTTTAGGTAGTGTTTGATAGCTTTTTGGCTATCCCTGGATAAATGTACATGATAGCATTTATCCAGGGGATAGCTGAGGGGATAAGCACCTTTTTAAATTACCACTTTGCCATCAAGGGATAACTTTAGTTATTCCTGGGTTCCCTAGGGAATAAGTCCAGGGGATAACCCATGGTTAAACATGAGTTATCCCCTATGGTTAAACTTTTTCAGTACTATCCCCTGTAGCTATAGCATGTGGGGATAAAGAAGATATCCCCATAAAGAAAGATATCCAGGGAATCTCTCCTTATCCATCATATCAAATACACCCTTAGTGCACTAAACGTGTATGCATGATGCCAAAAAAGAAGCATGACCTTGCTCTGCAGACCCATGGTATATCACCCACATGCCTCAGTGTCCTCTGTAGTAGCATTGAATGTATGTTCATTTTATTCATTGTTGCTCAATTGGCTTTGCATATTTACATACGATATCATTCATCTATATCAAACCATAGATCATTTTCAAACCATGACTTTATTATGACTTATTCTAGCTTTCTTGCGACTATCTCACACGTTTTTATATGTTTGTACCATATGCATGTCATGCATGTCATGAAGGTTGGCTGTACTTGGCTATGTTTTATCAAATATTGATGGGAAACCAATTTATTGCTGATGATTGATGTAATTTGGAGCATTAAAGACTTCATTCGAAGTAAATTATAACTAGCTTATAGTATGTGACAAGGATGTTCCATGATAAAGGATTAAAATTTGTAATACTTCAAATAATTTTATATCGGATGGAAAAAAAATTGAAAAAGGTTATGATCTAAGTTTATCTGCTATCAATTAATTTATAGTTGAGTTTTTAAGATCACATTGGTTCGGTCTATTAATAGATTAATTGAGCAGGTGAGCTTTGGTCCAAAAAAATCCAAGAAATCATGTATGGCTTATCATGCACGTCATTTACTATTAGAACCATTGGTGACTCTTTATTTGAGATTTTGCACATTCACTTTTATATGAATAGTTGAGAAGTTATTAAAATAGGATGAAACAATGTTGGGTCATGATCAAATTAATATCGATTAATTGTTTGTAACCAAAAATAATTGGATGTCTGCTCATGCAATGTGGATTATTCTAATATCCTATCCCCGATCTCTAAATAAAAGCATTACCAGCTGATGGTTCATCTTTCCTAAATTGTTAGCTGCTGCTGAAGGAGAAATATAGACTGGCAGCCATTAACTAGCATTTTGTGAAAGAAAGCAAATGCAAATTTTTTTTTTTTTTTTTTTTTGGGTCTAAAAGATAAGGAGGTAGAGCCTTCAAGAGGGTTTCATTTTTTTCTCAAAGAGGTTGAGATCTTTCAATGAATAGCCTAGGATATATCTAGGATGGAATACCATGTTCAATAAGGGTCTCATTCAAATAGAAGCCATTTTTATTGTGCCGTCATCCAGGAAGAATCATGTGTGGGAGAAGCAACATCAATGTATTTTTTGGAAAAGTCTTGATATAGGAAGCCATGATAGCTTTACACCAGCAAAAGAAAGTTACATCTTGAGATGTTATTGCCCCACATCTTACTAAGTTTGCCAAATAACGCTGGTAATTAAAGAGAGCTTCGTTGGCTCTAGGCAGGGTTTCTCGGTAAGGCAACAATATTCCCAATCCTAAAGGAGCTCTTTCTTCAAAAGATAACTTAACTTTGATGGAGGCACAAGGTGGCAAACAACAAGTATATATTCTCATTCTACAAAATAAAAAAATAAAATATTTAAATCAAATATAAATATTAATGTATTTTTATTATGAACAAAATAATGATGCACCTACTTTCTACATGATAGTTTTTGTTGGGGGGTCAATTTGATGATTTAAGTTACCAACTAAACATCATTGCAAAGGCATGCATTATTTCAAAATTAAATGATAATAATATCCATACAGCGTTAATTTTATGTTAATAGCAAACTTCAAACAAGATCTTTAGTGTTTTAGAAAATATACATCATTCATAATTTTGTATAATCCTTTTTTTTTTTTTCTCTCTCCAATATGAATTTTATGATTAGAATAATAATAATAATAATAATAATAATAATAAAACACTAAACTAATGAACGCATCTCTTGTTATATGACAGAAAATGATGGGGGTACTTTTGTCCCTCAGCCATTTTTCGTTTCCGACCGTACCTTTTACTATAAGAGCGGCCGGGGTATCTATCTATCTTCGTCGCTCAAATTCTCGTCGTCCCCGTAGTTTCCATCGCCTCTCGTTTTCTTTTCCTTCCCCGAGGGGAGCGCGGAGCGATGTACAAAAGCCGGCTCCAGGAGTTGTGCCAGCAGCGGCAATGGGCCCTCCCGAAGTACGCGAGCGCCCGCGACGGCCCCGAGCACATGCCCCGCTTCCAGGCCTCCGTCACCGTCAACGGCGTTACCTTCCACGCTGCCGACTTCTCCAAATCCTCAAAGGAGGCCCAAAACAAGGCCGCCCAGGCCGCCGTCGAACAGTTCGCCACGTCCTTCCCGCCCCCGATTCGCGACTCCCTTTCCGGTGAGTAATATAAAAATCTTCTTCCTTTCGTCCCATAGTGGATTCTTATTGTCGACATCACTTCGTGGGAGTGGTTTTGGGAGCAGGATTCTCTCCCAGAATCACTTTCAATGCACGGGTTCGAAGAAAGGGGAGATTTTTTATGGAATTCTAGGGAGCATGGGAAGCGACGATCGTTCGTTTTTTCTATAAAAATGGTTCAGTCTCTTATTGGTTATCACTTCAGGGTTCGCTTGGTTCTCTTTTACGATCACCCTGGATCTGATTAGAAGGTGGTAAAAAGATCTGCTTCCCTTTCTTTTTCCCGTTCTGATTTCTTCTTTACTTTCTTGTTCTTTTTGGTCTTTCTGATGTAGTGGTTTTCTAGAATGATTGGACTGGTTCTGGGGCGAAATTCTTTCCCAGACTCATCCACGTCTTCTCTCTTTTTATATCTCTATATATGTATGTGTCTATATATATATATATATACACACACACACACATTGGTTTTTAGAATGGAATTTTATACCGGATTAATTCATCCTTTGGTCACCTTATATTTGTTTGAAAAAATCGATAATTCACTTGGTTTCTTCTTTAGTTTCACGTTGTTTATGGTCTGTTGGGGGCAAAAAAATTGTGACATTTGGTTGAAGATGCCCTTTTGAAGATTCGGGTATTCAGAAGTTGCTCATCAGCTAGAAATGAAGTTTCTTCGTATCAAAATTTCGTGTATTCTTATCGTGACTTTTGATCGAAGATGTTTTCCCTGACCAAACTTGATCTTTCCATAGCTAAATATTGATTTTGTCTGTAGGAGAACCGAGTACAGCGAGAACCCTCTTCCGAAAATTGGAGAAGAGTGGTCAAGGTAAATGTGTTCCGACAAAGACGTAATTCTGGCTCAAAGTAGTCAGGAACCAACTTCTTTGCACCATGTTTGACATGTTTATTACCATCACCTTCTTGAATTTTCAATATGGGACTGACGGTTCAGTTGACTCTTTGGCTAATTTGTGCCTTAGAGATGAGTTCAGATCCCTGCATCAAAAATATCATTTCCCTGGAGCTTGTTGATGTGTAGAAAAATTTTGAAGGGTCGCATCTTGGTTGCATCAAGCTTGCTATGCATGGTAAGCAAGATCTATCTATCCTTAAGTTGACCGTATGCGTTTCATCATAGGCCTTCACCTGGAATATTGAGCCAATTTAGAGGTTCAACTTCAGGTTGACAGCTTACTGTAAAATTGGTCTGATCCTTGCAACAATGCTTTCTTATCTTTCAGTTGTTTGTTTTGTCATTCAACCTGACCATATATTTGATGGGAAAACTTTTTGAACAATGATTTGTGTAGGTTAGATCCAAACTAGGTTTAGTTTTGTTGTTTGAACTTTTGGTTCTAATCTTAATTCATTTTCTATTTTTATTGAATCTTAGATGTCTTCTTTAGGCCTTTATGGAATAGGTAATTCTTGAGTCATATTTTCTTGCAAGGGCTAACTTGAGTCTACTTTGGGTGAGGAAAAGTTTTAACTTTTAGGAATGTGATTTGGAAAGATTTTGATTGTCTTTTATAAGCAATCCTATGGAATTATAACTTTACTTTTTATCCAAAGTAACTATCTTCTGTTAGGGAAGTGAATAGATTTGTTATAGTGGAGTTATTGGCTAATAACTCAAATAATGTAAGTTTGATTTCTTGACCCATTCTAGGAAAGATGCGAGTCCTTTTATGATTAGGAAACACTGATTTAGGGTTGTTAAAGTGTCATGTATATGGATCTATGAGGAGTGATGAATTGTGCATGATTTATAAAATTATCATGAAGTAATTCCTTTGTGCAGATTTTACCATGTAGTTCATGTTTTCCCTTTATACTTCTTTATTTCAACCCGTCTGTTCTCTTTTCTCATACTTTAACCACTTTCTTATTGTTTTGGATGAAATATAAGAAAGAAGACATTCAGATATATTCAGATATGAAATTTGCTTCCTTCATATCAACTGTATCTACATCTTGTGTTGAGGGTTTCATTATAATATTATCATATCCTTGAAGCCATCTTAAGTGGTGGCAAATTGATCCTTAAATAAGACACCATCAAGATGATAGAAATTTTGATGTCGTAACGAGTGGCATCAACAACAAAAAGAGTATGATCAGTGTATATCCACAATTTTTAGTACTGACCTTGCCTCAGTCAGTGATCTCAAGAGAGGGTCTCTTTATTTGGATCTTGAGTCCCCTTTTGAGATGCATGGAGATGGAGAGTACATGAAAGTTGGATGAAGATCCAACTGAAGACCCTCCATGTCTAGATATGAAGATCAAGGATAAAGATGCATACCCAAAAGTTGAAGATCAACCATCTAAAGTTCTTTTGGTTGAACGTCCATTAATTTATAAAATTCATCATCCATAAATGGTGCAAGAACCACTGAAATTAGATAATTTTGAGTGACTGTCGGAACATCTAAAGATTTCAACTTTTGAGAGAAAGTGTAATTCTCTTCTATTGACCAACACCAAGATTAGGCACTATGTTGATCCATTTCTTGAAAAACTTTTAAATTAAGTACTGAAATTTGATGTTCATTATGTTATTGGAGGTTTTAATGTTATCGGTCAAGATATGACTTACATTAGCACTCAAATGCCCCATAGGAAAATAGCCCTAAAAGGTGATATGAAAATTGCAAGAAAACAAGAAAAATATTATTCTGTTTCTTAAAGACTGATATAAAATACCTCTAAGACTTGACAAGACAAGTAAATTAAAAAAAAAATAGAACTCAAAATTAAAACAATGAAGCTAAAACTAATTTAGATGTAAATCACATCAGGCACTTTTGCTATGCGAATCTTGTCCACAAGATCTTTTGGATGCCATGTGTTTCTCCAGTCCACCATGGGTTTCCATAACATGTTGATGAAGTCTTAGAAAAAATTCTCTTGCAATCGATCTGTCAGATGATTGAAGGTCAAGGTTAGTTTCTTGGTTGGGTTAGAAAAGTTTTTTGAACTCATTAAGCTTGTGATTTAGAAAGATTTTGATGTTATTTTATGTGGAATGTTACAAAATTAGGAATTCAAAAAGCCTTTAGTCATTTGTTAGGAAAGTTAGTGGGTTTGATATAATGGAGTTTTTGGTTCAGTATGTTTCCACCTTTGAGCTTAACAATATAAGTTAGCATCCCAAATCCATTATAAGTAAGTTAGGTGTCCTTTCAAGTTTAGGAGATATTATTTTAGGGTTGTTTGAATTATTGAATATTTATAGATATGGGTTCTTAAGAGTGGGCCTTGGCAAAATAGTTAAGTTGCTTCTTTGCGACCTAAGTGTCATGGATTTGAAACACAATAATGGCCTTTTCACACATGAAAGTCAGGTTGCATACATCCAACCTTCCTCAAACTCCACAATGGTGAAAGCTTCATGCAATGGGCCACCCTTTCTTTTTAAGTAACCCTTTTATTGGGATTTTACTTGTTATTATTCTCTATTATCTCTCTGTACTTCTCCTTTACTCAAACCCTTCTCGTTCTCTTTGTGTTTTTCCTGATTTTATCCCTTCTCTCATTGTTTTGAATGCAGTATAAGGAAGAAAAAAAAAAGAAAACTCGGATCCATTAAGATCTGAAATTTACTTCTGCATATTTCCATTTATTTGTGGCCTATGCTGAGGGGCTGCATTAGTGATGTTGCCTGAATAGTTTTATCCAAAATCCAAATTCTCTGGTCATCAGGTTTTTTTATTCTGCATGTAATTAGTGCAATACTTTAATCTGAAGCAAACTCATAGGTTTTGTAAACTTATAAAACCACCAAAATTGAACTTTTCCATTGATAAGAAAGCACTAAAAGTATTTGGTGAAAAAATCAATAGGAACTGTGAAAGATATCAATTTTAGGGCATGTGGAACTCCTCTCACAATAGGAACTAAAGATCAATAGGAACAAATCTGGTCCTCTCTGTGCCCTTTCCATTGCATGCAGAGTTCTGAAATGGAATCCTATGGACTTCTAGTTTTAGCATGAAGCCTTCCCTAATGCTTACAATTAAAGAGAGAGGGACTTTCCCTAATGCTTACAATTAAAGAGAGAGAGAGTTTCGTGTAATGAGATTTGGTGTGCTAATTCATATTAGTAGTTTGCTCCCTCGATTTTCTCTTAGAAGACACTTTTTATTGATGAATTTTTACATGGCATTTGGCCACCCCATTTTATTGAGTTTCCATCAGTTTATTGACATCAACATTTATATTTCCTGAATAACTAGCTACTTGCTGCACTAGCTGGATTTCAGGTCTATTTCCTCTCTTCTCCAAGGATCATTAGTTGATTCCATGGTTTATGACAATTGAAATTTAAAACAACCATTGATACTTTAATAACTTAGTTTCCTAGAGAAGGTCTAGCATGTTCTTTCTTATTGCTTGGATGACACTCGAGTAAATGTCTCATTAGAAATTTATCCACAATTCTACTCAAATCAATAACTTGTTTATCAATGTTTTTTTTCTTCTTGAGAATATGATTAGGATCAATCATTTTTATGAAGTGTGTTCGATATCACAACATTTAGGAGGCAAATTACCTTATTTCTATGTTGGAGTATTCTTTTTCTTTTTCACCTCTTTTTGGGGCCCTTTTCTAGGGGGTGGGGGATGTGTCAGGAGTGGGGCGGATGCTGAATTATATATAGCCATATTTATGCAGTATGTCTTCCCACATGCTACAATTTCTATATTGCTTTATTTATGCAATGCATCTTCCTACATGTAATAATTTTATCCTTGTAAATTCTTGTAATCTGATGAGGAAGGTGGACTTGCCAAAATGGCTAGATATTTCTGAATTAATAAGGTGATTTAAGAGAGCTATTGTTGGATAGTAGTACTACAAGATTTAAAATCATTGTATTTAAAATAGATTCTTAGTGATGCTTTTCGAATTTAAATTAGAAGGATGTGCATTTTTTTGAATTTTATCGATAAGTTTGAAAAGGTGTAAAATCTACCACCTAAGAAGCATGTGTACTTCAAATTGCATATCACATTGTATTACATATGGTTGCTATTGACGTTTGTCAAATCCTTTAGGAATATTTTCCAAATACTTATATTGAGTATTATTTTTAAAATTGGTAAAGGTTAGAAATATTTCTTGGCTTGGAGATGGGAGGACTTTTTTTGACAATTGTTGATCAATTTATGATGGATGATTCATGTTGAAGTTTCCAATGCTAATATTACTGGAGTATGAATTTTAAATTTGGTCTTTGAATTTAAGTTATGACCTATGTGGGATTGGTTTGGGACATTGGTTCTTGTGTGAGTCAAGACATCTCCCTTAAAACCAATTGGGATAGGCTAATACTAAAATCGGTTTGGCCCCTTGCTGCTCTTTTTCACTTGTATTTATTCATAGTCTCAAGCTAAGAGAGAGGGGGAGGGGGGGAGAGAGGAGAAAAGAGCAGAAGAGAGGGTAGCCCAGTACCAGTACTATATACTCTATTATTGACTCAGAAACCATGTTTAAGAACCTTAAAATATTTAAATTTGTATCAAAATCATTTAAAGAATAATTAAAAAAAAAGATTTTGATATATTACTAGTACACTACACTATCTCAAGCATTGGGATGGTTACATCCTAGTGGTTATTGAATTAGGATTAGATTGGTATGGTGAGTGGTACTGGGAGTTATACTTGTGCGTAAAGTTTTGATTCTTGGACATGCATTTGTGAGGACAAATTCTTGAATAGTTGAAGGTTTGGATACTTGACAGTTTTGGCCATATCCATGTAATATAAATTATTACTGAAGAATGGATTTGGGAATGCTGATCTTTGACATAAAGTATAAAGAACGAACTATTGTTGTTTTCATAATCCATTATGCTTTTCCAGACCCCACAGCTGTCACAAACAAAATAATTCATTATGCTTTCCTGATGCTTCTTAACATATGTGTAGAGAAATATTTATTTATTTCTTCTTTCATACCTTTTAAGATTTGCCATTTCAGCCTATCCAGATCATTTCATTTCTGTATCTTTTAATCTGTTTCCATGCTTTCTAGAAATGCTACTTTTGTGACAGTCCTTTTGAATGAAGAAAATAATTATGCATATAGACTTGCACTTATCATGAGCTTTGACATTTAAAACTAAATTCTTTTTTCCCTACAAATCCATAAGATCAAATTTAAGGGTGCGCATGAACCTTTTAAAGGCATTAAATCTATAGGATTAAACGTTGAGTGGCAGTAAGAAAAATGTATTATGATCAAACTAAACTAAAGAATAAAGTAACAGAAAGAAACATGAATAACTAAGGTCCCATTTGGTATTATTTTATTTCTGTAATAAAAAGAAAGAATTTGCAGCTGTTTCTCACAAGTGATAACTTCAACATTGATCTCCATTACATATTTCACTAATTTGTAGAGAAACAAAAATACAAAAACAATAATGTTGCCAAACTAGTCCTACATAAGTTTAAACCATAAATTGCCATCTGATTGCTTTGAAGATAATTTAGGTTTGTAATAGTGATGCAATCTATAAGTTATCGTTAATGCATGCTACCTGAAATGCCTCCTGTCTTTTCTCCATCTCCACATTGTACTCCCCCTCCCCCCTCCCATGATTAAATGGTTCTAATAATGACTTGTTTGTTGATTAATTGGTTCTAATTAGGATTTGCCTCTTTCACTGGTCAGGCTCTGTGTGTGTCCATGCACACATGCGCGTCTTGTTGATTAAATGGTTCTAATTAAGAATCAACTTGTTGATTAATTGATTCTAAGTAAAATTTTCCTTTCTGACTGGTCACCCTCCTTTTAATTGATTCTAATTAAGATCAACTTTTTGATTAGTTGATTCTAATTAAGATCAACAAAGGTGAAGCATTTCTTTATCTTAGACAAGGGTGAGTAGGAGAATGGAGAAGGGAAAAGTTACATTCAAAATTGTAATATAATAAAACTGCTTGAACGGTCTTAAGCTAGCTTGTGGTTCATCCTTTGCAGTGATTTATTTCTGCATCTTTCACATTGCCATTTTATGAGGAGACCATTGTTGGAAATTCTCGGGCATTTGAGCAGATCGTTGGATTTTCACAAACTCTGTCATGAAATATGTGGAGTCGGAAGCTTTTCTTGATGGACAAAATATAGACTTTGAATTGAATGATTATCAATTGTCTATATTTGTTGATAAGAAAGAAACCTGAGTATTATTAGTCACATATTTTTTGGAAATTTTATGTTATACTTCTGTGTCTTTGCAGAAGTAAATAATATGGGTTTCGTTTTACTGTTTTGCATGACCTTGTTTCTGGTCTTGGACAATGGCCAGATTGTTATATTTTAGTTAAACAAGTGCAACTTTGAATGCTTTGGAATAAACAAATATGGACATTTTAAATCGAATTAAATGTCTTCTGGAAGAAATTTTTGCAGGTGTCATTCCTGTCTATAAGTAGATGAATAATGTCCATGTTGTGTAGACCTGCTTTATTCTCTGGTATGTTAAGTTTTACTGAGATCATTATTCCTTCAGTGGACTTAAGCTAAATTGTTTTACTTATAGAAAATCAAATGCCATACAAGAGTCAACTGCAGAATTTTGTGCAGAGGAAAATATTGAGTTACCAATATATACCTGTGTTCGCAAGGGTTTACCTTATGCTCCTCGCTTTAAAGCTAGAGTGACAATTGATGGAAAAACTTTTGAGAGTTCACAATATTTTCGCACACTGATGGAAGCAGAACATGATGCTGCAAAGGTTGCTTTGATGTCTTTTCTTCCAGAAGAATGTCAGCAGGCAAGTTGAGGATCAGGTCCTCTATTGTACATTATCTGATTCAAGGTTTATTGGGCATAAGTATCTTTCTTGCAGGGTGGGATGGGTTACCACAAAAGCCTTTTACAAGAATTTGCTCAGAAAGAAGATTTTTCCTTACCAAAATACACAACCGTCAGAGAAGGTGCATCTCATATGCCCATTTTCTCCTGCACTGTTGAGGTAGAAGGCGAAAGTTTCACCGGAGATGTTGCAAAGACTAAAAAGCAGGCAGAAATGAATGCTGCAAAGGTTGCTTGGTTTAAGCTGAATGAATGTAAGTCCTTGTATTAAGTTTTGATTAGTTATGAAAAGTGTTTTATATGCACAGAGACGAAAGCTCTTTGGTGTATTTGTTAATATGTTCTTACCTGGATTGCCTGAATGTGAAGAAACTAGGTTTGATGTCTTTTCAGGTAGATTAAGCAGACATGCTTCTGATATTCCCTCAAGTTGCAAACCGCGAAAGAAAACTAAATGTGTGGTTTCAAGCTCAGAGTCAGAAGTTATCATGAACCTTCAAAAGCCAAGAGATGTCTCAGTTCCAGTGTCATGTGTCAAGATTGACAAAGAGGCTGAAGTTGTTCGAGGTGAATATCTTAATTTTCTTGTGACTGAAGATAAAGTACAGAAAAGTCCTCACGTGTATATTTTATTTTTCTGATCTCAAATATATTATTAGTTGAATGGATGTTTCTTTTATGCAATTGTAGATGTTCCTTCATGTAAATACATGATCCAAACTTTTATAAGCTGGTTTTGTGCTAGGTTGACTGAGAACTCTCACACTCTGGTCTCACATGGTGCTCTTCGGTGTGCTAACCCAGATGCACTGATGACGCTATGGAAACACACACATGTGAGGTGCTCTTTGGTGTGCTAACCCAGATGCACCTAATGACACTATGGAAACACACACATACGCACATGTATGCATGCGTACCCCGAAAAGAAGCACAACCTTTCTCCACAAACCCATGGCAAGCACCCACATGCCCGTGTTGAAACCTAGTACTGCTACTTTATAGGCTACCACAGAAATGTGAATATTTGTCCTCTAGTAGCAGCATTGAATGTATACTTGCCCATTTTATTCATTGTTGTATGACTGGCTTTGCATATTTACATATAATATCATTTATCTATATCAAATCATAGATCATTTGCATATCGTTCATCCTGTTCTAGTAGTGACTGTCTCACTTTTTACATATGTTTTGGCCCTATGCATGCCAAGATGCTCGTCTTTATTTGGATATGTTTGATCAGATTTTGATGTGAAATCAATTTATTACTAATCTCAACTCAACTCAACTAAGCCTTTCCCAACTACATGGGATCGGCTATTTATGGGATCCGATGGATTTTTACGCTGGTAGTCAACTACGTAATGCAACCCTCCTTCTTTATCCGGGCTTGGAACCGACCTTAGCAGAGTTAAAATCAATTTATTTCTAATGATTAATGTAATTATGATTGCAAAATTGAGTCTGCTACTCTTGTCGTAAGCTAGAGGACCCTGAAATTCCAATGATGAAAGAAGATACCATGGCCTGTCATTATAAGCCAGATCGTGAGATTACATCGAAGAGAGAGTATACCACCTGACAACGTACCATTTTCTGAAGGTGAAATCTCATTGAATTCCACTCTTTCTGATTGCTCTGATGTTGGTGTTGCAGCTGCAGGTAATGAAGACACTGGTTCATTACTATGTAACAAGTTTCGAGTTTACCCATGTAAACCTCACTTGGTCTTGCCTGAAGACACCATCCTGCTGCCTTTCAGCGATGATATGTGGGTGCCTGTTAGCTTAGATTTCTCAAACCAGGAAGGTAACTCCTAGGATCTTGTCATATGATAAGATTCGTATCTTATGCTTACTCTGACAGTTTGTTTGTTTTTACTCTCGAGTGCAGGTGGTGCTTTGGTTTGATCTTGGTTTGTTTTACACTTGAGTGCAGGTGGTGCTTTGGTTTGATCTTGGTTTGTTTTACTCTGAGTGCAGGTGGTGCTTCAGTTTGATCTGCTCTCTGACTAGAGATTGGAAGCCAAAATTTCGATTGCATCTCTTGTAGCAGCTTTTTGGTGCTTCGGAGTTTACATGATGGCTTTACAGATGGTACTGGAATTTATTCTGTTGAAGGAGGGCCAAGATATGGTGCATAGCTTGCCATGAACTGCACTTAATTTATCTGTTCCATTGATGAATATTTGCGGGACTCTTGATATGAGACTTTTGCCGTTCACTTTTTTTTGAACAGTACATTGGTGGTTATTAAAATAGTATGAAACAATGTTAGGTTATGATCAAAGCAATATCAATTACTTGTTTGTACCCAAAATAACAGGATATCTATTTATGCAGTGTTGGTCATAATATTATCGAATTCCTGATCGTTGGATAATACCGTTATCAGCTGAAGTGGAAATATAGGCAGCCAATGACTGGCATTCTGGGAGTGAATGAATAGTAGTTGTGAGCGGTGCTATCATCTGTTCAACAAAAAATAACAGAAAGAATATGGTTATTTAAATAAATAAGTTGGATGTAGAACCTAAAAAGAGTTTTGTTGGCACTAGTTGTTTGTCTTAAAGAGGCGATGAGTATTGTGAGTCTCATTCAAAGAGAACAAATTTTCATCGCACCATTATGTTTTGCCATTTTTTAATGGCCAAACTTGACTAACCTAAACCCACGGGCCACAGTAAAGAAACTCTATCCATCTCTATTTGGAGGTCAAGCCGTCATCGGTGACTCCAAAGCTTGCACGTAACTTTGTGGTTCTTGGTAGCAAATTCTTCATAGAGGCACCAGCTTAGAGGCAGACTAATTAAACCTCTAAGTTCATCATTGAAAAAGGTAATAGTTTTAAAAACGCTTGTTCGATATTTGCTATTACCTCCTCGTTAAAATTACAGAGGGCTTTTTTTTTTTTTTTTTTGACAACTTGGACCACCTTAGATCGGGTTCTTTCATCCTGTATCATGTAAGAGGCAACACCTACATTCTTTGGAAGAGTCTTGATATAGGGAGCCATGGTAGCCTTACCCTTGTCAGCAATAGAAATGTAGATTGAGAGTGACACCGCTTCGTATACCAAGTTTGCTCCTAGTCGAATGGCAGAGGGATCAGGGTTTCTGGATGAAGCATCCCAGAGTAGTCTATATTTAAAACAGGCAACTTTAATGGAGCTGTAAATGGCATGCACCCACTCACATTTTATGAAACATAATAGAAGTTTAATATTTGAATCCAATTTAAAGATTGATGGTATATTTTATTATGCATAAGTAAGGATTGCCTATTTTTGACAAACAATTTTGCAAGAGCAGTCTGGTTGTTTAATCTACTAAATCAAACTATAATTTAGTTTGATTTAGTTTGATGGTTTAATATAAATAGAAATAATTAAAAAAATATATAACTATTTATAATTTGAGTATCGACTTAGTTCTTAATAGAGTAGAGTGGAGGAAGCAGATTCATATAGTCGACCCCATGTAGTTGAAAAAAGTGAGATGAGTTGAGTTGAGTTCGGTGATTTAATCTATTAATTAACTAGCATTGCAAAGATATGTATTATTGAAGTATCATCCGGTATTGAACAATTGGGTGCTATGGGTCACTTTGGCTAGCATTCAACATATGAACCTCAAGTTGTGCCATGATATCTCACAATCACCTCATTAGGACATTTATAATCATTGCTGAGTTGATTGATTATCACTTGAGAATCTCTGAGCGCTTCCACCCTTGAAATTCCCATGTCTAACAAGACTTCTAGGCTGATAATAGGTGCTTCATAATTGGTCTAGTTGTTCCAAATGAGAACCCTAGCTGGAAAGAGCACTATGTTCTCTTCTTTGTTAATGAATTTATAGATATCATTATTCCAACAGCCTCCTTAGTCTTCGAGCTATCATACAACAATTTTAAAGGTTTAAGACTCATCATCTTGATCTTGAATTTTTGCATGACACTCTCATTGATACCAACACAAGGTGGTCCACTAAAAACTCAGCCAATGCCCAGCCCTCGTTCGCCTTCTATTAACTTATTAAAGAGCATAATCAAATAGGGCTACTATCAATTGATTGATTTTACTATGTCTAAAGCCTAGTCAACATATATTTAATTAATCAATCTTGTAAATTATGTACCCAAGAATAGGTAGTAAAAAAATCTTGGCTTAATACAAGCATAAAAAATAATTTCTAGACCCTACATATTGATGCTTGGTCTGGCTCTCTTAAATAGTATGTAGCTTGCTCGCAACTTATCATTTTCTTGAGCTAACAAAGACATTATTAGAATCCTAAGTAGCTAAAATGTACAAGTTAGCCGGTATGCCTACTGTTGGTGATATTAGCATAGGTAGCATAGAAAGATAACATTGGATCCTTTCAAAAACCTACCAATGCTCTTTAGTCCATTTGATCTCATTTTCAACCTGTAACTTCAATAAAGGAGAAAAATAATTAATTTTTCCTGCTGGATTGGATATGAACGTTTGCAAAAAAAAATCAAGATGCCTGGAAGACTTTGTAGCTACTTTTTGTTTTTGTAGTTATCATGCCTCGATAATTACTCTAGCCTTGATTTTCTCCACCTTAATACTTATATATGATCAACTGTCGCCATCCCAAAAGCATATTTTAGTAGATTCATCTTCAACTTATATCTCCTTGTCCTCCAAAATGCTTTTTCTAAACAATTTAAGTGCTTAGGTTTAATATGGGAGTTCACCATCACATAATCAAAATAGACCTTTATAAATAAACCTTTCATATTATGGAAGATGGCATTCATCACCCTCTGAAAGGTTGCATTGGAAGATAGCATTCATCACCTTTTGATAGGTTGCTTTGCATTCTACAAATTGAAAGGCATAACATTGCATTCAAAGGCATTCACTGATATAGAATGTTCGATTGTGATTTTATGTACATCTTTTAGTAGGAAACCCTAATTGTAACCTAAATACCCGCAAAGGAAAGAATTTTGTGCCAGGAGGTAGCATTAACCAGCATTAATGTGGTGTGTCTATTGGCTTTAGCACCAAAGTTAAATATCAACCAGGTATATATCGGGTACCTTGATCTTTGTTTCTTCTATTTTTAAGGGCAACAGCTCAAGCTTATCCAACCAAATCGCATCTAAAATGTTGTCCTCATGGATATACTTCGCCAAATTAATAGGTCAATGCTTCCATGAACTATTCCATCTCTATATAGGTTTCCATCCTACTCGTAGTTTCTTCTATGGCTTTTAGCTTTTCCAAACTTTTATCCATGGGGCATATTCTTGATGGGTCAAATCATTCAATGCTAATGGGTCATGACATTTTCAGAATATAGGATATACCAACATAACTTAACTTTTCTAGAGACCATAATCCTGATCGACTTTACATATTCTGTTGCCCTAAAAACTTTATAGGATCAATATTTGAACCATAAAGTCGTGCCTCTACGATGTTAGCATTCATTATGAGTAGAATATTATTAACCATAACTATCTTCTATTTGAGTCGATTTTAGTCATCATCCTTAACCATCAATAAGCCATGGTGACGAAGGATGCATCACTTGTACAATGGGTTGAGTTTAGTACCAACCTAAAATTTTTGATATTTAATCATAACAAAAGTGCCAATTAGGATATGCAAGTATAGAGTTTAATTTAATAATTTAATTTGTGCATTTGGCTTACTTGACTACACATTGGATCAAATCCAACATTCAAGCTTGATCAGTATCCCTAATTGATACCAATGAGCTTAATTTCAAGTCTTAAGCTCTATTAGTGGATCCAATTACCAATAATAAGGTGAAATCCAATCTTTAGACTCAACCGACTATTCTGATTACTAATAATTGGCTCAAATGCAACATCTTGTTCCAGTTATTGGGCTTGATTCTTGATCTTTCAATTAGTTGGGTTCAAATTAAAGCGTCCAGCCTAATTTTATGAACAATGCTTGATTATAATGAAAATTGAATCAAAATGGGTTTAAGCCCTATTGAGGGCATGACATTTGATCAAAAGAAAATTAAGAGAAAACTGTAGCACCAAATTAAGATGGTTGAGTTGGACTATAAGGTGAGGATGATTCCTATGAGGGCTAGAAATAACCGACTTTGATATATCCCTAGCAAGAAGGTGATCGAACCATGAACTTGGATATCTCCTTAATGAGGAACTTATTAAAGTATGAACTTATATTTTCCTTGTGGGGAGGTGATATTTATAGTAAGGCTCAAAATAACTTTGTAGGAGATAATTAAAACACCATGACACAAAAATATTATACAACTATTGCATCACTTCAATAAAAAGAGTATATGATTGTTCTCATAAGAGCTTAAACGAACTAACCTAAGACAAAAGGGATTAAACCACTATGAATAAGCAAAAGGACATCTGATAAAAATTGGGCAAAGTTTGCAACGAAACGGTATAACTTGGTATCACCTTAAATTGGGCATAACACAGTGTAATTTCCAACGAGGAATTAAAAAAATCTCAAAATACATTGAAATATCTAGTAAAAAATTTATTTAAAAAAATAGTGCAGTAACTTGGTTACAATTCTTTAAGCATCACAATCAGCTAAATTTTCATAGTACTTTCAAATGTAGACCCTTTTTGGCATTGGTTTTTAAGGGACAAAAAGCACTTCCGAAAAGGTCAAAAACACTTTTAAGTTATTTTGATACTAAATTTTGGAGTGACTTTCTGATTTTCTAAGAGGTCAAAGAGAGTCTAAAGGGGAAAAAAAAAGGTCCAATTTGGAGTTTGTTGGCCCAGATGGCAACCCAAGAGGGGAGGTGAATTGGGTTCTTTTAAAATTTTGTACTTAAAACCAATTTCTCAAGATAAATGTGCACAAGTGAGGTGATGCAATAAATGATGAACACTACGTAGAAGAGAGAGAGAGCAATAAGCACGACAAACACATAAGATTTATAGTGGTTCGGTGTTAGCCACACCTACATCCACTTTTAAGTAACTCTTGGGTCCACACTATAATCACCCAGATTACAGCTGAGTTATTTTGCAAGATCACAACTCGAACTTGTTGTTTTACACTGGGATCACAACAAACCCAGCTGGTTTTCACAGGTTCACCAGCACAAAACCTAACGTAAGCTAATCTTAGCTTACCCCGAGGTCAACTACCTCAACTAATTCAATTCCCTTGATTGAATTAAAAAACAAACAATTCAAATATATGTTTACAGCAATTAAAAGCTCCTCAATTGAGCAAATATGCAAAGTAAGTAAAATAAGATTAGAAGAGCCTGATTTGAAGTAATATGAAGTTGAGCCTTTCTTCTTTTCTTCTCTTCTCTTCTGAAAGAACTATCAAAGCTTGAACTCTGATTCTTGAAAAGACTCGGTGAAGAGAGGGTTGAAAATTTAGGGCACTTGCTCTTCTTCTTCAAATCGGTGGAAATCCTTAGGATTTGATCTTGAAAGGCTCTTGGATTCCTCTTCTATCTCTTTTCAATAGATGGGCTTGGACACATAGATTTTCCTTTTTGAAAACTTCTTGATCTCTCTCTTTTTTCTTTCCATTTGTTCTCTTCTTTTTTTTTTTAACGGATGAAGCCCCTTTTATAATCCTTCTTAATCCAAGATTAGCTAAAAAATAGCAGTTGAAATGTACTTGGATTACTTCCTCACGCAAAGAAATAAATTTCGTTGGAGGGTAGGTGAAGAAATGTGACCGTTGGAGTTGACTCTGACAGATTTAAAAAATTGATTCTGACATGTTGGAGTCAGCTTCAACTTTTAGGTATCGGCTCTAAGTCGGGTTTCCAAAAATAGTAACAAAAAGTCCATCGTGGAGTCGACTCCGAGATTCTGTGGTGTCAGCTCAACGCGAGCTGGAGTCGGCTCTAATCTTCTGGGGTGTCGACTCTAACAATGTCCCAAAAATGTAGTCTATGTTTCTCAGGTTAGAGTCGGCTCTAAATATCCAGGTGTCGGCTCCAAAATCTGAAGCAGAAAATAATTCTCTATATCTCAGGTTAAAGTTGGCTCTAACTTTTCAAGTGTCAACTCTAAACCGTATCGAAAGTTTCAAAATGTTCTGATATGCTCTGGAGTCGGTGATAAGTCTATTTATTATCCCAATTTAACTATTAAAATAAATATTAAATACTTTGAATTTATTAAGAATTGATACTTTGTAAGGATGTTTGCAGAAAAGAAGCCTATAGATGGAAAGAGCTTGATTTTTGGAGTTCAACGATGCAGACATCACTCAAATCAGGATTCGATTTGCCCAAAAAGGAAGAAAGAGATGATTTCGTATAATTTTCGATGCAAAATAAGGCAAGTGTTGTTGAACGGATGGCTGAGAAATTTTCTCATAATATCTGAACGATCTTGAGCGTCCGATGGACTCCAACGTTGACTAGAAGAAAACCCTAGATGAGCTCTATAAAAGGAGGACCTCAGGCAGTAGTTGGGGGAAGGGGAGTTTCTACAAAGCTCTTTTTATTTTTCTTTTATTTAGATTATTGTATTTAGGCATGCATGGCTAGATTCCTTCAACTTGGGATGATGATAAAACATGTTTGCATGGTGGATTCGGATTCCTGGGTTGCTTCTCCCGCTATTTGAATTTCGTTAATTAATTAGTTGTTATCTTTTAATAACCGTTATTCTTAATATAATCCTTTATAAATAAATTTTCTTTTTCTCTTTCATGAAATAATTGCCCTTGATCCCCGAGGATACGATCCTCATTCACCACTAGCTATAGTAGTGAGTAAGTTTTATTTTTGACCGCCAACGACAGCGATCAAATTTTGGCATCATTGACGAGGATCCAGGCACGATTAGTTCGCAAAAAAAAATAAAAAAAATAAAAATAAAATATTACAAATTTTTTTAATTTATTCTTATTTTTAATTTTTTTATTATTTCATATTATTCATGCTTCTATATAAAAGAAAAGAGTAAAAAAAATTCCTTTTTTGTTAAATAGTTATTGCTCTCTTTAGCTTATTGCTTTTTTAGCTACCTTAATTGTTAAATTTTTCTGTTTTATTTTTAACATAAAAAAATTACTTTTCTTTTTATCACAAATCCACTTTTAACCTAATCAACTTTTCCTTTTAATTAACTTGCCTTAAAAGAACCTAAAAGAAAACCATAAGACACTTTCCATAAAATATAATTAATTTAAGAAAACAAAATAATAATAATAATAATACATAAATAAAAATAAAATATAATAAAAATAAAAAATATTTTATTTCTATGCTTAGATTGACTTAGGTAAATTTATTTTCTATGAAACTCAAAATTTTTTCAATGGCATCTCATAATTTATTAGAAAATAGAAACTTAATCACAAAATTTTTTTAAAAAAGTAATTAGATTAATTTTGTTTGATAATTTCAAGAGTTGGACATCTACTTGTTGCATAGCATTTTCATAACTAACTTTAAAGGCACAAACCCTTAATTAAGATAAGGTTGGGAGTTGATCACTCTTCCTTGGCCCACAAATCACATCCTTCATTTTGCATTAACCCAAGCCTTTAACTCTAAAATAACTAGACGTCAGCCCTAAGAAACTCGAGCTCAATAGGACAAGACACCCGAAAGAGTTGGACTGGGTCGGAATTGACTGCTTAACTGGTGTCTAGAAAAGGAAAGGAAAGTGGTTACTTAATTGGTTCCGTTCGCCCGACGGGAGGACTCCTACTGACCTTATCCTTAACTGCTAGTTGATTAGTTAATTTTTGACTTGGAGGGCTTCAAGGCAGTCTTGGAAGTTAGGAGCTGTTTAGATCTAGGTTAAACCTAGGGTAGAGAGTCTAATCTTTGTTAACTTGATTGCTAATAATTATTAAACCATAACTAAATTATTCTTTATTGCTCTTAGTTCTAGAATCTTTTAGGATATTTTCTTTAGAATCTTCTCCTTTCTCTTCTATTATATTAGTTTAAAAAAAACTAAATTATTGTTTGCTTTAGAGTGTATTGGTAGGGTATATGCTTTGTCACCGATCGTTACAACCCAACCTCATACCCTTAAACCCTGAAATAGAGAGAACTTGTAGAGCAAACAGAGCATGCATTATGGATCTTAATCAAGAAAATAATCCACCACGTCAATTGAAGGAGTACTTCGCCCCTTCACAATATACATATTCACCATGCATACAAGTACCCCCAGTAGAGGCTGTCCAATATGAAATTAAGTCCAGTATAATCCAAATGTTACCAGCTTTCCATGGATTTACAAATGAAGATCCCTATAAACACTTAGATGAATTCTGGAAATTTGCTCAACTGTCAAGATTCAAAATTTCTCCGATGAGGCACTTAGGCTTAAGTTATTCCCTTTCTCCCTAAAAGATAGAGCCAAGTATTGGTTAAATTCACTAGACATTATAATTTCAACTTGGGACCAACTTCAAGGGAATTTCTTAAGAAATACTTTCCTATAGGAAAAACAAATCAAATTAGAAAAGCCATAACCAATTTTTCTCAGTTAGAGGGAGAAATGTTTCATGAAACATGGGAGAGATTAAAAGAATTAACTAGAAAATGTCCGCACCATGCAATACCTAAATGGCAGTTAGTTCAATATTTTTATGATGGATTGTCAGAAAGGCATCGACAAATGGTGGATGCCTCATGTGGAGGAACATTTATGTTAAAAAATGAACATGAGGCATGGCAGCTTTTTGAAACTCTAAGTGAAAATTCTTGATACCACATGTCTACTAAGAGAGGGGGAATATACAACATAGGTCAGTCTATAGACATCTATATCAAAATTGATGAACTATCCCAAAAACTTGATCAAATTCTACAAGTTGGAAACACCTCTTCCCCATCTACTCAATTACATGAGGTTTGTATAATCTGTTCAAGTCCGACTCATTCTATAGGGGAATGTCCAGCCGTATACAATTTCCTGAGCTTCTTCAGGAGCAAGCCTATCCAGCCCAAACCCGAATGGCTCCTAGACCAGAAAATGATCCATATTCGAATACTTACAATCCTAGCTGGCAAAATCACTCAAATTTTTATGGAAACCCCAACCTATAATCAATCCAACATCAATTAGACCTAACCATCAGGAGACCCAATTTAGAAGCATGTCGTATTCCCAATATCCAAGTGCTCCTCAACCTTCACCAAATAATTATGATCCTACTTTCGAAGAGAAGGTGTTACAAGCATTGAAAGGACTAGAAATGAATACTCATTTTTCACTCACACACACAATCCATTGCAAAACTAGAAACCCAGATAGGTCAACTAGCTACAACATTCAGTAAAAGAGAGTGGGGTAAGCTACCGAGTCAGCCCGAAGCTAATCCTAGGGACCTAAACATCCAAGGATCAAACAAGGAGCCCAGATTAACCAACTAAGTGTTATTCATACATTAAGATCTGGGAAACAAATAGATAATCAGGTGGATACATATGAAGAAGAAGAATTAGAAGTCCCACCACTTGAACAACTTATTGAGCTGGATCAGCCCGAAACACCTGAGGCATCAGAGTCTAATATAATGCCCAACCCACCAGCTGAGCCCATGTCAGAAGAAGATAAACAAAAAATTAGGGTTGTAGCACCATTCCAAATAGACTTAAGTCCAATCAAAATTCAGCCCAATTTGATAAGATTTTAGAGGTCTTTAAGCAAGTTAAAGTGAACATCCCCTTACTGGACATGATCCAACAAGTCCCAGCCTATGCCAAATTCCTTAAGGATCTATGTACCAAAAAGAAGACCATCAATGTGCCCAAGAAAGCCTTTCTGGCAGCCAGTGTGAGCTCTTATCTATCAAACCATATGCCAGTAAAATATAAAGATCCAGGATCACCCACTATTTCATGCATTATGGGGAACACCCTCATAAATAGGGCTCTATTAGACTTAGGAGCAAGTGTTAATATATTGTCATACTCTGTATATGAGCAACTAGGGTTAGGAGAACTAAAGCCTACAAAAATGATCCTACAACTAGCTGATCACTCTTTGAAAGTACCCAAGGGAATAGTAGAGGATGTATTGATCAAAGTTGGTAACTTTATCTATCCATTGGACTTTGTGATTTTAGAAACTGAACCGGTGACAAACCCAAAAAGCCACATCCCAATGATTTTAGGTAGACCATTTTTGGCCACATCTAATGCCCTAATTAATTATCGAAATGGATTAATGAAACTCTCCTTTGGAAATATGTCAATTGATCTTAATATTTTTAATCTTACCAATACACATCAAACGAGCGACTCAAATTATGTCAGGATACTGTTTATGATCCAATTGACCTTAGTGATGAAAAGCTTGACCTAGAAACCTGTATAAACCAAGATGGGAGCAAATTAATGAGGTTGCTATAATTGATGAAAAATCAAGATGGAAACTTTCAACTGAACCACTAGAGAAAGTACCTGAACCATTACCCAAACCATCAATAAAGGAAGCACTCAAATTAGAACTGAAACCACTTCCCAAGCATCTCAACTATGCATATCTAGGTCCATCAGAAACCCTGCCTATGATTATTTCAACTGACCTAGACTCCTCACAAGAAGGAAAACTATTGAATGAGAATAAAAAAGCATTAGGATGGACCATGGCTAACATAAAAGAATTAGCCCCTTGATCGTTCAACATAGGATTCACTTAAGGGAGAAAACCAAGCCTATAAGACCCCAAAGAAAACTTAAACCAACCATGAAGGAAGTAGTAAGGGAAGAGATCATCAAACTCCTTGATAATGGTAATCAAAGTGAGCCATGATGTCTGGCTGAAGACGTTAAACTTAGCGCTTTTTGGGAGGCAACCCAAATTTTTATGTTCTAACCTTTATTTCATGATTCTTATTTTTAGGAATAAGAGACTACTCTGCACGGTCACTCCTAACATTACACGAGGCATATCTCATCCAGGTGGTGTTTCTTCTTATTTTATTCTTCCTTACTTCATTGAGGACAATGAGAATTAAGTTGGGGGATAAGAGAAACCTTTTTGAAAAATATTTTGAAAACACCTTGGCATTTTTTTGAAAATTTTAAATTTTTTATAAATCATGTGTTGTGAAAGAAATTCTTGAGCAAAATTAACTAGGAAAAGGTAATAGAGTTAGAAAGTATTAGCTAATTACTGTAGAGAGCCAAGGAGTAGACTAGCTGGTCAGACTTTTAGTAACTACTTAGGTCATCTAAAGGCTATTAGCACTTCTATTGCACATGCACACTGACGAGGTAAATTAGGTATTAGTTGTCAGGTCAATTGGAGATTCAATTATTACTAAAAATTGGTAATTGATATACACCCCAATGAGAGAAACTTGAATTTAAGGAAAGAGCTACCTGCCTGATAAAAAATAATATATATATATATATAAAAGAAAAAATAAGTCTAAACATTGGTTTCCATCGAGTAACCGGGCACCTTCGCCTAAGTAAGCATTGTTGTTCGCATCAAAAAATGGGCAATGTGAAGATATCGTTAAAAAAATTAAAAATAAATAAATAAATAATATATATATCAGGCAGTGTGAAAGCTACCTCAGGTCATGTGCTTAATTTGAGGGTGTATAAAAAATTGATCAAAGTAAGTGATAAGCGAAGATACCATTGTTTCTTACAAGCTAGTACCGAAATGCTAAGTTAGTTATCACAAACATAAGTGCTGTAGATCTATAGATGAACCCTAAGAAAGTTTCTAATAGTTCTTATTGCAAAATTTACTTCTGAAACTCAATACTTAGTTAGTGATACTGGCTAGCTTCTTTCAACCTTAAGCCTAGATTTAATTTTGTAAAAGAGAATTTTAGTAATGCATGGTTTTATTTTAATTACATTGCTAAGGGACTAGCAATGATTAAGTTGGAGGGTGTGATAAGTCTATTTATTATCCCAATTTAACTATTAAAATAAATATTAATTACTTTGAATTTATTAAGAATTGATACTTTGTATGGATGTTTGCAGAAAAGGAGCCTATAGATGGAAAGAGCTTGATTTTTGGAGTTCAACGATGCATACGTCACTCAAATCAGGACTCGGTTTGCCCAAAAAGGAAGAAAGAGATGATTTCGCATAATTTTCGATGCAAAATAAGGCAAGTGATGTTGAACGAATGGCTGAGAAATTTTCTCATAATATCTGAACGATCTTGAGCATCCGATGGACTCCAACGTTGACTAGAAGAAAACCTTAGATGAGCTCTATAAAAGGAGGACCTCAGGCAGTAGTTGGGGGAGGGAGTTTCTACAAAGCTCTTTTTATTCTTCTTTTATTTAGATTATTGTATTTAGGCATGCATTGCTAGATTCCTTCAACTTGGGATGATGATAAAACCTGTTTGCATGGTGGATTCAGATTCCTGGGTTGCTTCTCCTGCTATTTGAATTTTGTTAATTAATTAGTTGTTATCTTTTAATAACTGTTATTCTTAATATAATCCTTTATAAATATTTTTTTCTTTTTTACAAAATAATTGCCCTTGATCCCCGAGGATACGATCCTGATTCACCACTAGCTATAGTAGTGAGTAGGTTTTATTTTTGATCACCAACGACAGCGATCAGTCGGCTCTAATGACTGTGGGTGTCGGCTCCAAGTTCTGAACTTTGATATATTCCATTAAAAACTGATTCAAACTAATTTTTATATAACTTTTGGATAAGTTACCTTTCTAAATTCCTAAAACATATGTCAATTACATTAGTAACACAAGAAATATACTCATGGCTTTTGTTAATCATCAAAATCAATAAGTGGGTCAACAATCTTCCCCTTTTTGATGATGACAAAAACATTGAGTATATGCATAATCAATTAATGAAATTATTAAAATGAATAAGTTCTCATAGTTAAGTTCCCCCTAAATGAGGTAGCTCCCCTATGGATGTGCATACAAAGTCCATTTAGATTCCATACGTATACATTCTTTTTCCTTATGCATGTTTTAATTCCGTTATTAATTCCATAGCTCCATGCATATATAAGTACATATACTCTTTAATTGCCCTATGCATATACATAAACACTCTTTCTCCCCCTTTTTTGTTATCAACAAAAAGGTTAAGAAGAGGGTGCATCTAGCTTAAATCAACATCAAAATATATCACTACATCAAAATACAAACACAAGAATTGAGTAACTCAAGGTTCAAAAATTTAAGTAACAAGATTAACTTCATATTGCATTCATTGAGTACAAAGTCATTACATCAAAATATTCATTAAGTCATTACCGACTACATCATTCACATTACATCAAAATATCAAAATACATCATTAATCCTAGTTAAAAACTAAAAACTAAAGACAGCTTGAAATAGACTGAATTGAAGTTGAAATGGCTTGGAAATAGATTATCTCAAGATCCTTTTGAGTTCTTCTAATATCCCATCCCTTTCTCTTGAATCTTTATGAAATCATTTAACATTTTCTCAACCAAAGCAGCTGCAACTGTAACTTTCTCCTAAAGTTCAGCATTGCATTTGGAATAAGTGTCAGAATCACCTGCTATATCCTTAATTTTATCAAATATCAACTTTAAATCAGTCTTCAAGGCAATTGAAGATGAGCTCAGTGAGGACTCAATTACACTAATTTTTTCTTCCAAAGAGTAGCATAACTGCTTGATTCCCATAAGTTGATTTTCAATCTCATTCTTTATTTTGATTTCATGATTCACAAATAATTCTTTAAGCTGCTCCAACTGTCTCTCAGAAAATCCAGTGGATACCTGAGTAAAGGATGCAGGGGCCGGTGCTGGTGCTGGTGCTGGGGGTGCAGAACTGCTGGGACCTAACGAAGAGTGCCTCACTGATGGTCCTGTCACTGATGGACTAGGGGCCGCAGTCTCAACCTCAGCTACTCTATCATCCATATGCCCTTTCCTTTCCCAATGGCCATTAACCTTCACAAAGCCCATACGATGTAAAGTTGCACTATTATAGTAGTCCGTATGTCTAAGACTCTTCATAGGCTCATTGTCTAAGATATTCACTCCTTGACTCTAAAATGCCATTGTCAAAATCATTCCATAAGGTAATGTAGATCTTTTCTTACAACATGCCTCTGCCATATATCCAATCATCATACCATGGTAGGTTTATGGGCTGACCGGTAACAACAGTCCATTGCAACTATGTCCCTCTTAGACACATACTCAAAACCTTCCAGTCTTGGGAAATAGGATTCTACTGCATATGTTGTGCAAAAGCCTTAGTTCTAAGGGTAATTGATTTGCCCTAACTTCCTCAAATTATGTCACATCTCTACCAAGGATTCTAGACAATGCTTTACCCCTCTCACTGTGAGAGTTAGCAATCAAACCAATAACCGGTATCTCCAATAAATTTCCTAAAATCTTCGAAGTTAAATGAATTCTTATTCCTCTAACATGACTAACAATACCTCCATCTCCTCTTGTTAAATTGTGATAAAAATCCTTTACTAAAGCTGGGTAGGTGGGAACATCCAAGGAACATACCTTTTCCCAACCCATCTCTTTGATTTGTCTTCCTAGAGTGAAACCTTCCGCTTCAAAGAAACCAAAATCCACTTTTCTTCCCATTGTAATAACTTTCCTGGCTAGGAGATCTATTTGGGAAGAGGATGGACCAGGAATAGTGCTTGAACTAGAGGATGATGAGAGAAGTCGAGCTAGGCGACGTTGTCTCGCCGGACGCCTTGCCGTTCTTTTTTCCGTCATCATAGTTGCTCCAAAGATGATCCGCGTCGCTTAGGTGCCATTGAGTACTAGGAAGGGATGAATTATAGGGATTCTTAGTTTTGAGAGGAGTGGAGAAGGTTTTGGAAGAGTTTGGAGTCGATTGGGGACGAAGAGGTATCGACTCTGCCCTAATAAAGTCAAACTGGGACCACAAGGTGTCGGCTCCCGCAAAGCGAGGTGTCAACTCTAAGTCGCTAACACAGTCAACGCCCAAAATAGAGTCGGCTCCACAAAGGCAGGTGTCGACTCCAAGTCACAGACAGAGAGCAACACAGACTAGAGTCGACTCCAAAATTAATGGTGTCGGCTCCAAGACAGTTTCAGTGAAAAATGATAGTTTCAAAGAATCTGAAACTTATCAAAATAATAATTAAATATTGGATAAATCTTCCTTAGAATGTGGTGAATCAAGGGGTTCAAATATCTAGATAAGTTTTTCTTAGAATCACAAAAATATTTTCAAAAAATGATTGAATTCTAGATAGTCATTCCTAGGAGATTTAAAATCATTCCGATGGATCACAGACTCTTAATTCTTCTCTAAGATAACAAAATCTTTCTTCACTTAAGGTTTCATAAATATGTCCGCTAATTGTTCATCAGTACATACATAATCAAGACAAACATCATTATTGGCTACATGTTCTCTAATGAAATGATATCTTATTTCAATGTGCTTTGTTCTTGAGTGTTGAATTGGATTTTTAGTTATATTTATTGCACTAGTATTATTACATATGATTGGTGTTTTATCAAGTGTTATACCATAATCTTCAAGTTGTCGCTTAATCCAAAGGATTTGAGCACAGCAACTTCCAGCTGCAACATATTCAGCTTCAGCAGTTGATAATGCAACCGAATTTTGCTTTTTGCTAAACCAAGAGATTAAGTTACTACCTAAAAATTGGCATGCACCACTTGTACTTTTTCTATCTAATTTACAATTAAAAAATCAGAATCAGAATAAGAAATTAAATTTAATGTTGAGTCTCTAGAGTACCATAATCCTACATTTTTAGTTCCACTTAAATATCTGAGAATTCTTTTTACATTAATTAAGTGAGATTCTTTAGGTTCAAATTGACATCTAGCAAATAAGCATACAACAAACATAATATCAGGTCTACTTACCGTTAAATAAAGTAGAGAATCGATCATACCTCTGTAATATTTTTGATCAACTTGCTTACCATCTTCATCTTTATCGAGTTTGCATGAAGGACTCATAGGTGTTCCAAGAGGTTTAACTGATTCCATACCAAACTTCTTGAGAATTTCTTTAGTATACTTTGTTTGGTTGATGAAAATCCACTCTCTTTCTTGTTTGATTTGTAGTCCAAGGAAGAAGTTAAGTTCTCCATCATGCTCATCTCAAATTCACCCACATTAACTTTGAAATTCTTGACAAAAGATCGTTAGTAGCACCAAATACTATATCATCTATATAGATTTGTACTACCAATAAATCTTTATCTTTTCTTTTCAAAAATAAGGTTTTATCATTTTCTCTAGAAAAATTATTTTCAATTAGAAATTTATTTAGCCTATCATACCAAGCTCTAGGTGCTTGTTTTAAACCATAAAGTGCTTTGTATAATTTAAAAACATGATTTGGAAATTTATGATCTTCAAAACCAGATAGTTGTTCAACAAAAACTTTCTCATTTATAAAACCATTTAAAAATGCACTTTTCACATCCATTTGAAATAAATTAATGTTCATATGACATGCAAATGCAAGTAACAATCTAATTGCCTCTAATCTAGCAACAGGTGCAAAAGTTTCATAAAATTAATTCCTTCTTCTTGATTATATCCTTTTACAACTAATCTAGCTTTATTTCTAATTATAATGCCATTTTCATCTAATTTATTTAAATACCATTTAGATCCTATAATAGGATGACCTTTGGTCTATCAACTAGGGTCCATACTTTATTCCTAGTAAATTGATTTAATTCTTCTTGCATAGCTAACATCCAATTACTATCTTTTTCGGCTTCCTCGATAGTTTTAGGTTCTATATAAGACACAAATGCAAGATGATTATTGATATTTCTCATTGATGATCTAGTTCTTACACCTTGAGATGGATCACCTATGATCAAGTCCTTTGGATGACCATAAGCATATCTCCAATCTCTAGATAGATCTACATCATTACGAGTAGTATCAATACCATCATCCTTAGGTGAATCATCATCCTTAGCCTCTGGTTCATGATCTGAAGATACATCTACATTTAATTTTTTAATATCTCTTTCAAGCAAATTTGTATCTTCCTCATCATCTATCTTTTCAGAACTTGATGCTAAAGATTCATCAAAAACTATATGAATTGACTCTTCTACAATTAAATACTTCTTATTAAATACCCTATAAGCTTTGCTAGAAGTGAATATCCTAAGAATATACCTTCATCAGATTTTGCGTCAAACTTCCAAGATTGTCTTTACCATTATTATGAATGAAACATCGACAACTAAATGCATGAAAGTAACTAATGTTAGGTTTCCTATTATGCCATAATTCATAGGGAGTTTTCTTAAGGATTGATCTAATTAAGGCTCTATTTAGGATGTAACATTACGTGTTTATAGCTTCCACCCAGAAATACTTTGGGAGTTGGCTTTCACATAGCATGGTACGGGCCATGTCTTCTAAAGTTCTATTTTTTCTTTCTACAACTCCATTTTGTTGAGGTGTTCTAGGTGCTGAGAAGTTATGATGAATGTCATTTTCAATGCAAAATTTTTAAATAAATATTTTTAAGATCACTTCTAAGAGACACTATGGTAGTGTTTTTCTCATTTGTGACTTTCTTGAAGAATTTCAGAAATATAGGAAAGTCTATCTTTGTGAGCTAAAAACAATACCTAAGTGAATCTAGAGTAATCATCTACTATCACAAGACTATATCTTTTCCTCCTAGACTAGTGGTTCTACTAGGTCCAAAAAGGTCCATATGAAGTAGCTCGAGTGGCCTAGTAGTAGAAACAATATTTTTAGATTTGAAAGAATTCCTAGTTTTCTTTCCAAATTGACATCATCAAATTCTATTGTTTTCAAAATCTAATTTTGGAAGACCTTTAACTAAATCCATTCTAATTAATTTTGAAATTAAGTGTGTGCTTGCATGACCTAGTCTACGATGCCATAGCCATCCAATCTCATTTACCTTAGCATTATCAGCAATTAGATAATGGTTACTAGTAGACAAATTGTCTAAATCAATTAAGTATACATTGTCATTCTATTTTCAATAAATATGCTATTGTCAATGGGATTTGATATAGTGCAAATAGAAGCTTCAAAAGAAACTTTGAAACCTTTATCACAAAGTTGGCTAATGCTAATTAAATTATGCTTTAATCCATCTACATATAAAATATTTTCAATAAAAGTGGATTGAGTGATTTGAATTTTACCAAAGCCCATGATTTGGCCTTTGCCATTATCTCCAAAGGTTACAACTCCTTCTCTTTTGCTTCTAGGGTGATGAATTGCTCCTTGTCACCTGTCATGTGTCTTGAGCAGCCACTATCAAGATACCATTTTTTTTTGATCCTTTGGCCGCAAGACACTCCTGCAAGGCAATCAAATCTTATGTTTAGGTACCCAAGCCTTCTTGGATCCTTCATGGTTAGTAGCAATAAACACTTCCTTTTGGAACCCATATCTTTTTACCTTTATGACTTAAATTCTTATGAGATTTGTAATTACATTCATAAGATTTATGTCCCTTTTTGTTACAATGATAACATAAAATATCATTTTTGATTGGTTTCTTTATGAAGAAATTGTTGACACATTTTTGTTTCATGTGTGGTCTATATCCTAAACCAGCTTTATCAAAAACAGCTCTTTGATTGTTCAAAAGTAGATTAAGTTTTTCTGAGCTATTTGTAAATTTATCAACAATGTTCTTATATTTTTAATTTCTTTCTTCAAATTAAGATTTTCAATCAAAATTGATTCCTTTTCTTTTAATATGTCTTTCTTTTCAGATTTTAAATTTTTGATCTCAAGAACTAGTTCATTTTCTTTTTGAGAAGATCTAAGTTTTCAGTTTTCAAAGTTTTATTTTTGGTTCTTAAAATCTTGAAATCACTAACTAATTCATTAAAAGCATCATATAATTCATCAAAAGTGAAATCATCATTGGGATTTCAGAATTTACCTCATTTTCATCATTTCCATGAAGCATATGTTGGCAACCTCCTTTTGATCCTCTTCAGATGAAGATTCCTCGCTGTCGCTCCAAGTTGCAACATAAGCTTTCTTCTTCTTTTTGTATCCCTTCTTTAGTTGAGGACATTCAGATCTAAAATGTTCCTTTTTTGCATTCATAACATATCAAGGGATCCTTATCCTTGTCCTTATCCTTTTTTTTTCTCTCCATTTTAATTTTAGGTTTTCTCTTATGGAAGGGTCTCCTTCTTTGCATAAATCTTTTGAATTTCTTTGCAAGGAGAGCTGTCTCATCATCTTTTTCATCATCTTCACTGCAGCTCTTTTCATTTTCTGCAGCTTTGAGTGCTATTGTTCTTTTCTTTTTCACATCTTCCTCTTGATGTTGCTTCATTGTAAGCTCATGGGTCATAAGGATCCAAGTAGCTCCTCCAAAGATAGAACATTCAAATCTTTGGTTTCTTGGATTGCTGTCACTTTGGCTTCCCATGATCTTGAAGAGACCTAAGAATTTTTCGCACTAATTCAGAGTTATTATAAGTCTTACCAAGACTTTTTAATCCATTTACTATATCAATAAATCTAGTATACATGCATGTAATTGATTCATTTTATTCCATGCTGAAAAGTTCATATTTATGCACCAAAATGTTAATTTTAGATTCTTTAACTTGGTTGGTACCCTCATGAGTAACTTCCAACCTATCCCATATTTCTTTGGCTGAGATGCAAGTGGATATTCTATTAATTCATTTGCATCCAAAGAACAGTATAGAACATTCATGGCTTTGGCATTGAGCTGAGCCATTTTCTATCATTTTCATTCCAATCCCTTTCGGGCTTAGGAACAATAGATCCGTCTACTATGTGTGTGGGAGTGCTAGGACCATTGATAATAACACTCCATAATTCATAGTCTAAAGCTTGAATAAAAATTCTCATTATAGCTTTCCAATATGAATAGTTTGTGCCACTAAACAAAGGTGGTCGGTTTGTGGATTGACCTTCAGAAAAAGATGATCCAGCTTGAGCTGCCATTTGGATCTTTAGCTCTTGATTGTTAGATCAAGTCGAAATGAGCATAAGCTCTTATACCAATTGTTGGCCCAGATGGCAACCCAAGAGGAGGGGTGAATTGGTTCTTTTAAAATTTTGCACTTAAAACCAATTTCTCAAGAAAGTGTGCACAAGTGAGGTGATGCAATAAATGATGAACACTATGTAGAAGAGAGAGAGCAATAAGCACGACAAACACACAAGATTTATAGTGGTTTGATTAGCCACACCTACGTCCTCCCAAGCAACTCTTGGTCCACATATAATCACCAGATTACAACTGAGTTGTTTGCAAGATCACAACTTGAACTTGTTGTTTTACACCAGAGTCACAACGAACCCAGCTGGTTTTCACAGTTCACCAACACAAAACCTAACAAAGCTAATCTTAGCTTACCCCGAGGTCAACTACCTCAACTAATTCAATTCCCTTGATTGAATTAGAAAACAAACAATTCAAATATATGTTTACAGCAATTAAAAGCTCCTCAATTGAGCAAATATGCAAAGTAAGTAAAATAAGATTAGAAGAGCCTGATTTGAAGCAATGTAAGTTGAGCTTTTCTTCTTTTCCTCTCCTCTTCTGAAAGAACTATCAAAGCTTGAACTCTGATTCTTGAAAAGACTCAGTGAAGAGAGGGTTAAAAATTTAGGGCACTTGCTCTTTTTCTTCAAATCGGTGGAAATCCTTAGGATTTGATCTTGAAAGGCTATTGGATTCCTCTTCTATCTCTTTTCAATAGATTGGCTTGGACACAAAGATTTTCCTTTTGAAAACTTCTTGATTTCTCTCTTTTTTTCTTTCCATTTTTTCTCTTCTTTTTTTTGAACGGACGAAGCCCCTTTTATAATCCTTCTTAATCCAAGATTAGAAAAATAGCCGTTGAAATGTACTTGGATTACTTCTTCACACAAAAAGAATGTGACCGTTGAAATCGACTCTGACATATTTGAAAAATCGATTCTGATATGTTGGAGTTGGCTCCAACTTTTCAGGTGTCGGCTCTAAGTCGGGTTTCCAAAAATAGTAACAAAAAGTCCATCGTGGAGTCAGCTCCGAGATTCTATGGTGTCGGCTCAACACGAGCTGGAGTCGGCTCTAATCTCCTGGGGTGTCGGCTCTAACAATGTTCCAAAAATGTAGTCTCTGTTTCTCAGGTTAGAGTCGGCTCTAAATATCCAGGTGTAGGCTCCAAAATCTGAAGCAGAAAACAGTTCTCTGTATCTCATGTTAGAGTTGGCTCTAACTTTTCAGGTGTCGACTCTAAACCATGCCGAAAGTTTCAAACTGTTTTGATATGCTTTGAGTCGGTCTAATGACTGTGGGTGTCGGCTCCAAGTTCTGAACTTTGATATATTCCATTAAAACTGATTCAAACTGATTTTTATATAACTTTTGGATAATTTGCTTTCTAAATTCCTGAAACATATGTCAATTACATTAGTAACACAAGGAATATACTCATGGCTTTTGTTAATCATCAAAATCAATAAGTGGGTCAACAGAGTTTTAGGAAAAAGATCTATTGATACATGTCAGGAAGTTGTATACATTTTAATAAAAACTCTACAAGGATTTAGAGGTCATAGATATCATATTATAAGAATATTATGTAAAGTAATGCAATGCAATGTGATACGATAATATACTTAAATATAAGGTAGACTTGGCTATATTAGAATATAGCCAAGAGTAGCCAAGTGTAGATCCTGTCATTCCTCACTCGTGGTTCCACACAATTTTAATCCCTAAGATGAAAAAAGTAAAAAAGATGAGTGGCTTCAAGATTTATGCAGATCTAAGAGTGAAAACGATGATCGAATCCTAAACTTAGGCTACATTCAAATGTAACTAAATCTACGTCTTTAAATATTACTATTAAAAAACTATAATATAATAATATAATATAATTTTACAATAAAGTATAATCACACTTCTATCATATTAAGATGATATAATAATATGCATTATAACAATATTATATATTAAATTTTTAGATTAAAAATATTAAAAAATAAAATATAAATTAAGAATACTTTATAATAATAATTTTATATATTAATAGTTAGATAGTTAAAAATATTATACAATATCTTTTAATATTATTTCTTAGTTAAGCACTTTCTTAATTTGGTTATTAAATTCATGTTAAAGTTGCATAATACTTTGGTATTGTAATTACAAACAATAAATAGCTTTTTCTTAAAAACTCCACTGGTGAAAGCTTTAGAGCCCAAAGCTTTATAGACAAGAGCCCTATCCACAGCAATGTCAAACGAGGTTTTAGAAGAGAAGTCTTGGTGAGCTCCCAAAGAGGCAACTTATGTAAAGTGCTTATGGCTCCTTAATTCTAATTGCTTTTAGAATTTTTGGGTTGACTCACAAATATCTAAAATTGAGGTCTAGTATGAGAGTGAAAATCCATCAACCTTAAAGTTTGGTGATTAGAAAAAATAAATGTATGTCATCTTGACCCAAAAAGAAATTATACATCCCTTTCTTAACTAAAAGAATGAAACTAATATATTTCTACAATGATGGCATCCATGTTGACCATGTTATGTTTACTCAGTGGTATTTTTTTTTTACCTTAGAAAATTCATATTAATACCTGCAACATGATGCTTACAAAGGAGATTAACTGAACATCAGCAAGATTCATCCATAGGTCCTAGAAAGTGATAAGTTGGAAACATGGTCCATAATATCTAAGTAGTCCCTTAACACCAATGTTTTCATGAATGTTTTACTTTTTCAAGAGCAACCAAGGATGCGATGATCTCTTTTAAATGACCGTAAATCATCTTCATATGTTAGCAGTCTTGGCAAGTCCTCATGCAAATCCATGTGGCACTCAAAATTTGAAGCTTTTCCATCATTCACGATATCAAGGTTAGCAATAGCGTTGCAGTCATGGAAGAGGAAGAGGATAGTTTCTAAGATGGCCATTACTTATTCAGCCTAGTGCTCACCCTTCAAATACAAGGTTATAAGCTCATTTAACTAATGATTGCTTCACCAGAACAAATTGACCCATGGTGGTTCGTTGATTATAAATTGCAACCATTTAGCCTTGTAAATGGTGTATATATATATATATGGTTGACATTCGAATGTAGCCAAATTCAAAATCCGATCACTTTTCATCCTTAAATCCATACAGATTTCGAAACCATCTTATATTTTTTACTTTTTTGTTTTTGGGATCTATGACTATGTGGATCCATATATAGATATATAGAGAGAAAGATGGTCTTGGTTATATTCGAATGTAGCTAAGTCCAAGATCCAATCACCTTCCAAACCTTTGGATGCATACGGATTCCGAAATCATTTCATGTTTTCTCTTTTTTCATCTTTAGGATTCATAAACTGTGTGAATCAAAGGATGAAAAAGATGATCGAATATTAAATATAACTACTCTTTCTCTCTATAATATGTGAGTGTGTGAGAGAGAGAAAGAATTACAAGGTTAAATGGATCCCATCTTTTTATTTTTTTCATCTTCAGGATTTATGAACTATGTGAATGAGTGAATCTAAGGATGGAGGATATGATGAATTTGAGCATGGCTTTTCTCTCTTCTCTTCTCTCTCTCTCTCTTTCTTTATATATATGTGTGTGTAAGAAAGAGAGAGAGAAAGAATTATAAGGTTAAATGGATCCCATATTTTTTATTTTTTTCATCTTCAAGATTTATGAACTATGTGAATCTAAGGATGGAGGATATGACCGAATTTTTAGCATGGCTTTCTCTCTTCTCTTCTCTTCTCTCTCTCTTCTTATATATATATATATATGTTTGTGTGTGTGAGAGAGAGGAGAGACTCTCGCTCTCTTTCTCTCTATATGTGTATGTGTATGAGAGAGAGAGAGAGAGAGAGAGAGAGAGAGAGAGAGAGAGAGAGAGAGAGCGAATTGTAAGGTTAAATGGATCCCAAAGATGAGAACATGCATGCATGCTTGCATGTGCAAACACACATATGTATGTATATATAAACCAAATTATCTAAAAAGGATAAACAAAAGGCTATACTAGCAACATAAAAAATAAATTATCATAAAAGAAGAATTAAAAACTATAAATTAAATTAACTTCTTAAAAAAGATGAAACATATAAAAAAGAAAAAGATGTAGGAATCTATAGAACTACCAAAAGAATGAAAAAAAAAAAAAAAAAAAACAAAAAAATTATCTTGATAGCAATCTTGCGGTCACTCTAGGCCCTTTTAAACTAACGATCTTCTTCACTAACAACGGAATTGTCATTTCTTCTCCTATGAGAAACAACAAAGATAATAAGAAATCTGAACATAGTGGCCAAGGTAAAAAATAAAAAATTGAAGCAAAACCCTAACATATTTAACAAAAAATCCAAGACAGTGAAAGATGTCCATGAAATCAAATTCTAGTTAAAATGGAACTTTAGTTCAATCCTAAGGCATCAAGCCATCACAAATTCCACTTGAAACGATACCGAGATTCAACACGAAAGCAAAAGATGGGTGGAAGAAGAAGAGAATAACTTCGGATCGAGCGAAAACCTAACCCTAGTCTTAAAAAAAGTGATGAAGGGAGAGGGTTCTGATGACAGTGGCAACCCTAGGCCCTCCCTATAATGTAACAGAGAAGTTTAGGGTTTTTGGATGGGTGGGTGAGGCATAGCCCTACAATGGGCTCAGCTCGAATCCAACCAGCTTAACTCGCTTGCTCGATCCGCCCGGACGAAGGCTACATGAACTTGGGTTATCTATCGCTTGGGCTAAAAGAAAAATCATAATCTTGATGCAATTGCCACCCAATTTGGTCCAACCCAATGATAAAATGTTTTTATATTTATATTTCACATTAAATATTAATATTTGATTTAACTATAGTATCACTTAAATAAAATTGCAACCAAGTAATTGAATATTGACAAGGCAAAATGACTAATTTTTCTTCAATCTATATATATATATATATATATATATATATATATAACCTAACAAAAATTGATTAATCTAATTCAGTCCTACCTTAATTCAACTTGTATTTAACTTAAAATTGTGGGTTAGGTCGAAAAAAATTTCCATCCCTAAAAGAGGGCTAGATTAATTTAGGGTTGGATTAATGTTTACCCTTGAAAAATATGGACTAGCAGATGTCATGGATCAACTTTGTTTTTAAGTTTATTTATTTATTTTGGATGGATAAAAGAAATTTTTTTTGTTCCCCTTCTCTTTCTTCCTTGTTTATATTTTCTTTATGACGACAAAAGGTTTATATTTTTCAATAAACTTTTTGATAATTTAGAACTTACAAAATATGTTTAACAATGCAAACAAGCAAAGTAATAAGCTACTTGAGGTTCAATTTGTTTTCTACAATTTGTTCAGGCTTTTTGAAACTTAAATGAGCTAAGGAAAAATAGTATGAGCTTGCCTAAAATAAGGCATAGCTAAGCTTCTAAGCTGAGCCAATTTTGTATGATTCTGCAAATATTATATATTCAAGCTCAACTCATTTAGGAGCTAACACTATCTAATAAGCACTATTTATTTACTATGTCGAGCTTGGATCAAGCTAGTCGAGCAAATCCTAAGCTACACGTGAGAAACTTGAAATGTTTGCTATAGTTACTATGTCACAACATCATGTTTGCTAACCAATGGGTTGCAATGAATTTATCAGAAAATGAAAGTGGATTGGCACTCCTTGCTCTTGAGGGGCTAGCCATATCATTTGATTGATTTGAAGCTTGTCCATTGAGCTAGTCCTAGTTATTTTAGCTTGTGGGTTGCTACTTTATGCATAAAGACTCTACATAACCATGTTGAAGTTAGAGTAGATGATATTACCGAGCCAATAATCTTGCAAGTGTATTTGATTCAATTGTTAACTTTGGCTTAGGAAATTGCTAAGGTTAATATATGTTAACGTTAGGACTTCTAGTTGTCTCTCCCATGTGTAAAGCCCTATGTCGGCTGTGGATTGATATATAATGGCTGAAGATATATTGTTCATGTGATATAAATCAAAAGCTTCATCTAAGTCATGAGATCAAAGAATTTTAGTTGAGAAAAAAAATCCACTGTCATTTATTAAAACTTATCCCATCCATTAGATTAAATGTGATGACTGAAGATTATATTAAAGTTGAAAAAACTATTAATATATATTATGCAAATAAAAATGATATTTTAGTTCATATTTTTGAGATACACATCAAATTGAATATGAGCTGTCTAGATCTAGCTCATGTTTAGCTCCTTTAAAATTCTAACTATCTTCGGCTTGTTTACTAGAAATTTCAAGCTAAATTTCCTAAATTTCGTGCTTGCATGAGTTGCTTATGAATAGCTCACCTATTTGACAATCCTATTTTAACATTTAAGAATTGATCATCAAATGCTTGAAATATTTAAAAATGATGTTGTAATAGGCATATATGTTGATATTTGTAATTCTCCATATGAATAATTACGATGAATGAATAAAAATTATGAAGAAATAACAATAAAGTGGTCAAAAAGATATTAATTTGTGGGACTATGATTCTTATCTAATAATCCATATAAATAGGGGATGAGATCGACTACTTTTGATGGCGAAAAAAAAAGTTCATTCTTTACATCTCACAGAAAGCTTATGGGTAGGCGACTCTAGAAAGGTCATGTGAGAAAAAAAAATTTTTGGATGACTTTGGTAGCTATTGGCAGGGGTGTAATTGAGCCGAGTCGAGTCGACACAGTGCCAAGCTCGAGCTCGTCTCGATTCTAACATTTGAATCTTGAAACTTGACTCAAGCTCGATCGAGTTTCTTATTTAGAGCTTGAACTCGAGCTTGACTCGAATTTTTATATAAAAATTTAAAAAATAATTTTTAAATTAAAATAAAATATGTTCTTAATTAAAAATTCAAAGAAGTTTTATATAGTTAGAATAATATTATAAATATATATAATTATAAGGGTAAAATAATAAATTAAGTAAGCTCGATTAAACTCGCGAGATTTTTGAGTCAAGTATTTTAATACTCGAACTCAACTCGATAATATACTTGAGTAGCTCGAGCTCGAGCTCGAGCTCGATAAACAGCAGATTAATTTTGAGTATTTTTTGAGTCAATTTCGAGCTACTCGCAAGCTTTCTCGACTCAGTTATACCCCTAGCTATTATGTATGACTCTAGTAGCTATCCAATGCAAGAAAGAAAAGCTTTTAGGTGACTCTAGTAGCTATCTCACAATGAGATTCGTAATGCAAGCCAAAGATCCTGGTCCTTTTGTTTAGTTTCAAAAGAAGTATCCTGCTTCCCATATGTTATTTTATATATTAATTAATAATGATATTAGAGTCTCTCATACTTGTTATTCGCCTGTATATTGTGCTAAATTTATTTTATAAGGCACATTTGATACATGTATGCAATGTTATGATTATTAATAAATTTAAGCATGCTGTGAGATGATTATTAATGATAGATTAATCTATATTTAATTTTAAAAATATTAAATTTATATAAATATTCTTTTTTTTTAGGATGAAATAATCTTCATGTAAAGTTTAAAGAAAAATTCATATGAGATTAAAAACTAATTTAAATCCTAGTTCTTTCTTTGAAAATATAAGTCTAATTTTGACATGATTAATTAAATTTTTTGCTTATAAAATTAATATCATTAGAAAATAAATTGTGAGAGCTTTCTTTAAATTTGGGTTTAATGAAAGGGATATGCGATAATGTACACGAATTCATGTTAAAGAAAAAAGCATCCCGTTTGGGCCACGGCGGGCGGCACGCCGCATCGGCTGCACGCACTGGGCCAATGCCATGGGTGCAGCCGCCCACGCTAGGTTGCGTGCCATGCACCTGCATGCGCGGCAGCTCGCATGGCACCGCGCACTCGCATGCTAGACCACGCTAGGATGCGGGTCGAGCCATGTTGGGCCATTCGCCGAGTGTGGGCTAGGCGTTGTGGCCAGCACGAGCAAGTCTATGTTGCGGGTTATGGCCCTCTCGCACTTGTAGGCCCGCACTGTGGGCAAGGAACGATACTGCACACTGGACTGTGCAAAACAAGCTGTGCCTCTCTGCATCACTTAAGCATGAGGTTATTTTACCTAATGGGCAAAAATACTAGAGTTTCGAAAAAAGAAAATTTAAGCACATAAATTATTAATTTATAATTTTGGATCTAAATCTCATTGCCTCGTGAGGAGGTGAGTATGAAAATTTTCATTCAATTAACCAATGTATATTAGAAACAAAGATTAAATATTGATGCATGTGTATAGTTATTTATAAATATCTTAACGTTACTTTGTAAGAAAATAATGAATTGCTTCTCAAATTTCTTTATTGCTTCATTTCATAATGATGATGTGATTTATGGGTATTTTATTCTTGATTAGTTAGATATATTATTATGCCCTACATATTTGGATATGATAATTAGCTAAATGCTAGATTTATCAATCTTAATATGTAAGAAAGAATTTTATGGTCTAATTGAATTAGAATAGAATGTAAGATATATGTGCCTAATTTAATATTTGTGTACTAAAAATGTGGTGAAATAACTTTCAAGAACTCAATTGTCAATGTGACCAAACGGATAAACTTGATGGAATGAATTATGATATATGGCATAGATTAGAAGAAAGTACTTGAAACCTTAACTAATAACATGAATCCACCTACGGAAGGGCAAACAGCTCAACACTGCCATGACAAAGAAATTTATCAGAATTGGTTCAAGAAGGATAAAAGTGCATGTTTTACTATGTTGAGCTACATGTAAGATGATTTAATTGAGGAATTTGAGAACTTTCAAACCAGAAGGAAATGTGGGAACAATTTAAACTAAAATATGGAGACATGAGAACAACTAGGTTGCAAGTCATGAACTGAAGGTTCAATCAGCATATGCTTCTATGGTGGAGCATCTGAGGATGATATCTTCAATTATTAGAGCAAAGAGATGCAAATTATAGTGCAGCACTAATTACTAAAGTTGCATACTGCAAAGGAAATAGGCCTAAGCATAAGGGACAGTAAAAGAGAGTGGGTCATGGAAATGTAGGAAATATAACTCCTAAGGATGGTGGAGTAGCCAAGCACTGCAAGAACAAGTGTTGCAAGAAAAACTTGAATAAGGTCAAGAGTTACAACTATCAAAACATTGGTTACTTCACTCATGATTGCAATAAGCCAAAGAAGGTAAACCCATATCTTTACTCTCTCCCTACTTATATCAGTTCATATATATTTGTTGTTTATCTTTTCTCTTATTAGAATGTAGACTTAAGAGCAATAAAACATGTAGGTCAAGGTCGAGTAGGGTATATAGATTATCATCGAGTATTAGCACACAACCACTATATCACTTAGGGTAATAGCGCACAAGAAGAGGTGCTTAGCATTAACACTTATCGACTAGCACGGGGTGTGACCTATGGTTGCATGATGTGCTATATGCACATAGTATTCGATATAATTTATTTTCAATTTTGGAACTTTTAGAGTTAGATTTTTTCTTTCCATTTTGAAGGAACTCAATTAGCAGACTTTCTTTTTATTTTGAAGTAACTCGGTTAGCTATCTATTTAGGTAAGAACTTTTATGGTTATGGTCATTTAAATAATAATTTCTTTATAATATATTTGGTCTTAAATGATTGTTTCACTTCCTTAGGTACATGTTTTTTGGATGTTGTCTCTAATTTATAAAATGGTATGCAAAATTAGGTCATATAAGATAAAAGAGAATGACTAGTTTAGCTAAAGAAGGACTATTGTGGTATCTTGCTAAAATTAGCTTGCCTGTGTGAACCATGTTTAGTAGGAAAAATCTATAAAAAAACCTTTTTGAAAGGCTACTAGGATATCTTAGCCATTAAAATTTATCCATTAAAACATCTATAGACCTATAAGTGTGAGGGCACGCTAGATGCATCTTATTTCCTTACTATTATAGATGATTATTTATAGTATAGTTTGATATACTTGTTGTTTTACTAGTCATAAGCATTAGATTATTTCAAATACTTCAGGCTGAGAGTATTTGATCAATTTAAGGAATTGTGTGAGAAAAAGGAAACACGCATGTAATTAAAAATTCCTGATACTCCGCAATAAGTTGGCATTGAAGAGAGAAGAAATAGTATACTTTTGAAAATAGTTAGGTCAATGATGGCGTATGCCGACCTCCCTATAAGCTTTTAGAGGAATGTACTTTTGATTATTGGTTGCATCTTAACCGTGTACCTTTTAAGTTAGTTTCTACTACTTCTATAAATTATGGAATGGCAAAAAAACCTAATTTAGAAGGCTTATGCCCATGGAGATGGGCAAGATATATTCATAATTCTTCTTATAAATATTAAAAAGTAGGTCCTAGAGCATATAAGTATACCTTTATAAGATATCCAAATCACTTTAAGGATTATGTAATATATAGTGAACATTCTAATGGAGGAATGATTGAGCTAAAGTCTTGCAATGTAGATTTTCTAAAGGATAATTTCATAAACATTGGTGAAATAAAGAGGAATCTTAGATTATATGAGTTACAATAACCTCAAGGATACACACCTTTGTCTCAAGTATCTCATCTCATCTAAGCCTTTTCCCAACTACATGGGGTTGGCTAACCTTTGTCTCAAGAATATAATGAGAAATTAATAATGTCCTCATCCAATGATTCATGGAGAGATAGTGGAAGTATTCCAATCGATAAGAGTATACCACTAGAAGACTCTTAGGACCCATAGCCTCATAGAAGTAAATGAGAAATAGTTCCCATCATTGATTTGATATCCAAGGGAAATCCTTTGTACTCCATAGGATGTTGATGAGCTAGCTTCTCATGAGAAAGCTATTAATTCAACTACTTCTAAGAAATAGATGGATGCCATGAGGGATGGGATCAGTTTGATGGCTGAAAATGATGTATGGAAGTTAGTTCTCCTTTCACTTGAGTGCAAGACTATTGAAAACAAGTGAGTCTTGAATGTAAGGTAGATGGTTTAAAAAATCCCTCATTCGAATCCCTTGGTAATCATCGAGTGATTTCTGAGGGAGATTTTTGCCAACAACATATATTCCAAAGGATGAATTTCTTTTGACTTTCACCAAGGTTGCATTTGCCCTATATGTAATGAAAATTAGTGATTTTTGTAACCTAGAAATGCGGTTCAAAAGAAGCCATCAGCTGCTGTGCATTTCTCCTCTTGCCACTTTTGAATGGCCAACCACACGTGGTCTACCACAAAATGTAGAAATACATGAGCTGGACGCCAGACATCTTTGAATGATACTACGCTTATGTTTGTTGCTTGTCCTGCAAATGGCACCATCCCCACCCCTATCAAACCACATGCCTCTCTCTCCCTCTCTCGCAAATATATGAAGAAGGGAGGAGGAATGAGTCATAAAAGGATAAGAACTCTACGTACGTGATGTTTGGTGCTCTCTAGTGCATGATTTTGACAACTCCAACCATCCCCAGTTGGAGAAGTTATAGATCCTTAGAGCACCTATCACGGGCCAGGGCTGCTCCCCTACACTATAATATGTGCGCTTGGAAGCCGCTTTAGACCGCACAAAATCTACATACAACGGGAAGAAAGAGGGACGTAAACGTTATACTCTCATTCATCTGATCCATCGGAGAGAAAAGATGTCTTCTTCTTCTAATTCTCTTCTAGTTGCTTCAGCCATCTGCTTGGCTTTGTTATTCCAGGGATCCCACGCTGATCAACTGAGCTCTTCCTTCTACAACACCACATGCCCCAATGTGTCAGACATCGTGCTTAACATGGTTCAACAAGCCCAAAGCACTAATGTTCGGATCACTCACTACAACAAATTCCTGCTATCCCATAGCTAAAAATGCCATTTGCCGACGCTTTTAAGCCCAAAGCACTAATGTTCGGATCACTCACTACAACAAATTCCTGCTATCCCATAGCTAAAAATGCCATTTGCCGACGCTTAAAAGCGTCGGCAAATATTGTTGCAACGCTTGTAAAATATGTCGTTTTAAGCGTCAACAAATATTGTCCCGATGCTTTTACAAGCATCGGAAAAGCGGGAGTGGAGTCGAAAAATAAACGCTAGGAGAAAAAGGTGCAGAGCTCTTAGTTAGCTCACCAGCTAACTAAGCAAAAGTTAGTTAGCTCTTCAGCTAACTAACAGGCAATTTAAACGGAAGAAGAAAGAGGCCATGAAATGCTAGTTAGCTCCCCAGCTAACTAAAATTTTAAGGCTCTCGGCTGCAAAAGTTACAGGTGAAGGGGAGTTAGCTCAATAGGTAACTAAAGAAAAGTCAGTTAGCTCACTAGCTAACTAATTTCAAAAGTAACATAGAAACCGCCCAGCTTAGTTAGCTCTCCAGCTAGCTGAGCAAAAAGGCAGCCACACGTCTGAATGAAGCAGCTAACTCTCCAGCTAACTAGCCAAACGATAGCTAGCTCTCCAGTTAGCTAAGAAGAGTATTCAAACGGCCAGAGAGAGAGGGAGTTAGCTCTTCAGCTAACTAAATTTTCAAACCTCACGGCCCAAGCTCACCTGTGAAAAATAGTTAGCTAACCAGTTAGCTCCAGGATAAAATAGTTAGCTAAGCAGTTAGCTTCAAGAAAACCCAGCTAGCTAAAAGATCCGGCGGCTAGCTCAACAGTTAGCTGAAATTGAAGACGGATCGGCCAGGAAAAAATATTAGGCAACTGGAATTAGCTAAGATGAAATCCAGTTAGCTCCAAGGCATCCCAGGCTAGCTAACCCGCTAGCTAAAATTAAAGAGTGTTCGCCAAGCACTGTGACGAGCACATTAGTTAGCTGAAGGAACTCTAGCTAGCAAACAAGCTAGCTAACCAGCTAACAAGCTAGCTAACCAGCTAGCTAAAGAATTAAGGACGTTTAGCCAATCATGAGTTAGCTTCCCAGTTAGCTGAAAGGCGTGCCAGCTAGCTAAATGGAATAACAAGTTAGCTAACCAGTTAACTCCAAGCCAATAAAATTATCTAAAGCAAAGTAGAATGAAGTACTTTCTTACCAATTACTTTTGCATGCAGATACTTACTTGCAAGGCGACCGAACTTCCCTGTATCAAGCTTAGAATTGCTTAATTATTTTGTAATCATCAAAATCAATCTGGGGTCAACAATCTCCTCCTTTTTGATGATGACAAAACCTTTAAGTACATAAGGAGCAAATATAGGAAGTAGACATGAGTGTAATCAGAAAACATTAATTTCTCCCCCTGTCAATCTGAATAAGTGAACTCTTTTCTCCTCCTGAATATATGGAGTTATTATTTTACTCCATTCCTTAATGTATGCAATATTCTTCTCCCCCTTTTTGTCATTAGTCAAAAAGAAGTTTGAAGAGTCTTGCAATAATTTTAAGCATAATATATCAAGGAGATGTTATCAAACATACATAATTAGAGCAGTCATTCAGATCATTACAAAATACAAATATTACATGTCATGGTTTCAAGTCATAAAACATAGTCATAAACATGCATTACATAAACAGTACCAAGCACGGTTACAACATAAGTCAAACATAATCACTTGTCGTCATCAGAAGAAGAAATATGCACTGAAGAAACATTTGGCTTGTTTGAAGATCCAGGCTTATCGAGGAAGGCTGTGTTGGCAGAGTCTAGAGGTGCGGATAAGAATAAGAAGCATCAGGTGCAGAGGCGGCATTAAGAGTGATGTAAGTCTCTATAAGATGACTCAGCCTTGAGAAGGATGCGATCCAATGGTCGACAGCGTTTGCTGCATCCCGGGTCTGGGTCTTGTTGGATCTCATTTGGTATTCTACCCACTCTGCCTTAGTTTCAAAATTCTCAAGCTTACCTTTTAGGAAATTAATCTCTTTTAGGATCCGTTCCATGACAGATTCATTGTGATGAAAAACTCTTCCATTGAGAATGTTCACATCATGGACAAGTCGTTCAAGAGTAATTTTAAACTGAGATATGTTCTAAAAAATAGAAGAAATATGTGGTACAAGAGTCTGATTATTGACAGAAGAAGCACTATCTCCAGAGCTTCGACTAGAAGTGGCAAGGGTCAATTCATTTATAATAAGGTGAATTTGATCATCACTTATATGAACGATAGGAAAAGGAGCAGGAGTTTGGTTGTCATTACAATATGAAGGTCCAGAAGCATTCATATTGGGTGGATCAGATAGAAAAGAATTTTGTCAGCAGACATAGCAGCAAGGTATGGATTCGGTTGGTTGAAGTCAAAATTGAAGAAGTTCTAAGGAGAACAAGCGGATTGAGTCACATTTGGCGGTGGCATACTAAACTAACCAGTCCTAGACCTAACCTTTAACTAAATACCATCCTGTTTGGCAAAGTCCATACGGTGCAGTGAATGAGCATTAAAAACATCAGAGTGATGTAATGTCATTGCAGTTTCTCCCTTAAGCTTAATATTGAAAAACTTAAATACATAAGTGAGAAACATTTCGTAGGGCAATGCAGCCTTAGATCTAGACAAGGATTCTTTCATTACGGTCATCATTAGTTGAGGTAGATCAACAGGGTCTTTCATTAAGATGTCATACATTATACATATATCCCTATCATTTATTACATTAAATGAACCAGCACGAGGGGCAAGGATTTTGGCAATGCTACTGTGGAATAATCTATTTTCTACATATAACATGTTGGCATCTAGAGTTTCAATATTACTAGCTTCACTGTCGTCAATATTAAGGATTAAACCTATTTTATATCCACGTTCACTGGGTAGGACTTCTAAGAAACCATCAGATGGAATATTTAGAGCACAACATAACGTTTTGCAGTCTAGGTTGATTTTAGTCTTTTTTACGAAGGAAGAGATAGTCCCACTACCAAAAGAGATATTTTCATAAAATTCCCTAATAAGCTCAGGATAAATAGGTCTCTTGGTAGATAAAAGCTTATCCCAACCTTGATTAACTAACAATTTTCCAATTTTAAAACCTTCCTGTTCTAAGAAGTTAAAATCAACTAACCTTCCATGAGCAAAGGATTTAGATGCAAGAAGGGAGTTGATATGGGATGAAGAAGTAGAAGACTTCCGGCGAAGATCAGCACAATCATTATCTCTTACGATTGTCTTCTTCTTGGGAGCCATCAACTATCTTCAAGATGGATTGATGATTGAATTGAAGAAAGAAAGGATTAATGGAAGGATTGAGAATGAGAGAAGAAGAGAAGAGAAGATGCTTGGTTGAAATGAAATGAGAGAGACGGCTTGAGAGCAATTGATTTGGAGAGAAAAGTTTATATAGGGAGTAGGCTTGATGGTTAGCTGGCCAGGTGCCTGTTTGGTTGCCTGGTCGGTTAGCTGCCATCAAAAGAAAAAGCTTGCAAATGGCTGGTTGTTGGATGAATTTAAGGAAGTATAACAGCTGACTTTCATAAAGATGAAAAGACTTAAAGCTTTACAACATACTCAAGCATTTAATGATGTTCCTTTAATTGATGTGATTTAAAGATGTCATATCTTTTAGATATCATATCAATTCATTAATTGATTCATTAAATGGTTGGATCAAACATTCCCAATTCTCTTTTGATTTCATAAAATTTTGTTTTATCAAGAGGCTTAGTGAAAATGTCAGCAATTTGATTTTCAGTATTTAAAAATTCAATAACAACATTTCCATTATTTATGTGATCTCTAATGAAATGATGTCTAATTTCAATATGTTTAGTTCTCGAATGTTGAATAGGATTCTTAGTTAAACTGATTGCACTTGTATTATCACATTTTATAGGAATGGCTTTTTGTTTAATACCATAATCTTCTAGTTGTTGCTTAATCCATAAGATTTGAGCACAGCAACTTTCAGCTGCAATGCATTCGGCTTCGGCCGTAGATAGTGCTACTGAAGTTTGCTTTTTGCTAAACCATGAAATTAAGTTAACACCTAGAAACTGGCATGTTCCAGTGGTTGATTTCCTATCTAATTTACATCCAGCAAAGTCTGAATCAGTGTATCCTATTAAGTCAATGCTAGATTGTTTGTCATACCATATACCTAAATTTATTGTTCCATTTAAATATTTAAATATTCTTTTAACAGCAAGCAAGTGAGATTCTTTAGGATTGGCTTGATATCTAGCACACATGCAAACACTAAATAAAATATCTGACCTACTAGCAGTTAAATATAATAATGATCCAATCATGCCTCTATATAATTTTAAATCAACAACTTTTCAGAATTATAGGATTCAAGTCTACATGATGAGCTCATAGGGGTACCGATACTCTTGGATGTCTCCATGCCAAACTTTTTGATCATTTTTTTGGTATATTTGGATTGGCTTATGATGATTCCATCTTTGCTTTGTTTAATTTGTAGTCCGAGGAAGTAGGTCAGCTCATCCATCATACTCATCTCGAACTCTCCCTGCATAAGCTTAGCAAAGTCTTTGCACAAAGAATCATTAGTGGCACCAAATATGATATCATCAACATAGATTTGAATAATTAATATATCTTTATTTTATCTTTTAATAAATAAAGTTGTATCCACAGTTCCTCGAATAAAATCATTACTAATCAAGAATTTGCTTAACCTTTCATACCATGCCGGGGGCGCTTGTTTCAAACCATATAAAGCCTTGTTTAATTTGAAAACGTGGTTTGGAAACATGTGATTTTCAAAGCCAGGTGGCTATTCCACAAAAACTTGTTCAGCAATATATCCATTTAAGAAAGCGCTTTTAACATCCATTTGATACAATTTAAAATTCATATAACAAGCATAAGCAAGAAGTAATCTAATAGCTTCTAATCTAACAATAGGGGCATAAGTTACATCAAAATCAATTCCCTCTTCTTGATTATAACCTTTAGCTACTAATCTTGCCTTATTTCTAATTATATTACCATTTTCATCTAATTTGTTTCTATAAACCCATTTAGTTCCAATAATTTGATGATCATGAGGTCTTTCAATAAGATTCCAAACATTATTTCTTTCAAATTGGTTAAGTTCTTCATGCATGACATTAATCCAATCAACATCATTTTTAGCATCATCATAACATTTAGGTTCAATTTTAGATACAAATGCCAAGTTATTATAAGCATCTCTAAATGATGATCTAGTTCTAACTCCTTGAGAAGGATCATCAATAATTTGATCTTTAGGGTGACTGAGAACATACCTCCAACCTCTTTCTAATTCATCATTACCTTGTGAGGCTTCAGGTAGGTTAGCGTTCCCTTCTCTATTTACCTCTTGTGTATCTGAGTCATTCTTATCCTTCAGTGTGATGTCCTTGAATTGATCTTCAATGTCATCTGCATCATTTATACCTTTTCCCTTCGTTGATGGAAGATCATTAGATTCATCAAGGATAACATGAATTGATTCTTCAACTACTAAAGTCTTTTTATTGAATATTCTATAAGCTCTACTATGTAAAGAATATCCGAGAAAAATTCCTTCATCAAACTTAGCATCAAATTTATCAAGGTTTGATTTTCCATTATTTAATACAAAACATCGGCATCCAAAAACATGAAAGTAACTTATATTAGTTTTCTTCCTTTCCAAAGTTCATATGGAGTCTTTTTCAAAATAGGTCTGATTAATGCACGATTTAAAACATAACATGCAGTGTTAATAGCTTCTGCCCAAAAATATTTTGGAAGATTGCTTTCACACAACATGGTACGCGCCATTTCCTCTAATGTTCTATTCTTTCTTTCAACTACTCCATTTTGTTGTGGTGTTCTTGGTGCAGAAAAATTATGTTCAATTCCATTTTCATTACAAAATTCTTCAAAAGATTTGTTTTCAAATTATTTTCCATGATCACTTCGTATCGACAAAATAGAAGAATTCTTTTCGTTTGTAATTCTTTTGAATAATTTTTGAAATGCTGAAAACGCTTCGTCTTTACTAGATAGAAGTAAAACCCATGTAAAGCGAGAGAAATCATCAATAATAACAAAATTGTATCTGTTACCTCTTAGACTAGTTGTTCTTGTAGGACCGAATAAATCCATATGCAAAAGCTCCAAAGGTCTAGTGGTTGAAACTAAATTCTTTGATTTAAAAGAAACTTGGGTTTGTTTTCCAAATTGACAAGCATTACAAATTTTATCTTTTTCAAAACAAGTTTTGACAAACCATATACTAAATCTTTCTTAATTAATTTAGATAATAAATCCATGCTTGCATGAGCTAGCCTACGATGCCATAACCAACTATTATTAGTTTTATTATTTGTAGCAACTAGGCAATCAATGTTTTGATTATGCAAATCATTTAAATTAATAATGTATGCATTACCATGCCTATGACCAACAAATTTCATTTTTTCATTAGCAGAATTTTTAACAATGGATAGAGATGATTTAAAAGTAACATTAAATCCTTTGTCACATAATTGACTAATGCTAAGTAAATTGTATTTTAGTCCTTTCACAAGCAAAACATTATCAATATAAGCATGAGGTGTGATACCTATTTTTCCTATGCCAATTATTTTTCCTTGGCCATTATCACCGAAAGTAACAGCACCTCCATCTTTTGCTTCCAAAGTGATGAATTGCGATTCATCACCGGTCATGTGTCCTGAGCATCCGCTATCTAAGTACCATTGTCTTTTAATTGCTCGGGTTGCAAGACACACCTACATACACAATTCCAATTTTTATTTTCAGGTACCCAAGCTTTCTTGGGTCCTTTAGGGTTAGTCAAGATGGTTCCTTTTGGAACCCATATTTTTCTTATCTTTTGTATTTGACAAATATAAGCTTTATGCCCATTTTTTCACATTTAAAACATGTAATTTTAGTAGAATCATCAGCATACTCATAAATATTTTTCAAAAATTTCTGTCTTTCAAAAGTATTGTATCTAAGACCAGCTCTATTAAAAACAGCTCTTTGATTATTTAAAATCATTTTTAATTTTTTTGAACTTAGACTAAATCTATCAACAATTGGTTTTAATTTATTCACTTCATTTTTCAAATCTTGGTTTTCCTTTAACAATGATTCATTATCCTTTGAAATTCTTTTCTTTTCAAGAGTAAGATTTTTTATTTCATTTTTCAATTCTTTGCTCTTTGAACTTAAATTTGCAAAATCATCAATAAGTTCATAAAATGCACATTGTAATTCATCAAAGGTAAAGTCATCTAAAAAGTTACGGTTTACCTCATCATTATCAGCCATCACTACAATAAATTTCTGTTATCCCGACGCTTTTGACGCTTTTGAGCGTCGGCAAATCCAGGAAAGTCCCGACACTTTAAAGCGTCGGCAACTTTTTTTAAAAAAAAAATAATTATCTTTTAAGTTGGGATATGGTGGACTGATCGTTTCCAGATCCGAAGCTGAAGAAATCGATGGTATAGGTGTCTTTTGGGAGCTTGTTGGCGATGAAGAAGCAACAGTTGAAGGAAATCTTGCGGCGATTGAAGGAGAGCGGGAGGCCTTATCTTGAAAAGCCTATCTAGGAATAATTGACTTGCAATGGCTCCGGCTCACCAGTACTTCTGTTAACCAAAATATAAACCAGTTGGCAAATACCGATCTTGTAAATTAGCATATCCAAGAGGAAGAACGGCTTACCGTGATTAAGAACAAAGCCTCCAGGGTAGCATTGCTGGCCCCTAATTCTTCTAGGTTTAAGTTGAGAGCCTGAACCACTCTAGCCGGAAGCAGCACTAAAGACATGGAAAGCAATAAAAGCCTTGTGCTAGTAAATGAGAGATCACCAGCAGGATAAAACCATGGGGTAACAAGAAGATGAATCACCAAAACATATTCAAATCCATGGAACAGGAATCAAGTTTAGGTAAACTTTACAACAATGGTAGATTTAAAGACAACATTAATGGATAAAAATTAGCATCAAGAAATGTTCCTTATATATAATAAATTATTACGAGAATTCCAAATTTTGGGGCGATTCCACCAAAAGTTACCTGGCTTTTTGCGGGACTCGTAAGAAGTTCCGACCCTCTGGGGCAAGAAAACACCAGTTGCTAGCAGACTCCCTTATGGCACCAGATCCGGTGAGGAAAACTGCTCTCATCCCAGAACCAGGCAGAGGACAGCGATGACCTCAATTTTTTTCTCCTCCATCTCCTTGAGGACGGTGAGGGCCTTCTTAGCGTCGTTGGCAAGGCAGTGGGACTTGACGAGGATACCGTAGGAGACCTTGTCTGAGGCGATGGCGAGGCAGCGGGAGAGGTTGACCAAGATATCAGGGGCGCAGCGGCGGGAGGCAGGAAGGTGAGAGTGGTTGAGACGGAGAGGAGGGTATTGAGGGACACGGCGGTGCGGGGTGCACCGAAGGAAAAAATCCCATCGAAGGTCCAGAGGGCATGGTCGACCATGTCGGCGGTGGTGTAGGAGGTAATGATGGAGGCAAGGAATGTCTCACTGGAGGCGCAGGGGTCCTTCTTGAGGGGGCGCGTCCGAGATGAAGAGGAGGGAGCGGTGGGGATGGGAGAAAGTGACGTTCGGGATTTTTTTTTTTTTTTTTTTTTGGCTTTGCGTGTTGTGAAAATTGAAACGATATCCAATCCCGCCATTTGAGAGATAAAAATATGAAAGCGTCGTCTGAAAAGTTATTTAATGACCCGATGCTTTAAAGTGTCGTTATGTTTTTGACACTTATAAGCGCCATTAACTAAAAAGTTATTTAATGATCCCGACGCTTTAAAGCGTGTTACGTTTTCGATGCTTATAAGCATCGTTAACTGCGAACGCGTCGAGAGGTTTCGGGTTTTTTTGACGCTTTTCCAAAGGAAAAATGGGTTGTTATTTTCCTTTTTTTTTTGTTGTAGTGCATGAAGCAAAAATTTGTAACTTCAGTTTTCTTTTCATTTTCTGAACTCGTTACTTCACTATCGCTCCAAGTAGCCATCATTACCTTCTTCTTTATTCTTTTAGATCCTTTCTTTAATAGTGGACAATCTGGTCTGATGTGTCCAGGCTTCTTGCACTCATAGCATGTAGGAGGTTCACTATTTTCCTTATCTTTGCTATGATCTCCTTTGATAATTTGTTTTCTTTTTTCAAATTTCTTTCTCTTCATGAACTTTTTAAATTTCCTTGAGATAAGTGTCATTTCATCATCTTTCTCACTGTCACTTGTGGTTTCTTCACTTTCATCTTCTTGAGTTGCAGTCTTCGAAGCTATGGTCCTTTTCTTCTTTGATTCATCTTCATCGATATATTATCGTTGCTGAAGCTCATGAGTCATCAAAGAACCGACCAACTCTTCAAGTTATAAAGTATTGAGATCTTTTGCTTCTTGAATTGCAGTGACTTTTGCTTCCCAAGTCCTTGGTAAAGATCTTAAGATTTTTCTAAAAAGATCACTGTTAGCATAAGATTTTTCAGGACTTTTCAGTCCATTAATAATGTCAGTAAATCTTGTAAATATATCAGTAATATTTTCAGTAGGATCCATCTTAAATAATTTATACTTATGAACAAGCATATTTATTTTGGATTCCTTGACTTGATTTGTACCCTCATGGGTGACTTCAAGTCTATCCCAGATTTCCTTAGCAGACATGCAAGTATATATGCGATTAAACTCATTTGCATCAAACGAGCAATAAAGAACATTCATAGCCTTTGCATTTAATTGAGCTAATTTCTTATCTTGCTCATCATATTCTGATTCAGATTTTGCAATATTAATATTTTCAATCATAATAGTGGGTGTGTGTAATCCATTAATTATGATTCCCCATAAATCATAATCTAGCGCTTGAATGAAGATTTTCATTCGTGCTTTTCAATATGTGTAATTTGTTCCATTGAACAAAGGTGGTATATTAGTTGATTATCCTTCAGTCAATATAGAACTCATTGGGATTACTACTGATCTTTGGCTCCAAGCTAATCAAAGATATAGGAATCAAGAGCACTTTGATATGATACCATTTGTTGCCCAGATGTAGCAACCCAAGAGAAGGGTGAATTAGGTTATTAAAAAAATGATTACTATGCAAGTATGTGCTTAAACCCTAATTTTGATTTGCAACGGTGTAGTGGAGTACACAGAAAGATAACAATGGAGAATCAAACAACCATAAACACACAGAAGTTTATAGTGGTTCGGTGCCAAACTCAACACCTACATCCACTCCCCAAAACCTTTGAAAATTCCACTAATCGTATCACAACGATTACAACCTCTAGCCGAATCAAGCTAGCCCTCTTGTTTATACGGCACAAGGCAGCCAAAAACCCCTAGCCAAACCTAAGCTAGTCCTCTTGTTTCATGGCACAAGGAAGCCAAATCACCTAGCCAAACCTAGGCTAGTCCTCTTGTTTCAAGGCACAAGGAAGCCCAAAATAATCAGGGTTAACACTAACCCTACTACAAAATAATCAGAGAATATTAAGGAGAAGCTCCTACAATGAGCAAATATTCATAGTATACTTTACAACTTTTGAAGCAATAATTTCAGTAATAAATGAACGAGGTCGAAGTAGCTGAAGTCTTGATTGTTTGAAATGCTTCAATGATCCAGACAACTTTTTGGAGCAATGAATGAACTTGAATGCACAGCAACTCTCTTATCAAGCACTCAACAATATGCAATATAAGCTCTTTTCTTGAATTTGTTTCTCTTTAAAATATCTTTTTCAAAATTGTCATAGTGTGCTTCTAATCCCACCTATTTATAATCATCTAACAAAAAATATCCGTTAGATACATTAGGAACAAATAGAAATAAAAATAGGAAGAAAATATAATCGTTATAAATGTTTCCCTTAAGCATTGATTGCAGATCTCCATTTGAGGAAGGAAGAGCAATGTAAAGATTCAAAAATCCAAAAGTTAAATGTAGCTCAAAATAGTAATAGAGAGAGAGTAAGAGAGGAAAAGCAAACTTAAGAACTTAATCGGTAGTTGGCTGGAAATAACTCCAGGTAGCTGAAGACATGAAAGCTTTCGGCCGGGAAATAAGCAATATTGCTCAGCTAGCTAGTCAGCTAGCTCACAAGAGAGGCCACGACAAACAAGGGCATTTAGAGGCAGCTCCATAGGTAACTAAAATGGTTGCTAGTTAGCTTTCCAGCTAACTAACAGCAAAAGTAAACGCCAGGAGAAAAAGGTGCAGAGTACTTAGTTAGCTCACCAGCTAACTAAGCAAAAGTTAGTTAGCTCTTCAACTAACTAATAGGCAATTTAAATGGCATAAGAAAGAGAACGTGCAATGCTAGTTAGCTCCCCAGCTAACTAAAATTTTAAGGCTCTTGGCTGCAAAAGTTATAGGTGAAGGGGAGTTAGCTCAATAGCTAACTAAAGAAAAGTCAGTTAGCTCACTAGCTAACTAATTTCAAAAGTAACATAGAAACCGCCCAGCTTAGTTAGCTCTCCAGCTAGCTAAGCAAAAGGTAGCCACACGTCTGAATGAAGCAATTAACTCTCCAGCTAACTAACCAAATGATAGCTAGCTCTCTAGTTAGCTAAGAAGAGTATTCAAATGGCCAGAGAGAGAGGAGTTAGCTCTTCAGCTAACTAAATTTTCAAACCTCACGGCCCGAGCTCACCTGTGAAAAATAGTTAGCTAACTAGTTAGCTCCAGGATAAAATAGTTAGCTAAGCAGTTAGCTTCAAGAAAACCCAGCTAGCTAAAAGATCCGGTAGCTAGCTCAATAGTTAGCTGAAATTGAAGACGGTTCGACCAGGAAAAAATAACAAGCAACTGGAATTAGCTAAGATGAAATCCAGTTAGCTCCAAGGCATCCCAGGCTAGCTACCAGCTAGCTAAAATTAAAGAGTGTTCGGCCAAGCACTGTGACGAGCACATTAGTTAGCTGAAGGAACTCCAGCTAGCTAACAAGCTAGCTAACCAGCTAGCTAAACAATTAAGGACGTTTAGCCAAGCACTGAGTTAGCTTCCCAGTTAGCTGAAAGGTGTGCCAGCTAGCTAAATGGAATAACAAGTTAGCTAACCAGTTAACTCCCAAGACAATAAAATTATCTAAAGCAAAGTAGAATGAAGTACTTTCTTACCAATTACTTTTGCATGCAGATACTTACTTGCAAGGCAACCGAACTTCCCTGTATCAAGCTTAAAATTGCTTAATTGTTTTGTAATCATCAAAATCAATCTGGGGTCAACAGCTTTTAAGCGTCGGCACATTCTATTTTTTAAAAAAAATAAAATAACAAACAGAAAAGTTAAAAAAATATATTAAACATGCTATATTTAAACCTATGCAATTAAGATAAAATTTATATTGAACCTGTTATATACAATGCAATCATAACAAACAAAATCACATTGCACACATTCTTCGCATCCAAATTAAAATTTCAAATGTAAATTTCATTACATCAAGAGAGAGTGTTATAATTTAAAGTTTTACAAAATTTAAAATTACATGAAATAAAAGATATAAAATAAAAAAAGCCAAGGTCAATGATCTGAAGAAGAAAGGTCATCACCTTGTCCGTAAGGATCTAATGCTCCAGAGCCTATAAGAAAAATTAAAATTATTTTATTTGTAAAACTATCAATGAATATTAGATAAATAATTAATTTAATATAAGAATATATATTTAATAATATGTATTTATCTGATGTGGAACAAACGTCTATATGAGAGATGTAAGCCGCTTAATGTGCTCTCTCATGGAATCCATCATTGCTCTGTCGGCTACACTCCTCCATTGCATCTCTTTATCACTACGGCACTCGACCGTTGCATCTCCTCCATCGTTGTGGCACTCCTCTGTTGTAGCTCCTCCATCGCATGCTCAAGTTTGCGAACACGTGGATCATGAACACCATATGCAGCATCACGCATATGTCTACTCACCTCAAATAACTGAGTAAGGGTAACTTCAACTCCATAACCCCTCACTCAACCGTAGCACTCCGGTCCCATCAGCTCTATAAACACCTCAGCCTCGATGCGACTACTCTACGTAGATGCTGTAGAGTCATCGACATGCTCAGTAATAAGAGATATAGCTCTTTCCTGTATTAATTTAGAAAAATAGTTAGATCTTACTAAATAACATAATCAAATTAAAATTATTGTATGAAATAAATTATAATAAATAATTACATATAAATCCCTCGACTCATCTTTGACAAAAGTGCCATCATGGTGAGTATGAGTCATCCAATAAAACTCTACCTCACCGGGCTCCCATCCATGCTTATCCATCTACAAAAAAATTATGCAATTTGTAAATAATTTAAGCAATTTATAAATAAATTATATAATTCATTTTGATTTTTAAATTTTCAATTGTTGCAATCTAGTCTCTCATACTTTAAGAATAGATCAGTTAAAATTGCTGATTATGATAATTCATCAAACTACGTGCTGTCATTTAACTTTCAGAAAATAGAACATAGGCAGAGATTTGTGCTGCAATTTCAATAGCTTGAGTAATCAATAAACAAAACAGTAAACAAATATCAGACCACTGTCAGATAGATTAATCTCTTCTTCAGTTACCCAACCAAATATAGGCTAAATCCCAGTTAATTGATAGTTAAATATATTCTCAAAGATATAGCAAATCCATGCTAACTACATCAAGATGATTTTACGGGACAGAACAGCCATGTCCCAGGTGGTAATTGTAGCTAAGCATTGGATAATATTCATTGCCTAATGACCTAGTCACTATCAAAGAGAAAATTATAAAAGAAAAATACTTTAACTTTAGCATAATCCAGCAATACTTTTAACTTCAGCACAATTCATATGTAACAACCTAAAACATCAACTAAGTAGACCAAATAGAATTTATGTACCGTGATATATTTCGCGATACATCGTCCATGATACATAACTCTGGTTTCATTATAATCAGTAAATGCTTTGATATAAAATTAAAGAATTTATAGTTTAAGAAACATACGAACTATTGTCTGACTCGCGTATAACTCTTGGATCCCGATGTATGGGGGACAGACAGAGATGCTCGTGCAGCTTTACCAATATTAGAATATATCTGTAAAATCAAATAAATATTTTAATAAAGTATCTTTAAAAATTAAATAATAAGAAGATTAAATAATAAGATACCTATTCCCTCTTGAAGAACCAATAATGAACCAACTCCATCTACTGATAAGATGGTACTTCAAGAGGACAAGTACCAACTATCTGCTCCTTGGTCATACCCGGCAACTTGTACTTCATCTTTAAATATGACTTATATTCTTTCTATTTCCAGTTGAGAGACTTCAGTACAAACTCATGAGAGGATGGAGGAAGTACAAACTTGGACTGCAAAAGAAAAAGTATTAAAATCGAAAAAATATAAAACATAGCATAATATATCAACTATACGAAATAAGAACTGTTTAGATTCATTTTTTGATCGACCTGCACAACTCGTAGATCTCAACTTTATACGTCAGAAGCATGTCATTCCATTTTGCATAACTCAATAGACAAAGTTGTGCATCCATACTACCAATTGTCACTTCTTCTGACAATCCTTCTTGATCATTCCTTCCTCTATTTTTAGAAGACTTTAAGAATTTACCATATATATAACTAATGGAATCAATTTGCATATGAACATTAGCTCCAGAAGGTAGAATAGGTGCACATTCCAATTCTATGGTACCATCAAATAAATCTTTCTGAAACGAAACAGATGATTTGGTTGTAACCATCGGCGATGTCCCATATAACAAAATTTTTCTTCATGTTTTAACTAAATTGAATATGTCGAATCTACACAACAAGGACATGCAACCCTTCCCTTTGTACTCCAGCTAGATAAATTGACATATGCTGAAAAATCATTAATACTCCACAACAAAGCTGCCCGTAGTTTAAATGTTTCACCATTTGAAGCATCAATTGCATCGACACCTTTTCATAACTATTTCAATTCCTCTATTATAGGTTGTAAAAAAATATCAATATCATTTCCTAGACCCTTATCACCTAGAATAACCATTGACAAGATAAGTGAGGATTGTTTCATGCACAACCATGATGGTAAATTGTATGGTATTAGAACAACTGGCCAAGTGCTATATATAGAATTTAGAGTCCGAAAAGGATTGAAGCCATCTAAAACTAAACCCAACCAAACATTACGAATATCAGAGGCAAAATTAGAATGTCTAGCATCAAATGCTTTCCATGCTAGACTATCTGCTGGATATCTCAATATTACATCCTTCGTACACCCTTCATCATACCATCTCATTAATGAAGCTATTTTTGATGATGAATATAGCCTTTTCAATCAAAAAATAAGAGAAAAGTAACACAATACCTTCGCTAGTTTTTTTGTTTTGTTCGTTACATCATCCTCATCCTTTTCATGAGTTGTTCATCGTGAAGATCCATATATATTGCATGACTCTCGATCAATATTTTTACCATGATATAACATACAGTCTTTCGAATAACTATGGATCTTTTGATATCCAAGATCCAATTAATTGACAACTTTCTTTGCTTCATAATAAGAGGATGGTAAACCAGTGCCTTCTAGAAATGCATTCTTTAGTAATTTGAGAAGCATGGTAAAACCCTTTTTAGACCATCCATTTATATATTTTATATGGAATAAATGTATAAGAAAAGAGATCATAGAAAATTTTAAACAATCCGGATATAATTGTTCATCTGCATCTTTAATTAAATTATGATACCGAGCTGACTCATGCATCCGCTCCTCAACAAATGCTTGTTCCATAAATGTAGAACCATCATATATTCCATTCATTCCATGTATATTAGTTGAACCTTCAAAGTTTTGAACACTATGTCGAAAAGCATCTGTGATCAAATAACTAATGTTAGGTTTCTTATTATGCCATAGTTTATAGGGAGTTTTCTTAAGAATTGATCTAATTAAAGCTCTATTAAGGATGTAACATGCTGTGTTTATAGCTTCCGCCCAGAAGTACTTTGGGAGTTAGCTTTCACATAGTATGGTATGGGCCATATCTTCTAATGTTCTATTTTTTCTTTCTACTACATCATTTTGTTGTGGTGTTTTAGGTGGAGAAAATATATGATGAATGTCATTTTCAATACAGAAGTTTTTAAATTGATGATTTTTAAATCTATACCATGATCACTTCTAAGAGACACTATGATAGTGTTTTTCTTATTTGTAACTTTCTTGAAGAATTTCAGAAATATCGAGAAAGTCTCATCTTTGTGAGCTAAAAATAATACCCAAGTGTATCTAGAATAATCATCTACTATCACAAGACCATATTTCTTTCCTTCTAGATAGTGGTTCTAGTAGGTCTAAAAAGGTCCATATGAAGTAGTTCAAGTGGCCTAGTAGTTGAAACAATATTTTTAGATTTGAAAGAGTTTCTAGTTTGTTTTCCAAATTGACATGTATCACAAATTCTATTATTTTCAAAATCTAGTTTTAGGAGTCCTTTAACTAAATCCATTCTAATTAATTTTGAAATTAGGTGTGTGCTTGCATGACCTAATCTATGATGCCATAACCATCCGATCTCATTAACCTTAGCATTATCAGCAATTAAGCAATGGTTACTAGTAGACAAATTATCTAAATCAATTAAGTATATATTGACATTTCTATTTCCAACAAATATAATTCTATTGTCAATGGAATTAGAAACAGTGCAAATAGAAGCTTCAAAGGAAACTTTGAAACCTTTATCATACAATTGGCTAATGCTAAATAAATTATGCTTTAAACCAACAACATATAAAATATTTTCTATAAAAGTGGATAGAGTTATTTAAATTTTACCAAATCTCATAATTTGGCCTTTGCCATTATCTTCAAAAGTAACAACTCCTCTTTTATCTTCAAGGGTGATGAATTGCTCCTTGTCACCCATCATGTGTCTTGAGCAGCCACTATCAATGTACCATTTTCTTTTTGATCCTTTGGCTGCAAGATATTCCTGCAAGATAATCAAATCTTTTATTTAGGTACCCAAGCTTTCTTGGGTACTTCATGGTTAGTAGCAATAAATATTGTTCATTTTGGAACCCATATTTTCTTTCCTTTAATCATTGAATTCTTATTAATTTTTCTAAAATTGCATTCATATGATATATGTCCCTTTTTGTTGCAATGATAACATGAAATATCATTTTTCTTCACAAAAAATTGTTGACATATTTTTGTTTCATGTGAGGTCTATATCCTAAACCAACTTTATCAAAAACAGCTCTTTGATTACTTAAAAGCAAATTTAGTTTTTCTGAGCTATATGTAAATCTATCAATAATATTCTTATATTTTTTAATTTCTTTCTTCAAATTAATATTTTATTAGAAATTGATTCTTTTTCTTTTACTAAAACTTCATTTTCAGATTTTAGACTCTTAATTTCAAGAATTAGTTCATCCTTTTCTTTGAGAAGATTTAAGTTTTTCGTTTTTAAAGATTTGTTTTTCACTCTCAAATTCTTAAAATCACTAATTAACTCATTAAATGCATCATATAATTCATCAAATGTAAAATCATCATCGGTTTCAGTACATACCTCATTGTCGTCATTTGCCATGAAGCATATGTTTGCAACTTTTTTTTTATCCTCTTCAGATGAAGATTCTTCACTATCACTCCATGTTACAACATAGGCTTTCTTTTTCTTCTTATAACCTTTCTTCTTATAACCCCGGTTTCTTGCATTCATAACATATTAAGGGATCTTTTTCTTTGTCCTTATCCTTTTCTTTTTCTCTTTTTCCTTCTAATTTATTCCAGACTTTTTCTTGTGTAAGTGTTTCATTCTTTGCATAAATTTTCTAAACTTCTTTGCAAGGAGAGCTATTTCATCATCTTCATCATCATCTTCACAGCTGCTCTTCTCATTTTCTGCAGCCTTAAGTGCAATTGTTTTTTTCTTTTTCACCTCTTCCTCTTGATGTTGTTTTGTTGTCAATTTATGGCTCCTCCAAAGGTAGAACATTCAAGTCTTTGGCTTCTTGGATTGCAGTTACTTTTGTTTTCCATGATCTTGGAAGAGATCTAAGAATTTTACGCACCAAATCAGAATTAGTATAAGTCTTACTAAGACTTTTCAAACCATAATGTATATGCATGTGATTGATTCAGTTTGTTCCATGCTAAACAATTCATATTTGTGCACTAGAATGTTAATTTTGGATTCTTTTACTTTGTTAGTACCCTCATGGGTAACTTCTAATCTATCCTAAATTTCTTTGGTTAAAATGCAAGTTGAAATTCTGTTGAATTTATTTGCATCCAAAGAACAATATAAAACATTCATGGCTTTGGCATTAAACTGAGCCATTTTTCTATCATTCTCATTTCAATCCCTTTCGGACTTAGGAACGATTGAACCATCTACAATATGTGTGGGTGTGCTAGGTCCATTTGTAATGATACTCCACAATTCATAATCTAAAGCTTGAATGAAAATCCTCATTCTTGCATTCCAATATGAATAATTAGAGTCATTAAACAAGGGTGGCCTATTGGTAGATTGACCTTCAGCAAAGGATGATCCAGCTTGTATTGCCATTTGGATCTTTAACTCTTGATTGTTAGATCATATAAAAATGAGCACAGGCTCTGATACCAATTATTGGCCCAGATGACAACCCAAGAGGGGGAGTGAATTGGGTTCTTTTTAAAATTTAACAATTAAAACTTAAAACCTATTTCACAAGGATTAAGTGCACAAGTGAAGCGATACAATAACACAATGTAAATGAGAGCGAGAGAGACAAAAGCATGACAAACACACAAAGATTTATAGTGGTTCGGTGTATCCCACACCTACATCCACTCCCAAGCAACTCTTGGGTCCACACTATAATCCCCTGATTACAGTTGAGTTATTTTACAAGCTCACAACTCTAACTTGTTGTTTTACACGGGGTCACAACGAACCCACCCAGTTTTCATAGGTTCACCAGCACAAAACCTTAATCGAAGCTAAACTAGCTTGTCCTCGAGGTAAACTACCTCAACTAATTCAATCCACTGATTGAATTAGAATACAAACAATTTATATAAATGATTACAACAATTTAGAGCTCCTCAAATGAGCAAATATGCAATGTAAATAAATAAGAATAGAAAGGCCTGTTTTGAAGCGATTCGAAGTTGAGATTTTTTTCTTTTCTTCTTTTCCTCTCTTCTTTTGATTGAGCTATCTGGATTTGAACTATGATTCTTGACTGATGCTCGTTGAAGAAAAGTTTGAAATTTAGGGCTCAAGCTCCTCTTCTTCTAATCGACAGAAATCCTTTGATTTGATCTTGAAAAGCCTTTAGATTTCTCTTCTATCAATCTTCTATTGATGGCCTTGAGCACAAAGTTTTTCTTCTTTGATTTCCCTCTTTTTCTTTCTCTCTATTTTCTGTTTTCTTTCCTTTCGTTCTGTGTTGTTTTTCAAATGGACGAACTCCCTTTTATAATCTTCTTTAATCCAAGATTAGGTAAAAAATAGCCATTACAAAGTACTTAGATTGCTTCCTCATGCAAAGAAAAATATCCGTTAGGGGTTAGGTAAAGAAATGTTACCATTGGAATCCGTTCTGACATATTTGAAGTTCCATTCCTGACAAGTTGGAGTTGGCTCCAACTTTCCATGTGTCGGCTCCAAGTTGGGTTTCCAAAAATAGAAATAAAAAGTTCATCGGGGAGTCGGCTCTGATAAACTATGGTGTTGGCTCGACGTGATCTGGAGTCGGCTCTAATTTCCGAGGGTGTTGACTCTAACGATGTCCCAAAAATATACTCTTTGTTCTCATATTAGAGTCGGCTCTAGCATTTCAGGTGTCGGCTCCGAAACTTCAGGTGTCGGCTCCAAAAACTAACACAGAAAGTACTTCTCTATAACTCAGGTTAGAGTCGGCTCCAGAATACCATGTGTCGACTCTGAATCGTGCCAAAATATAGAACTATTCTGATACGCCCTGGAGTCGGCTCCAGACACAGTGGGTGTCGGCTCCAAGTTCTGAACTTAAATATTTTCCATTAAAAAACTAATTCAAACTTAATTTTGTATGTCATTTGAATAACTTAACCTTTCTAAGTTTCTGAAATACTTGTTAATTTCATTAGTAACACAAGAAATATACTCATGGCTTTTGTTAATCATCAAAATCAATAAGTGGGTCAACAATCTTCCCCTTTTTGATGATGATAAAAATATTGAGTATATGCATGATTAAACATTGGAACTTTCAAAATATAAAAGTTCTCATAGTCAAGTTCCCCCTGAATGAGGTATCTCCCCCTATGATAACCAAATTAAGTTCATTCAATGCATTTATGTTATAACCAAATTCATTTAACACTTAACATATATATGAACATCTTTCTCATGTATGTTATAACTATATTAACATTAAATGCATAATGCATATGCATAAACAAACCTTTCTCCCCCTTTTTTGTAATCAACAAAAAGGTTAAGAAGAGGTTCATTTAGCTTAAATCAACATCAACTATTCTTTCTCCCCCTTTATATTACAAAAGTATAAACATAAGAGTCGTTTAACTCAAAAAGAACAATATAAATTTTAAATTGTATTCATTGAGTATAAAATCATTCAGAATATTCATTAATTCTTTTCAAAATTCATCATTGCATTTCATCAAAGTAGTCATTACATTGCATTGCATCAAAATACATCAAACATTACATCAAAGTAGTCATTACATTGCATTGAGTTAAATACATCAAAACATTACATTGCATCAAAATACATCAAACATCAAAGTATATAATTTGTCCTAAGTACAAACTAAGGTTTTAAGAGAAAAACAAAGCTTGCAATAACTCAAAATCTCATAATCCTTTTCAGCTCTTCTAGAATTTGTTCCATGCCCTTTTCTTGAATTTTCATAAAATCATTTAGTTTATTGTCAACAAGAGCAGCTGCAGCAGTAACTTTTTCTTGAAAATCTGCATTGCACATTAGAATATATATCAGAATCACCAGCAATGTCCTTGATTTTGTCAAATATCAACCTTATGTCTTTCATCAAGGTAATAGAAGATGTGCTCAAAGTTGATTCTATCACACTAATCTTATCCTCTAAAGAATAAACATGCTGCCGATACTCATGAGATGATTCTCAAGTTCACTTTTCATCTTAGTCTTATGATCCAAAAATAGAGATTTGAGCTGCTCCATCTGAATCTCTGAAAAACCAGTAGAAGTCTAAACAAATGAACTAGGAGCTGGTGCAGGTGCAGAGGGTGCGGGACTGCTGGGGCCTGGTGAAGTATGCCTCACTGAAGGCTCTGCCTCTGATATACCAGGGGCCGCAGTATCCATCTCAGCTGCTCTGTCTTCCAGATTTCCTTTTCTTTCCCAGTTTCCACTGATTTTCATGAAACCCATCCGGTGCAGAGTAGCCTTGTTATAATAATCTGTGTGCCTAAGTCTTTTTAAAGGCTCATTATCCAATATATTTACACCTTGGCTTTGAAAAGCCATAGTCAAAATCATTCCATATGGTAGTGTTGACCTTTTCTTACTACCTGCCTCAGCCATATACCAAATCATCATTCCAGGTAAGTCTATTGATTGGCCGGTCAATATACTATCCATAACTACTACATCCCTTTCAGATACATACTCAAAATTATCGGTTTTGGGGAATAGGATCCTGCTACAGATATTATGTAATAATCTTAACTCAAGGGGCAACTGATTAGCCCTAATTTCTTCAAATTCGGTAACTTCTCTGCCAAGCATCCTTGACAGTGCCTCACCTCTATTACTATGGGAATTGGCAATAGGTCCAATCATAGGAATTTCTAACAAACTTTCCAAAATTTTAGAAGTAAGGTAGATTCTAGTACCTCTCACATAGCTAACTAGCCCACCGTCTCCTCTAGACAAATTAAGATAAAAATCCTTAACAAGGGCCAGATATGTAGGAACATCAAGTGAACATACCTTCTCTAGTCCCATTTCTTTAATCTACCTACCAAGAGAGAAACCCTCATCTTCAAAGAATCCAAAGTCCACTTTTCTACCCATAGTAATAATCTTTCCTGCTAAAAGATCAATGTGTGGAGAAGAAGGATCAGGTACGGCACTAGGAGTGGAGGACGTAGATGAAGAACTCGAGCTGGGCGAAAGCTGACGAGCAAGATGCCTCACAATCCTCTTCTCAGTCATCACAGCTGCTCCAAATATCGATCCTCGGCGCTTAGGTGCCATGGATTGCTAGGGATTGATGGATTAGGAAGATTCTAGGATTTGAAAGATTTTGAAAGAGATTTGGAAGAGTTTGGAATAGAATGGGGCTGAATAGGTGTCGACTTTGCCCTAAAATAGTCAATTTGGGACCACTTGGAGTCGACTCCCGCAAAGCGAGGTGTCGGCTCCAGATCGCTAACACAGTCAGCGCCCGAAGTGGAGTCGACTCTAGAAAGGCAGGCGGCTCCAAAGTCTCAGACAAAACTAGAGTCGACTCCATTAACCATGGTGTCGGCTCAAAGATAGTTTTAGTGGAAAAATAAAGAGTTTTCAAGAATATGAAACTTGTCCGGATTGTCATTAAATTTTGGATAAATCAACTTTGGAATGTGATGAATCAAAGGGTTCAAATGTCTAGATAAGTTTTCCTTAGAATCATAAAATATTTTTCAAGAAATTGATTGAAATCTAGATAATTATTCATAGGAGATTTAAAATTCATTCCAATGGATCACAAACTCCTAATTCTCCTCTAAGATAACAAAATCTCTCTTCACTTAAGGGTTTTGTAAAAATGTCAGCTAATTGTTCATCAGTACTAACATAATCAAGACAAATGTCATTATTAGCTACGTGTTCTCTAATAAAATGATATCTAATTTTAATGTGTTTAGTTCATGAATGTTGAATAGGATTTTTAGTTAAGTTTATTGCACTAGTGTTGTCACATCTAATTAGTGTTTTATCAAGTGCTATACCATAATCTTCAAGTTGTCACTTAATCCAAAGGATTTGAGCACAGCAACTTCAGCTGCAACATATTCATCTTTAGCAGTTGATAATGCAACTGAATTTTGCTTATTGCTAAATAAAGAGATTAAGTTACTTTCTAAAATTGGCATGCACCACTTGTACTTTTTCTATCCAATTTACAACTACCATAATCAGAATCAGAATATGTAATCAAATTTAACATTGAGTCTCTAGAATACCATAATCCTACATTATTAGTTCCATTTAGATATCTAAGTATTCTTTTTACTGCAATTAAGTGAGATTCTTTTGGTTCGGATTGATATCGTGCACATAAATACACTGCAAACATAATATCAGGTCTACTTGTTGTTAAGTAGAGAAGTGAACCGATCATACCTCTGTAATATTTTTGATCAACATGCTTACCATCTTCATCTTTATCTAATTTGCATGAAGGACTCATTGGTGTTCTGAGAGGTTTGACTTGTTCCATACCAAACTTCTTGAGAATTTCTTTTGTATACTTTGTTTGGTTGATAAAAATTTCCTCTCTTTCTTGTTTGATTTGAAGTCCTAGGAAGAAGTTGAGTTCTTCCATCATGCTCATCTCAAATTCACCCTGCATTAACTTAGCAAATTTTGACATAAAAGATTGTTAGCAGCACTGAATACAATATCATCTATATAAATTTGTACTACCAATAAATCTTTTCTTTTCAAAAATAAGGTTTTATCAACATTTCCTCTAGAAAAATTATTTTCAAGTAGAAATTTGCTTAATCTATCATACCAAGCTCTAGGTGCTTGTTTTAAACCATAAAGTGTTTTGTGTAATTTAAAAACATGGTTTGAAAATTTATGATCTTCAAAATCAGATGGTTGTTATACAAAAATTTCTCATTTATAAAATTATTTAAAAATACACTTTTAACATCCATTTAAAATAAGTTAATGTTCATATGACATGCAAATGCAAGTAATAGTCTAATTGCTTCTAATCTAGCTACATGTGCAAAAGTTTCATCAAAATCAATTCCTTCTTGATTATATCCTTTTGCAACCAATCTAGCTTTATTTATAATTACTATTCCATTTTCATCTAATTTATTTCTAAATACCCATTTAGATCCTATAATAGAATGACCTTTGGGTCTATCAATGAAGGATCATACATTATTCCTAGTAAATTGATTTAATTCCTTTTGCATAGCTAACATCCAATTACTATATTTTTCAGCTTCTTCAATAGTTTTAGGTTCTATATGAGACACAAATGCAAGATGATTATTGATGTTCCTCATTGATGATCTAGTTCTAACTCCTTGAGATGGATCACCTATGATTAAATCTTTTAGATGATCATAAACATATCTCCAATCTCTAGGTAGATCTACATCATTATGAGTAGTATCAATAATCATCCTTAGGTGAGTCATCATCCTTAGCTTCTTGTTCATGGTCTGAAGATACATCTATATTTAATTTTTCAATATCTCTTTCAAGCAAAATTGTATCTTCCTCATCATCAATCTTCTCAGAACTTGATGCTAAAAACTCATCAAATACTACATGAATTGACTCTTCTACAATTAAATATTTCTTATTGAATACTCTATATGCTTTACTAGATGTTGAATAACCTAAAAATACCTTCATCAGATTTAGCATCAAACTTTCCAAGATTCTCCTTACCATTATTATGAATAAAACATCAACAACCGAATGCATGAAAATAACTAATGTTAGGTTTCCTATTATGCCATAGTTTATAGGGAGTTTTCTTAAGAATTGGTCTAATTAAAACTCTATTAAGGATGTAACATGCTATGTTTATAGCTTTTGCCCAGAAGTACTTTGGGAGTTGGCTTTCACATAGCATGGTACAGGCCATATCTTCTAATGTTCTATTTTTCCTTTCTACTACACCATTTTGTTGTGGTGTTCTAGGTGCAGAAAAATTATGATGAATGCTATTTTCAATACAGAAGTTTTTAAATTGATGATTTTCAAATTCTGTGCCATGATCACTTCTAAGAGACACTATAGTAGTATTTTTCTCATTTATGACTTTCTTGAAGAATTTCAAAATATCGAGAAAGTCTTATCTTTGTGAGCTAAAAACAATATCCAAGTGTATTTAGAATAATCATCTACCATCACAAGGCCATATTTCTTTCCTCCTAGACTAGTGGTTCTAGTAGGTCCAAAAAGGTCCATATGAAGTAGTTCAAGTAGCCTAGTAGTTGAAACAATATTTTAGATTTGAAAGAGTTTCTAGTTTATTTTCCAAATTGACATGCATCATAAATTTATTATTTTCAAAATCTAGTTTTGGGAGTCCTTTAACTGAATCCATTCTAATTAATTTTGAAATTAGGTGTGTGCTTGCATGACCTAATCTACGATGCCATAACCATCCGATCTCATTAACCTTAGCATTATCAAATTAAGCAATGGTTACTAGTAGACAAATTGTCTAAATCAATTAAGTATGCATTACTATTTCTATTTCCAACAAATATAATGCTATTGTCAATGGAATTAGAAACAGTGCAAATAGAAGCTTCAAAGGAAACTTTGAAACCGTTATCACACAATTGGCTAATGCTAATTAAATTATGCTTTAAACCAACAACATATAAAACATTTTCTATAAAAGTGGATGGAGTTATTTGAATTTTACCAAATTCCATAATTTGACCTTTGCTATTATCTTTAAAAGTAACAACTCCTCCTCTTTTATCTTCAAAGGTGATGAATTGCTCCTTGTCACCCGTCATGTATCTTGAGCAGCCACTATCAATGTACCATTTTCTTTTGATCCTTTGATTGCAAGACACTCTTACAAGATAATCAAATCTTTTGTTTAGGTACCCAAGCTTTCTTGGGTCCTTCATGGTTAGTAGCAATAAACATTGTTCCTTTCGGAACCCATATTTTCTTTCTTTTAATCATTGAATTCTTATTAGTTTTTCTAAAATTGCATTCATATGATTTATGTCCCTTTTTTTGCAATGATAACATGAAATATCATTTTTCTTCACAAAGAAATTGTTAACATTTTTGTTTCATGTGAGGTCTATATCCTAAACCAGCTTTATCAAAAATAGCTCTTTGATTACTTAAAAGCAAATTTAGTTTTTCTGAGCTATATGTAAATCTATCAACAATATTCTTTTATTTATCAATTTCTTTCTTCAAATTAATATTTTCATTAGAAATTGATTCTTTTTCTTTTAGTAAAACTTCATTTTCAGATTTTAGACTCTTAATTTCAAGAATTAGTTCATCCTTTTCTTTGAGAAGATTTAAGTTTTCCATTTTCAAAGATTTGTTTTTCACTCTCAAATTCTTAAAATCACTAACTCATTAAATGCATCATATAATTCATCAAATGTAAAATCATCATGAGTCATCAAGGATCCAATTAGCTCTTCCAAAGGTAGAACATTCAAGTCTTTGGCTTCTTGGATTGCAGTTACTTTTGCTTCCCATGATCTTGGAAGAGATATAAGAATTTTGTGCACCAAATCAGAATTAGTATAAGTCTTACCAAGACTTTTCAAACCATTAACAATATCTGTGAATCTAGCGTACATGCATGTGATTGATTCAGTTTGTTCCATGCTAAACAATTCATATTTGTGCACTAGAATGTTAATTTTGAATTCTTTTACTTGGTTAGTACCCTCATGGATAACTTCTAATCTATCCCATATTTCTTTGGCTGAAATACAAGTTAAATTATGTTGAATTCATTTGCATCCAAAGAACAATATAAAACATTCATGGCTTTGGTATTAAGCTGAGTCATTTCCTATCATTCTCATTTTAATCCCTTTTGGGCTTAGGAACGATTGAACCATCTACAATGTGTGTGGGTGTGCTAGGTCCATTTGTAATGACACTCCACAATTCATAATCTAAAGCTTGAATGAAAATCCTCATTCTTGCTTTCCAATATGAATATTTAGAGCCATTAAACAAGGGTGACCTATTGGTGGATTGACCTTCAGCAAAGGATGATCCAGCTTGTGTTGCCATTTGGATCTTTAACTCTTGATTGTTAGATCAAATAAAAATGAGCACAGACTCCGATACCAATTATTGGCCCAGATGGCAACCCAAGAGGGGGGTGAATTGGGTTCTTTTTAAAATTTTACAATTAAAACTTAAAACCTATTTCACAAGGATTAAGTGTACAAGTGAAGTGATACAGTAACACAATGTAAATGAGAGCGAAAGAGACAAAAGCATGACAAACACACAAAGATTTATAGTGGTTCGTGTATCCCACACCTGCGTCCACTCCCAAGCAACTCTTAGGTCCATACTATAATTCTGATTATAGTTGAGTTGTTTTATAAGCTCACAACTCTAACTTGTTGTTTTACACGAGTCACAACGAACCCAGTCGGTTTTCATAGGTTCACCAGCACAAAATCTTAACCCAAGCTAAACTAGCTTGCCCCCAAGGTAAACTACCTCAACTAATTTATTCCACTGATTGAATTAGAACACAAACAATTTATATAAATGATTACAACAATTTAGAGCTCCTCAAATGAGCAAATATGCAATGTAAATAAATAAGAATAAAAAGGCCTGTTTTGAAGCGATTCGAAGTTGAGCTTTTCTTCTTTTCTTCTTTTCCTCTCTTCTTCTGATTGAGCTATCTGGATTTGAACTCTGATTCTTGAATGATGCTCGTTGAAGAAAAGTTTAAAATTTAGGGCTCAAGCTCCTCTTCTTCTAATCGACAAAAATCCTTCGGATTTGATCTTGAAAAGCCTTTGGATTTCTCTTCTATCAATCTTCTATTGATGGCCTTGAGCACAGAGTTTTTCTTCTTTGATTTCCCTCTTTTTCTTTCTCTCTATTTTCCATTTTCTTTCCTTTTGTTTTGTGTTGTTTTTCAAATGGACGAACTCCCTTTTATAATCTTTTTTAATTCAAGATTAGGTAAAAAATAGCCGTTACAAAGTACTTGGATTACTTCCTCATGCAAAGAAAAATATCCGTTGGGGGTTAGGTGAAGAAATGTTACCATTGAAATCTGTTCTGACATATTTGAAATTCTGTTCCTGACAGGTTGGAGTCGGCTCCAACTTTTTATGTGTCGGCTCTAAGTCGGGTTTCCAAAAATAGAAATAAAAAGTTCATCGGGGAGTCGCCTCCGAGAAACTATCTTGTCGGCTTGACGCGATCTGAAGTCGGCTCTAATTTCCAAGGGTGTCGACTCTAACGATGTCCCAAAAATACACTCTCTGTTCTCATGTTAGAGTCGGCTCTAGCATTTTCAGGTGTCAGCTCCGAAACTTTAGGTGTTGGCTCCAGAAACTGACGTAGAAAGCACTTCTCTGTAACTCATGTTAGAGTCGGCTCCGAAATACCATGTATCGACTCTGAATGAGATGACAATATATAGGGATAGATTGAAGACTTTTAGTAGACCACTTACATATACTACTTGCAATACTACTCGTCTAGGTAAGAATGAAGCTAATTTTTTATATATATTTTTATAGTTATTTAATATATTTATGTAATAGTTTCTTTCTTTTATATAGATGAGTGGTGGAGATTCTTTGGTTGTAATACTCCTAATTTACAAAATCTAGCAATTAGACTTCTTAGTCAAACCGCCGCTTCTTCCGAATGCAAACGCAATTGGAGTGTATTTGAATGTATACATACCAAGAAAAGAAATAGATTAGAGCATGAAAGACTTAATGACTTGGTATATGTTCACTATAATTTGCGTTTGCAAAATATGTACAAAATAATTTTATTATTTTCAATGTATATTTTATTTGTTAAAAAGTTCTTTCTATTTATTTCTTGCAATATTTAGTTGATCGTAATTATAATTCACAAGCTCAATTTGAGAAATAGACCTTATGATCCAATAGATTATGGGTCAATTGAGAAAACTGAGTTTTGGGTGGTGGAAGAAGAAGTGGAAGGAGAGCTTGACTATAAAGAATTGGAAAGCATGATGGAAGAGCAACCAAAGTGCGATAATAAATCAATTTACATGACCAAAGGTTAATCTTGGAATGGTTAATGCTTGTTGATATTCAAATAAACATATTTTGATTTATTTTTTTTTTTTTTTAGATGGTGAAGAAGAATTGATGTTTATTAAAGATGGTGATAATGCAATAGTTGCTAAAAATAGAAGGAGTGGTAATGATTTGGATGAAGAAGATTGGCTACCACCTTCTCCAAAAATTAAATGATAATGTTGAACTTTTTATTGAATAACTTTCAATATTTTTGATTATCAATATGTTGTTTTGTGAACAATTGGATGTTTAGTATGTTGGTTTGTGAAATATTAAATTGTTCTTAGATTATTATTTTTATTATTTTGTACTCTTGTTAGATTTTATGACTTTCCTTTATGCAGTTTCAATTTATCATTAGTTGCATTTTGTTTTTCTTTTTATTTAAGTTTTTGGAAACATATTAAGAATTTTTTTAAACTTGGCTGCGGTGTGTTCTTGGTATATGTCATGCAACAATTTGTTTGAGTTTCTATCGGCAATAGCATGCATGCTTAACTTTGTTTTAAGTTGATAGATTCATTCAATGAGTATTTCACATGTCTAGACAATATATTCTTATCTTGTCAGCACAATCAAAAGCAATTAAATGAAAAGAAGGGGTTCGAATTGTACCTTTGTATATTGAAATCAGCATACTAGCTACATAGTGGCTAGTACATATGTTATCAACCATACAAACCAAATTTTCTATAGTTTAATATTTATATTTTATTATTTTTATTATTAAATAAAAATTTAATTATGACATCATCCTGTTCGATCGGACTGGTTCATTCGGTCGAACCGGTTGACCCATGACCCAAATTTGAAACTGGTTCATTGTCTGGTCTGATTTTTAAAACATTGCTTATAATCACTTGAGGTACTAAGACAAGCTTCATAAATATAAGTCGCCCTCCCTCCTCATTTCTTTGCTTCCTTAATAAGAGTCCATGCATCCATCTCTCTCTTAGAAATCCAATATAACCTTCTCTATCATATTTAAGGTTTTACAAAACACGTTTAGATACCTCATCTAAGAGAATGACCCATTATTTAATACCAAAGTTTTCTTTATCTTGCCAATAGTGCAGTATCAAAGCTTATCAAGCTTGATCCATAAGTTAATCTAAATTGTTGAAAGTGATCCAAAATCACCTCAACAAAGATTAATCATGGCTATAATCATGATGTTACATATTATATTTCTAGAATAGAAAGTAAATATATTTGATTCGAATTTATAGGTATTGTTATAAATTACATTTCTAGAATAAAAAGTAAATATATTTGATTCTGATTTATAGGGATTTGATGTAATTAGTTTTTTTTTCCTAACATAGGATTTGTAGCTTATATATACATAAGAGATTGATGAATAAAAACATATAGAAATTACTTTCTTCTTTCTCTTTTTTAGAGTTATAGTTATGTTTCATGGTATCAGATCTTTTGGGCTTATAACTCTGAAATATATAAATAGTGAGGTTTTAGGATTTTCTTGAGTTTCTATTTTTGGCAATTTTTTTTTCTCATTGCCTATACCTAGGAAAGTGCCACTCACCGATTAGCCTTCGTCCAGAGTTTCATTGCCGAAATCTAGTTCTTTTTTGTTCATTCTGCTTGCCCCAACATTCACAATAAGTTTACTACCTATTTGGGTATTTTTAACCTATTTGGGTCAACATCTATTCGGTGTGGAATCTATTTTGGGACAGTTCAAATTCTTTGGATATTTTTAATCTATTTGGATCAGCATCTATTCGGTGTGGGATCTATTTTGGGAGAAGCTCAAATTCTTTAGGTATTTTTAACTTTGTTATGGTTTTGGCTCTGTTATTTGGTTGATATTTGATAATATGAAAGAAAAGAAGTCTGTGAGTAAAATAATATGGACATATCGGCTTCTTACTGAAGTGGGCCTCAAGATTTCACTACCAGCTAAGTTATGGTGTGACAATCAAGCTGCACTTCATATTGCATCTAATCCAGTCTTTCATGAACAAACTAAGCATATTGAGATTGATTATCATTTTTCTCATGAGAAGATTCAGCAAGGATATATGAAAACAAGAGATCAATTGAGAGATATCTTCACAAAGGCTCTAAATGAAGTTCGAATTGATTATCTTTGTAACAAGCTGGGCATGATAAACATTTATGCTCCAGCTTGAGGGGCAGTGTTACAGATTATATTTCTAGAATAGAAAGTAAATATATTTGATTCTAATTCATAAGGATTGTTACATATTGCATTTCTAGAATAGAAAGTATATTGCATTTGTATAATAGGAAGTAAATATATTTGATTCTGATTTATAGGGATTTAATATAATTAGTTTTTCTTCCTAACATAGGATTTATAGCTTGTATATATACCTAAGAGATTGATGAATAAAAACATATAGAAATTACATTCTTCTTCCTCTTTTGTAGAGTTCTAGTTGTGTTTCACATGACATGATAATTTTTACTTACATAACCAACTAAATTAAACTCAACTCAACTCAACTCATCTAAGCCTCTTCCCAACTACATGGGACTGGCTACATGAATCTGCTTCCTCCACTCTGCTCTATTTAGGACCAAGTCGACATTCAAATTATAAATAGTTATATCTTTTTTAATTATTTTTGTCCATGTTAATTTAGGTTTACCTCTACCTTTATCCTTATTATGAATTGTTAAAAGATCACTCTTTCTAACTGGAGCATCTAAAGGTCTACGTTGTATATGTCCAAACCACTATAATCGATTTTCTCTCATTTTATCTTCAATTGGGGCTACTCCTATCATTTCTCTTATATGTTTATTCTAATTCTATCTTTTAAAGTTTTACCATATATTTATCTCAACATACGCATTTCTGTTATACTTATTTATTCACATATTGTTTCAATATTACCCAACACTCTGTTTCATATAGCATAGCTGGCCTAATAATAGTTTTATAAATTTTTCTTTCAATTTTAATGGGATACACCGATCATACAATACTCCCAAAGCATTTCTCCACTTAATCCATCCTACTTTAACTCTATGATTCACATCTTCACCTATTTTACCTTCTTGCTAGATAATTGATCCTAAATACCTAAATTTTTTACTCCTTGATATCTCTTGGCTTGCAATCTTCACTGTTTCTTCATTTGTATTTATACTCCCACTAAAATTATATTTATGTATTCAGTTTTAGTTCTACTAATCTTAAAACCTTTAGATTTTAAAACCTCTCTCCAAATCTCTAACTTAGCATTTACTTCAAATTTAGTATCATCAATTAACACTATATCATCTGCAAATAACATATACCATGAGATATCATTTTGAATATATTTGGTTAACCTATTCATAACTAATATAAAAATATACGGACTTAAGGCATATCCTTGATGTAAACCTACAGTAATTGAAAACTCACTAGTTTCTCCTATTGTTATTTTAACAATAGTTATTGCTCTATTATACATATCTTTTATCAATTATATGTACCTTTAGGTAACTCCTTTTTCTCTAAAACCCACCTTATTATTTTTCTAGGTATTCTATCATATGCTTTCTCTAAATTATAAAAGATCATATGAAGGTCTTTTTTTCTTTTCTCTATATCTCTCCATCAATCTTCTTAATAAATAAATAGCTTCCATATCTTCCAAGCATAAATCTAAATTGATTATTTGACATCAAAGTTTCAGCTCTTATTCGATTTTCTATTACTCTCTCACATAATTTTATTGTATGACTCATTAGTTTAATCTCTCTATAATTTGTACAATTTTGAATATCTCTTTTATTTTTATATATAGGTATTAATATATTTTTTCTTCAATCATCCGACATTCTTTTAGTTGTTACAATCTTGTTAAATAAATTGGCTAACCACATAAGTCCAATTCCTCCTAAGCCTTTTCAAACCTCAATAGGGATTGCATCTGGTCCTAATGCCTTTGCAATTTTTTTTACTTAAAGCCTTTTTAACCTTAAACATACTAAATCTATGGAAAAAATTTATGCTCATTTATTACTCCTAGGTTATCACATCCTTCTACCCATAAATTTACTAAATTATTTTTATTTAATAATTTTTTAAAATAACTTTTTTATCATTCTTTTATCTCTTCTTCTTTTACTAAGACTCTTTCATCTTCAACTTTAGTATATTTAATATAGTCAAGATCTTTTATTTTCTTTTCTCCTAGTTTTGCTAATTTATATATAGTCTTTTCACCTTCTTTTGTATCTAATCTATTATATAAGTTATCATAGGCTTTAAGTTTGGCATTACTTACCGCTTTTTTAGCTTCTTTCTTTGCATCCCTATACTTTTTAAGACTTTCTTCATTCTTATGTTGGAAATTTTGTATATTTTATATGAATCAAATTCATATATCAAGTAACGAAGATAAAAATAAATACTAATTTAATTTCCAAAGCCCAAAATCCAACAAATTTAGTTAACTAGAAATAACGTGTGATTAAATAATATATCATACATGTGTTCTTTATTAGGGATGAAAATTGATGAAGCCGATAAATGTTTTACCACTAACCGTCCATGCGTCCAACCTCTAACGGTGATCCACGCGAAGATCTTTGTGTTGACCCAGATGGCAACCCAAAAGGAGGGGGGTGAATTGGGTTCTTTAAAAAAAAAAATTAAACACTTTAAAACTTAAAGTCAATTAGTGTACCAGTGAAGGTGATGCAGTAAGTAAAGAACACAATATAAATGAGAGAGATTGAGAGATAGAGAGATAGAGACAAAGGTACGACAAACACACAAAGATTTATAGTGGTTCGGTGTATCCCACACCTACGTCCACTCCCAAGCAACTCTTGGGCCAACACTATAATCCTCTGATTACAGTCGAGTTGTTTTACAAGCTCACAATTCCAACTTGTTATTTTACATGGGATCACAACGAACCAACAGGTTTTCACATGCTCATCCGCACAAAACCTTAACCCAAGCTAAATTAGCTTGTCCCCCGAGGTAAACTACCTCAACTAATTCAATCCCCTGATTGAATTAGACAAACAACAAATCAATTAAGAGCTTACAACAATAACAGCTCCTTAATTGAGCAAATAAGCAATGTAAGTAAATGAAAATAGAAAAGCCTAATTTCTGAAGCAATGTAGGGCTTGAGCTTTTCTTCTCTTCTCCTTCTTTTCTGAATGAATGGAATTAGAACACTTGAAGAAATTTTGATGAAGAAACAGTTGAAGATTTAGGGCTTTTCTCCTTCTTCTTCAAAACTAGGGAAATCCTTTGAAATAGCTCTTTTGGTGCTTTTTGGATTCCTCTTCTAACTCTTAATAGTGGACAGGATTTGGGATTTTTAATTTCTCTTCCTTTCTTTTTGTTTCACTGTTTTTCCTGTTCTTGTTATTTCAAACGGTTCAATCCCATTTTATAGGCATTTCAATCCACGAGTAGGTGAAAAATAGCCGTTGGAGTTGTCCTTAGATGAACCTTACCAAAAGAAAATAGATCCGTTAGAGGTTAGGTAAGAAAAATATATCCGTTGGAAAACTTGAAATTCTGTTTCTGATGTGGAGGTGTCAGCTCCAGGTCTTCATGTGTCAGCTCCAAATTGGGTTTCAAAAATAGTAATAAACGGTCCGTCAAGGTGTCGGCTCTAAGATTTTGAAGTGTCGGCTCAGCAAGATCTGGAGTCGGCTCTAACTTTCTGAAGGTATCAGCTCCGCCAGTGTCCAAAAAATTACTCTCTGTAACTGGTCTGGAGTCGGCTCCACACTCTGCAGGTGTCAATTCTAACTTTTCATATGTCGGCTCCAGAAATTTAGGTATCGGCTCGAACCGTACCAAAAACAATACTGTTCAGATACTCTCTGGTGTCGACTCCGAGGACTTAGGGTGTCGGCTCCAAGTTCTGAACTTACATAAATTTCATTTAAATTCAACTTGAAACTGATTTTCTAAGTAACATATTGATGAATAACCAATCTTAATTCCTGAAACACTTATCAAACTTATCAAAAATATAAGGAATATACTCATGGCTTTTGTTAATCATCAAAATCAATAATTGGGTCAACAATCTCCCCCTTTTTGATGATGACAAAAACATTGAGTATATGCATGATTAATCAATGAAAGTTTCAAAACAGAGAAAAGTTCTCATAGTTAAACTCCCCTTGAATGAGGTAGCTCCCCCTATGATACTCAAATTAACATCTTTTCTTCTTATCATTAAAATTCATGCAACTAAGTCCATTCAATGCTTGATACCATTAATTAATGAAATTCATTCAATGTATATAATTATCTTCTCTCCCCTTGTACATTCAATTATAACTTTTATGCATATACAAATATCATTTACTTCTCCCCTTTTTTGTAATCAACAAAAAGGTTAAGAAGTTGCAAATAATATAGATTAAAATCAATGCATTAAACATTAAGTGAATCAAAATTTAATTCAAGTCACTCAATATCAAGGTTCAAAGATAGTAAATATGATATTCATTAAAGTATCAAAACATTACATCATAATTGCTTTCATACATCATTGAACTACAACAAAATGTTACTTCAATTACATCAAAACATCAAAACATATTAAACTAAACATCAACTTCTAATTACATCAAAAGCAAACTAAAATTCTATTAACCAAATCTAAGAAGTCTTTCAATTCTTCTAAAATCTTTCATTCCTTCCTTTTGAATCTTCATGAAGTCTTTTAGTCTGTCATCAATGAAAGCAGATGCAGTAATAATTTTCTCTTGTAGCTCTGCATTGCACTTTGAATAAATATCTGAGTCTCCTCCTATATCTTGATCTTTTCAAAAATAAGCTTTAAGTCTGACTTCAAAGCCTCTAAAGAAGTTTCAAAAGATGAACCAAATCTGGTAACCTTGTCTTCTATAGAGTAGAGGATCTCCTTAATATTCAAAAATTTAGCATCAAACTCAGTTTTATCCTTTCTTCATGACTAGCCAATAGATTTTTAAGCTGCTCTAACTGAATATCAGAAAAACTAACTATAAGAAGAGGGTGCAGAATCAGGTACAAATGTAGGTGCAGGTGCTGGAGTCAGGGGGTGCCTCTGGGGGTACTGAACAACTCGGTGCAGCGAGTGATGCCTATCTGAGGGTCCTACCTCGGAAGGTCCATGGACCACAGAGTCGGCTAAGTGGCTCTCAACTCATCAGGACCTTTCCTTAACCAAATACCATTCACTTTCTTAAAACCCATCCGGTGCAAAGTAGAAGAATTGTAGTAGTCAGTGTGTCGAAGTCTCTTTAAGGCTCATTTTCCAGAATGCTAACTCCTTGGCTTTGAAATCTTTCATCAAAACCATGCCATAAGGAAGTGTAGATCTCTTCTTGCTGCCTGCCTCTGCCATGTACCAATATCATCCCTGGTAGGTTAAGAGGCAGTCCCATAATCACACTATCCATAACTACAATGTCTCCTCCAAGACATACTCAAATCGTCCAGTCTTAGGAAATAAGATCTGGCTACAAATATTGTGAAGCAATCTAAGCTCTAGGGGTAGCTGATTAGCACTTACTTCCTCAAATTCAGTCATCTCTCCAAATAGTCTAGAAAGTGCTACACCCCTCTCACTATGTGAGCTGCTATCAAACCAATAGCAGGAATTTCCAATAAGCTCCCTAAGATTTCGCTGTCAAATGGATTCTGGTGCCTCTACTGAGCTAACAAGCCCACCATCTCCTCTAGACAAATTGTTATAAAACTCCTTTACTAGACTTGGGTAGGTTGGGAATCCATTGAGCAAATTCTTCCCAACCCATTTCTTTAATTGTCTTCCTAAAAAAAAACCTTCTTCAAAAAAAATCAAAATCTACTTTCCTACCAGTTGTAATGATCTCCTGCTAATCTACTTGAGGGGATGAAGTAGAGGGATTCACACTTTGGGTTGAAGAAGAGGAGGTCGAAGATGAACTGGGTGAAGGTTGACGAGCCGGACGCCTCGCAGTCCTCTTTTGGTCGTAACGGGCGCTCCAAAGGATGATCCACGGGTTTGGGCCATTGGAAGCAAGGGGATGATCGATTTGAAGGATTCGAAGGTTTGAGGAAGTGGGGAAGAGTTTGGAGATGATTTGAAGAATTTAGAAAATGAAATGTGTCGACTCTGCCCTAAAAAGTCAAACTGGGTCCACCAGGTGTCGACTCCCGCAAAGCGAGGTGTCGACTCCAACTCGCTAACAAGTCAGCCTCGAAATGAGTCGGCTCGCAAAGCCAGGTGTCGGCTCCCAGAAACACAGACAGAGCAACACAAACAGGTGTCGACTCACCAACTGTGGTGTCGACTCCAAAATAGTTTCAGTGAAAAATTGAAAGTTTCAAAGGATCCGAAACTTATCAAAAAGGTTATCAAAATTTGAATAAATCAAGGGATTCATGTTTCTAGATAAGTTTTTTTAGAATCATGAGAAAATTTTTAAGAAAAGTGATTGAAACTAGATAATTGATCCTTGGAGGTTTCAACTATTCTAAAGGATCACAAATCCTAATTCTCCTCTAAGATAACAAAATCTTTCTTCACTAAGGGGTTTTGTAAATATGTCAGCTAATTGTTCTTCAGTACAAACATAATCAAGACAAATTCACCATTAGCTACATGTTCTCTAATAAAATGATATCTAATTTCAATGTGTTTAGTTCTTGAATGTTGATTGGATTTTTAGTTAAATTGATTGCACTAGTGTTATCACATCTAATAGGAGTTTTATCAAGTGTTATGCCATAATCTTCAAGTTGTCGCTTAATCCAAAGGATTTGAGCACAACTTCCAGCTGCAACATATTCAGCTTCAGTAGTAGATAATGCAACTGAATTTTGCTTTTTGCTAAACCATGAGATTAAGTTACTTCCTAAAAATTGACATGCACCACTTGTACTTTTTCTATCTAGTTTACATCCAGCATAATCAGAATCAGAATATGCAATCAAATTTAATGTTGAGTCTCTAGAATACCATAATCCTACATTTTTAGTTCCACTTAGATATCTTAGTATTCTTTTTACAGCAATTAAATGAGATTCTTTAGGTTCAGATTGAAATCTAGCACATAAACAAACAACAAACATGATATCTGGTCTACTTGCAGTTAAGTAAAGTAGAGATCCGATCATACCTCTATAATGCTTTTGATCAACTTCTTACCTTCTTCATCTTTGTCCAATTTGCATGAAGGACTCATTGGTGTTCCGAGGGGTTTGATTGATTCCATTCCAAACTTCTTGAGAATTTCCTTTGTGTACTTTGTTTGGTTGATGAAAATCCCCTCTTCTTTGTTTGATTTGGAGTCCTAGGAAGAAGTTGAGTTCTCCCATCATGCTCATCTCGAATTCACCCTGCATTAACTTAGCAAATTCTTGACACAAAAGATTGTTAGTAGCACCGAATACAATATCATCTATATATTTGTACTACCAATAAATCTTTATCTTTTCTTTTCAAAAATAAGGTTTTATCAACATTTCCTCTAGAAAAATCATTTTCAATTAGAAATTTGCTTAACCTATCATACCAAGCTCTAGGTGCTTGTTTTAAACCATAAAGTGCTTTGTGTAATTTAAAAACATGATTTGAAAATTCATGATCTTCAAAACCTGGTGGTTGTTCTACAAAAACTTCTTCATTTATAAAACCATTTAAAAATGCACTTTTAACATCCATTTGAAATAAATTATATTCATATGACATGCAAATGCAAGTAATAGTCTAATTGCTTCTAATCTAGCTACAGGTGCAAAAGTTTCATCAAAATCAATTCCTTCTTCTTGATTATATCCTTTTGCAACTAATCTAGCTTTATTTCTAATTACTATGCCATTTTCATCTAATTTATTTCTAAATACCCATTTAGATCCTATAACTGAATGACCTTTAGGTCTATCAACTAAGGACCATACATTATTCCTAGTAAATTGATTTAATTCTTCTTGCATAGCTAGCATCCAATTACTATCTTTTTCAGCTTCTTCAATAGTTTTAGGTTCAATTTGAGATACAAATGCAAGATGATTATTGATATTCTCATAGATGATCTAGTTCTTACACCTTGAGATGGATCACCTATAATCAATTCCTTTGGATGACCATAAGCATATCTCCAATCTCTAGGAAGATCTACATCATCAACATCAACTCCTAGGTGAATCATCATCTTTAGCTTCTTGTTCATGATCTGAAGATACATCTATATTAATTTTTCAATATCTCTTTCTAGTTTGTATCTTCCTCATCATCAATCTTTTCTGAACTTGATGCTAAAGACTCATCAAAAACTACATGAATAGATTCTTCTACAATTAAGTTTCTTGTTAAATACTCTATAGGCTTTACTAGTTGTTGAATATCCTAAAAATATGCCTTCATCAGATTTTGCATCAAATTTTAAGATTATCTTTACCATTATTATGAATAAAACATTTACAACCAAATGCATGAAAATAACTAATGTTGGTTTCCTATTATTCCATAATTCATAAGGAGTTTTCTTAAGAATTGGCCTAATTAAAGCTCTATTAAGGATGTAACATGCTGTGTTTATAGCTTCCGCCCAAAGTACTTTGGGAGTTGCTTTCACATAGCATGGTACGGGCCATGTCTTCTAAGTTCTATTTTTCTTTCTACAACTCCATTTTGTTGTGGTGTTCTAGGTGCAGAAAAATTATGATGAATGCCATGTTCAATGCAAAATTTTCAAATAAATGATTTTCAAATTCTGTTCCATGATCACTTCTAAGAGACACTATGGTGTTTTTTTCTCATTAGTGACTTTCTTGAAGAATTTCAGAATATCGAGAAAGTCTCATCCTTATGAGCTAAAAACAATACCCAAGTGAATCTAGAATAATCATCTACTATCACAAGACCATATTTCTTTCCTCCTAGACTAGTGGTTCTAGTAGGTCCAAAAAGGTCCATGTGAAGTAGCTCTAGTGGCCTAGAAGTGGAAACAATATTTTTAGATTTGAAAGAGTTTCTAGTTTGTTTTCCAAATTGACATGCATCACAAATTCTATTATTTTCAAAATCTAACTTTGGAAGTCCTTTAACTAAATCCATTCTAATTAATTTTGAAATTAAGGTGTGTGCTTGCATGACCTAATCTACGATGCCACAACCATCCAATCTCATTATTAGCATTATCAGCAATTAAGCAATGATTACTAGTAGACAAATTGTCTAAATCAATTAAGTATACATTGCCATTTCTATTTCCAACAAATATAATGCTATTGTCAATGGGATTAGAAACAGTGCAGATAGAAGCTTCAAATGAAACTTTGAAACCTTTATCACACAATTGGCTAATACTAATTAAATTATGCTTTAAACCATCAACATATAAAATATTTTCTATAAAAGTGGATGGAGTTATTTGAATTTTACCAAATCCCATAATTTGGCCTTTACCATTGTCTCCAAATGTAACAACTCCTCCTTTTATCTTCAAGGGTGATGAATTGCTCCTTGTCACCCGTCATGTCCTTGAGCAGCCGCTATCAAGATACCACTTTTGTTTTGATCTTTTGGCCGCAAGACACTCCTGCAAGATAATCAAACTTTATGTTTAGGTACCCAAGCTTTCTTGGGTCCTTCATGGTTAGTAGCAATAAAGATTGTTCCTTTCGAACCCATATTTTCTTTCCTTTAACATTAAATTCTTATTAATTTTTCTAAAATTGCATTCATAAGATTTATCCCTTTTTGTTACAGAAAAACATGAAAATCATTTTTGCTTGTTTCTTAATAAAGAAATTTTACATACTTTTGTTTCTTGAGGTTATATCCTAATCCAGCTTTATCAAATACAGCTCTTTGATACTTAACAATAAATTAAGTTTTTTGAGCTATAAGTAAATTATCAACTATATTCTTATTTATCAACTTCTTCTTTAATTAATTTTCATTTGAAATCAATTCTTTTTCTTTTAAAAATTTCTTTTTCAGATTTCAGATTTTTAACTTCAAGAATTAGTTCATTTTCTCTTTGATTAGATTTAAGTTTTCATTTTCAAAGATTTATTTTTTCTTAAAACTTTAAATCACTAATTAATTCATTAAAGCATCATAAATTCATCAAAGGTAAAATCATCATTGGAGTTTTGGAACTTACCTCATTGTCGTCTTTTGCCATGAAGCATGTTTGGCAACTTCCTTTTGTCTTCTTCGATGAAGATTCTTCACTGTCACTCCATGTTGCAACATAAGCCTTCTTCTTCTTTTTGTAGGCTTTCTTCAATTGAGGACAATCATATCTAAAGTGCCCGGTTTCTTACATTCATAACATATGAGGGGGTCTTTTTCCTTGTCCTTATCCTTCTCTTTTTCTCCTTCATTTTGTTCCAATTTTTTTTTTTGTGGAAGGGTCTCCTTCTTTGCATAAATCTTTTAAACTTCTTAGCAAGGAGTGCAGTCTCCTCATCATCATCTTCTTCTTCATCACTGCTGCTCTTTTCATTTTCTGCAGCCTTAAGGGCAATTGTTTTCTTCTTTTGACTTCTTCCTCTTGATGCTGCTTCATTGTCAGCTCATGGGTCATCAATGATCCAAGAGCTCCTCCAAAGGTAATGTATTGAGGTCTTTGGCTTCTTGGATGGCAGTTACTTTTGCTTCCCATGATCTTGGAAGAGACCTAAGAATTTTGCACCAAATCAGAATTAGTATAGGTCTTACCAAGACTTTTTAACCATTAACAATATCAGTGAATCTAGTGTACATGCATGTGATGGTTTCAGTTTGTTCCATGCTAAACAATTCATATTTGTGCACTAGAATATTAATTTTTGATTCTTTTACTTGATTAGTACCCTCATGGGTAACTTCTAATCTATCCCAAATTTCTTTTGCGAAATACATGTAGAAATTCTATTAAATTCATTAGCATCTAAAGCACAATATAAAACATTCATGGCTTTTGCATTAAGCTGAGCCATTTTCCTATCATTCTCATTCCAATCCCTTTCGGGTTTAGGAACTATTGAACCATCTATAAGTGTGGGTGTGCTAGGTCCATTTGTAATTACACTCCATAATTCATAATCTAAAGCTTGAATGAAAATTCTCATTCTAGCTTTCCAATATGAATAATTAGAGCCATTAAACAAGGGAGGTCTATTAGTAGAATGACCTTCAGCAAAGATGATCCAGCTTGTGTTGCCATTTGGATCTTTAACTCTTGATCGTTGGATCAAACAAAAAAAATGAGCACTAGCTCTGATACCAATTGTTGGCCCAGATGGCAACCCAAGAGGGGGGTGAATTGGGTTCTTAAAAATTTAAACACTTTAAAACTTAAAATTAGTGTACAAGTGAAGTGAAGTAAGTAAAGAACACAATATAAATGAGAAGAGAGATAGAGAGATAGAGACAAAGGCACGACAAACACAAAGATTTTATAGTGGTTCGGTGTATCCAACACCTACGTCCACTCCCAAGCAACACTTGGGTCCACACTATAATCCTCTGATTACAGTCGAGTTGTTTTACAAGCTCACAACTCAAACTTGTTGTTTTTGGGATCACAACGAACCCAGCTGGTTTTCAAGGGCTCACCAGCACAAAACCCAACCCAAGCTAAACTAGCTTGTCCAAGGTAACTACCTCCACTAATTCAATCCCCTGATTGAATTAGCAAACAACAATCAATTAAGAGTTTACAACAATAACAACTCCTTAATTGAGCAAATAAGCAATGTAAGTAAATAAAATAGAAAAGCCTGATTTCTGAAGCAATGTAGGGCTTGAGCTTTTCTTCTTTTCTTCTCTTCTCCTTTTCTTCTGAATTGAATGAATTAGAACACTTGAAGAAATTTTGGTGAAGAAATAGTTGAAGATTTAGGGCTTTTCTCCTTCTTCTTCAAAACTAGGAAAATCCTTTGAAATAGCTCTTTTGGCGCTTTTTGGATTTCTCTTCTAACTCTTAATAGTAGATAGGCTTTGGCTGAAAAAATTTCTTGAAGTGGGATTTTTGATTTCTCTTCCTTTCTTTTTGTTTAATTGTTTTCCCATTCTTGTTATTTCAAATGGTTCAATCCTATTTTATAAGCATTTCAATCCACGAGTAGGTGAAAAATAGCCGTTGGAGTTGTCCTTGGATGAACCTTACCAAAAGAAAATAGATCCGTTAGAGGTTAGGTAAGAAAAATATATCCGTTGGAAAACTTGAAATTCCATTTATGACATGGAGGTGTCGGCTCCAGGTCTTCATGTGTCGGCTCCAAATCGGGTTTTCAAAAATAGTAATAAACGGTCCGTCAAGGTGTCAGCTCCAAGATTTTGAAGTGTCGGCTCGGCGAGATCTAGAATCGGCTCTAACTTTCTGAAGGTGTCGGCTCCGCTAGTGTCCAAAAAATCACTCTTTGTAACTGGTCTGAAGTCGGCTCCACACTCTGCAGGTGTCGACTCTAACTTTTCATATGTCAGCTCCATAAATTTAGGTGTCGGCTCTGAACCGTACCAAAAACAACACTATTCTGATACTCTCTGGTGTCGACTACGAGGACTTAGGGTGTCGGCTCTAAGTTTTGAACTTACATAAATTCTATTTAAATTCAACTTGAAACTGATTTTCTAAGTAACATATTGATGAATAACTAATCTTAATTCCTGAAATACTTATCAAACTTATCAGAAACATAAGGAATATACTCATGGCTTTTGTTAATCATCAAAATCAATAATTGGGTCAACACTTTGAATAATGTCCTTCTAGGATTGGATGATGACCTTCTAGCGAGGGGTGCTAGCGCCTCTTTTCTTCTTCAATTGATTTTTTAAATCAAAAGAGAGAACAATTTTTTGATCAAGATCAAATCTTGATCAATAAAAGAGAAAAGATTTTTTAATTAAGATCAAATCTTGATTTATTAAAGAAATAATTTCTTGATCAAGATCAAATATTGATCAATCAAGAAAGGAAAGAATGACTTCTTTCAACCTGCCCAAGAAAGTATGAGCAAATAAGAGAAAGAGGAACTTTCAACCTGTCTAAAAGAGAGAGGATGTTCTAAAAAGAGAAAGGACATTCTAGAGAATGAAAGTGGGGTCTGGGCATCCGAGAAAGAGAGAAAGGAGGAGTTAGGCTTATATTTCCAAGGGGGCATCTCTTTCCTTTTATACATGAAGAGGAGGTTGTATGGTTCTATAAAAAGAGGGATTTTGTTTCAACCACCTAACCATTCAACCATATCAAGTTGATAACAAATTATTCTAACAAATTTAGAATATTTGTTATCATGATAATGTTAAGATTACAACCACCAAACGACATCCCTACAAAATAGAAAATTGGTTATCCCATGAAACCAACCCCCAAACCTTAGATTTGGCTTCATGATGATGCCAAAATCATGGGCGTTCCCTCATTCACGTGTTATGATCTCAACCATCGGTTCAATTGAATTTTTATGAATCAAATCATGCCATCATATGGACCTAATTAAATACCACATTATTAATCTCAATTAATCTAATTCATTCATCACATGGATCAAGCCTAATTGAGTATTCAATTAATGGATTTTATATGTACATCACATATACAAAAGGTCTCTCCCTTGAACATAAAATTCTTTCCTATATGATGAATCCTATTCACCAATTTCATGTTCTCTCATTAAGATTGAGTCAAACCCAATCCTAATTAATAGATCATCTAATCTGAATTAAGTCAAACTTAATTCTCATTTTAACTTTGTCCAAAATCTTCTTAATGTGTGTGACCCATTAGGTCTCTTAACAGGTTGGCAATAATCATATCCCTAATATTGACCCTAAGGATGATCTGGTCAACACTTTATCCAAGTCAATTCTTTGATCAAATCAACCCCTTGATCAAATCAAAGAATTCATGATTATAAATCATGAGCGGCTTCTAGTAAAGCATCATGACCATCCAAGTGTTAAGGATTTTGTTGATGTGGTCATTAACACTGTTTATGAATGGTTACCGTACGATTCAATCCCTTCGTCACATATCACAGATCAATCAGTGGTATGTAATATGTCAACCCTATAATTGATCTTTGTTTACTTGATCTCATAAAAAATTGACTCACATGAATTAGAACTTTAAAACCATTTTGAATTTCAACTCAACCTTGTAAGGATTTAATAGTCAATTCTATCCATTAAGTGGTGGTGGGATATAACCCTCTCTATCAAGGAAGACAAATCATATCTTGATCAAACATCACCTTCATGTACTTCATGTTATACCCAACCGACACCATATTTATCACTCATAGCTAGAACGACGTTTGCATGTCATCAAAGCATGACATTCCATACATGAGGTGCAATAAAGATCTCAAGTCAAAGGATCACTCGCACCACCGTCATCAGAGATCAACCATCGATACTATATAGAATATTCATATGGGATCTCTATGCGGGTCATCCAATGCATCGTTACAATAACGAGCATCCATACACCTATCCAAGTATCTCCATACTTTAGCTTACGAGATCAACTGCTCATCACAATGGTAAAGATATGCAATGTGTGCTAGTCTCACGGCGTTCGACAGTGCCTAGTCCTGTTTATGCATCAACTAGGAAAATTTAAAGAATCGAACCATAATATGCAATTTTTGGATCTCACAATTTGTAATCTCTATTACAAATTCCGTACGCATTGTTTATATTCTTTTTGGCTTTATCTCACAGGTAAAATATATCCAAATATATTTATAAGAAAAACACTTGGATAGATAAAAAAATCAATAATATTTGATTTATATTCATAATGAAATGTGTACAAACTAGCATCTAATTCGATTAGATATAGGGCACATACTAACACCATAGCCTCTTGCTAAATTTTATAGTTTATCCTTTTAAGCTGGATGATAGCTTGAACTTCCTCGTTCCACCATCAAGTTTCCTTTCCTATTAGTTCTACTTCTTATTCTCCTAAAACTTCTTTTGCTATGTTTTTTATGCATTTAGTTACTTTTTTCTATATTAAGTTGGGATCACTATTTATATCCATAGCCATTACTCTTACTAACTTTTCTTTAAATAATTATAGTTTTTTTCCTTTCAAATTTTACCATTTAATTTTTGGATTAACAGTTTTACATTTTACTCTAGATTTTATTTCTATCCATATGTCTGCTATCATTATCCTATGCTGTGAAGTTAAACTTTCTTCTGGAATAACTTTATAGTTTTTTACATGTTATTTATCTATCTTCATAGTTAAGAAAAATTTTTTTTTTGACTTTTATTAGATCCACTTTTAAATATTATTAAATGTGTTTGTTATTGTTAGATCATACACCACTGCAAAATCTAATAGGCTCATGCCGGCTTTATTCCTATCTCCAAACCCATATCTTCATGTATCATTTCATATCCATCCCTCTGTTTACCTATATATCCATTAAAATCTTCTTCCAAATATATCTTTTGTTTTTGTGATATTTCTTGCATTACTTCATCTATGCCTTTCCAAAATTGTCTTATTGGTCTAATCATACTTATGGTGCATATGTACTAATTATATTAATTATATTATTCTTAATTATAAGTTTTAGTAATATAATCCTATCTTCTTTTTAAGTTACCTTAACAATATATTCCTTAAAATTCTTATCTACAATTCTTCCTACTCTATTTCTATTTTTATATTTTTTTAGTGTAATATAATTTATATCATGTATTTTTATTTCTCTAAATCTTTCATCTATCCATTTAGTCTCTTGTAAGCATATTATATTTACTTTTCTCTCCACTATCTCCATAGTTTTACCTGTTAGTGTTCCGATGTTCCATGTTGCTACTCTAAGCTGACTATTATGGACTGACTTTTTTATCCGTACTAGTCCGTAGTGCAGGAACCCTTGCTTACTTATCACCACACCCGGACACTGGTGCAATGCTTTTGCCCATTTTTGAAACATCCGAAGACAAATGCAATGTGTCTCTTAACGGGGACGTCCTAGCCCTTCGCAATTAACGAAGATCTACTAAACAACTATTTAGTATGATTTTTATTTCATATTTTATAATTTTAAAATAAAAATACAAATCTAATTTAAAAAGATTAATTATTTTATTTTTTATTTTTAAAAATAACTTTTTTTATCTACGAAAAAAGTAAAAGTAGCATATTTTTTATTTATATATATTTTCAAATGTAACTTTTTGAAATTGAAGTAACTTTTTTGAAGAAGTAATGCTGCATTTAGTTTTTAAAAATATTTTTTATTTTCATTTCTATCTTTATTTTTCAAACTAATTTTTATTTTCTACTTTCCAATATTGAAAAAATACATTTGATGGATTAAAAAACTATTTTTTACTTCTTTGAAATGGATAAGAAAAAAATGAAAAGGAATACCATTCACTTACATATTTTAAGGTTTTTAACTTTTATGTTCTATTTTCTTCTTTGTTTTGATTAAAAGAATGAAAATATTTTTATGCTGCTTTATATTTTTTTCTATTTTGAAGTGTTTCTAAAAAAATAGTTTTATTTTCCCTCACTAACTATATTTTTATTAGTATTTTTTATTTTTTATGAAAATAAAAAAATAAAAAATAGGATTGCTCTTGAATATTAAATATACCTTATTTTTTAAAAGTATAGCTTGTTGTAAAAAAATAAAAACTAATAGTAGCTATTATTTTTAGTGTTAGAGTTTAAAAAATAAAAATGGTATTTCAACTATTAAATATGTTCAAATTGTCCCCCAAAAAAAAAAGTAAATAAAATTTTATTTTTAATGTTTTTTAAAAAATAATAATCACGTTAAATGCAGTCTAATAAATCCATAACTGCAAATCGAGCCGTTCCACCTTCACTCGATAACTCGTGGGAGCGATCCAAATAATCCCAAATCTCATAGGTACACGTGCCACGCACGCGAGGCGTTCGAGTTGAAATAGGCGGGTCCATCTTGAATCTTGATTCTTGAACTTCCCCCCGCCATGGCGACTGCCCCGTCCTCCTTCTCTTCCTTCGATCACGTGCCACGCACGCGAGCCGTTCGAGTTGAAATAGGCGAGCCCATCTTGATTCTTGAACTTCCCCAAATCTCCCCGCCATGGCGACTGCCCCGTCTTCCTCCTCTTCCTCCGCCACCGCCGCCCCTCCGGATCCCGCCACCGCCCCTCCCCCCACCTCCTCTCAGCCCCCTACCAAACCCTTCCTCTCCTCCTTTCGCGCCCCTCAAACAACCTTCTTCTCCCCCCCGTCCCAACCCCTCCTCGGCAAACCCCTCCACCCTCCCCCTCCTCCACCGCTTCCCCAGGGTGTCCTCTTCTCCCCTCGCCCCGCCGCCGCCCGCCCGACGGCCGCCGATCAGACCGTCACCGTGGCCAACCCAGCCGGGTACATCAGGAATGCGAGCCCTACGGCGATCATGACATTCGCCGCCCAGGCCAGGCCCTTCGTGCTCGGTGCCTCCGCCGCCGCCGATCATGCCGCCCAGATCCCGCCGCCCCAGGCGCTGCCTGTTCCGCAGCCCTTCGTAGTCCCGAGGCCGGTAGGGGCTGCTACCGGTGGTGTGGCTGGTACTTCGAGTAGTGTTACTCCGCCCGCTACTCACCCTAAGGTTTTCTTCTTCATCTCTCTCAGTCTCTCTTCCTCTTTCTTGAAGCAGTTGTTGTTTGATTGATTCAATCTTTTGCGAAAAGGGCTTATGTTTCACGAGAGTCATATCGGTAATGATCTCAATTCATTCATTACTGCATTGTTCTTTCAAAACTGTCAAATAAGTACTCGTCATCAATCTTTTTAAGGCCACTTTCAAGCAGTGTCTCATAACTTTTCTTGATCTTCTCATTCTTAGACCTGTACCAACTGTTGAACAAATATTGGCTATTGGGCATTAGTGGTTGGACTGAGCTTCTGTATTGAGTGATTACCTGGATAGCATAACCAGTTTAAACCTTCACAAGCCATATTGATCACCTGTGCTACTGATTGTTGCCTGGATGCAGTTTGGCTTAATTAATATGCTTTCTAGTTCCATTACAGGTCTTTTTAAGACATGCACTAGTTCCCAACTATCCCAACACAATAACCCTTTTTCTTCATCCAAACGATGCTTACTACCTCGTAGCATATTCATCAGCTGCAATAATGCAATAACAGAAGGTGTATGGGGCACACATAAATGATGTCATGACTGGCATATCATGTATTTGCCTTAGGAAGCTAATTTGTTATTTCAAGTCTTAATTATATTTGTCTTTTGCTCATTGTTATGTTTCTTTGCAAAATGGCAATATGCCAATTTTATATTTTTGCATCTCATTTAACATCATGCTCCTTTGTCCTAATTTGCTTAGGTTGCTTCATTCCCAGTGGCATCTTCCACATTTGATGATAACAACAGTAAGGAGAGGTAACATGCAGTACTTGTTTTGGATGTAGTTATATTTTGTTACATGCAAGCAGTGAGTTATATCTAATTAATTAATTAATTTCAGGGACAAGAGTATAGAAGACACCATTGTGACAATTAATGACCGTAAAGTAAGCAAACCACCCAACCCAACATTCCTTCCTATAGCTCCTCTTCCTGCAGGATTTTAATTTCTGAATTTTTTCAGGAGTGCTTTCGGTATATCAACTGCACTCCTCTCTAATGAGTGTAAGGATTATTTCAAAATAATGTTGACAAATTCTTGATCACCATCTTATAAATTATAAGTAAATTCTTGATCACCATCTTATATATGATAAGATACAGATTGTCTTTAAAAGAATTAGGATATTCTGGCAATATAGGAGGCAACTGCATACTGTAAAAAGGTTGTTTGCCGATGAATATGTCATGATGTACGAAAAATGCAGTGCCAAGCGTTAAATGGGAAAATGTGTGTAAGATTTACGGTTACAATGTGTGATTGTGTGCTGGAGAATGGCTTTAGAGAATTGATAATGAAAAGGCTGTTGTTTATATTGGCGGTATTAGTAATTTACTGCTGAGAACTGATTCTTATGGCTTGAAAGAGGTATGCATTTTATAAAGGAAGACAAAGTTGGATGTATAATTCCTAGTTCTTATGACATCGTTAAGGTGCGTATATTAGAGCCAATAATTTTCTTGAATGTTGTTTCTAATATGTCAGAGAAAACAATATTGAACTAGGAAAAAGGACAGAAGATTATGATTGAAAGCACCTAAAACGGCAAAACTTGAAAAAAGCATTTAAGGCAAGACTGCATGTGGGTATCTAGTCATGCTTCTCCAAAAGTAATCTAAGCACCATGAACAACCATAGCTGATGAAATGGAGACAGATGAGAGTTAAGACCAAGATTTGCATAAGACAGGTGAGTGGTGACAGGTGAGAGGTGTAGAGTGCAGAGAGCTTTCTTATGCTAATGGTTAAAATATGACTTTTCAACTTTAGTTCAGAACCTTCAAATAACACGTTTTATGATGAGCATTTTTCTGATTTTTGCCAATATGATTTTCTCATTACATGCAAATCTTTGAGCTTTTAGGTGTCATAGGATATATTGTAAGTCAAGGTCAGAAACTGTAGCATTTTAATATTTCTTATGGATATCTTGTGTCATGGTCAAGTGCATGTTCAGAACTGCATTATAAAAAAATGGTCACTTTAATCTGCAGATTTCCCACAGCATTCATAGCTATTATCTTATGCAAACTATCATTTATCCACCAAAGATTAGATGTGCATGTTGATTGCAAATTTAGAATTTAATTGAGGTCTGCAGATTAGTTGGATTGGTATAAACATTTGACTGCTGCAGAGCTTGGCTTTTTTGTATGAATGGACACGCACATAAATTGAGAGCACATGCTATGGTGCTACCTAAGATCTTTTTATATTGTCCCATTGTGGCCTGATCATGATGTTTCTTTGGTGTATACAAGGATATATCCTTGCTGTCTCAATGAACTAGAGAGCCTGCTTTGCTACAGCAACTTGCTCTTTGATATTATGAAATTAGAAGACACTATTTAAAAGTAATTAATTAGCTATGCATGAAACAATGATGAAAAAATTAAATGTTGATACATAATTGAGCTCTAACTCATGACAGTTACAGTGAATCTGTCAAAGAAATGCTCTTCACTAATGTTACTGACCTGCCTCCATTGTTTGTTTGAAGGTTAGATTATTTGATGGTGGATCAGGTTCTTTATATGCTCTTTGTCGATCTTGGGTTCGAAATGGTTTGCCTCATGAAAGTCAGGTTTGAGCATATCCTTTTGTTGCATATGATTTTTCTTGATACCATGCTAAATAGACCAAATACTTTGCGCGCACACACACACACTTTTGTTGCATATGATTTTTCTTGATACCATGCTAAATAGACCAAATACTTTGTTGTTTTTTAAGTTATGCCAGTTTGCTGGACAAGGTTCACTCATACCCTTCTTTTCACTTGTATCCTCAATGATGATTGGCATTCAATTTTCTTGGCTCTCAAGATTAAAATTCAACTGTTTAGAAATTGACACAGAATTTGCCTTAGGTATCACCAGTATGATATATATTTGCTTCACAATCAAGCCTAGTCCCGAATATGTGCAATCTATTATATGAATATTTCTCCTGAATGTCAGCATAGGCCTTCCCCTCTATCCACCACTGTCAATATATATTCTAAGAGATTACTGATTGATGCCATTTATTGGGCAAAAAGTTCATATTCTTTCAGAGGACAAGCTATATATTTTACTTAGGATGTATTTGTTTTGTCATAAGTTAGCAGAAATGAAAGAAGTCATATCATAAAATTGACTTTCATGCATTTGTTTTAGCAGAAATGTTCACAAAAGTGCCCAGTTTATGCCTTTATTTCCAAAATGATGCTGAAGGGACTTTGGTTTATGGCATTCTGAAGTCACCATGGGTGACTTACAGCCTACACTTTTTGAACCAACAATGGTGAACCAAACATGCCCTTTGTATTGTCTCTCTTTTGTTCCTGGATATGCAGATTGTTGCTTATTCAGTCATTTGCATGACAGGTTAGTCTAGAAACGAGTGCTGACAAGTAATGGTCATGATAGTTTTGTTAAGGCATGCACATAAACAGATAATAGTATAGCTTGTTAATCGTACCATGTCTTCGTTGGGTAAAAATGCATTGAGGAAGGAACCATAGATGCACTTATGCAACAAGTTGCCTAGAAGTGCATATAATATGATTACATGATATTTGTTTGATGAATGTGTCAATAATCATCATCGTATACTTTGTGAATTCAATGCAGAAATAGGTATTATCAATTTATTGCTTGTTTTAGTTGCAATAATGACATTCTTTTTTTCATTGGCTTCCCGCCTTTCAACTGGTCAATAATTTTGCTTTTCACACCATTTTTTGTATTTTAATGTTTTTGTGTTATTTGCATTTTAATGATTTTTTATGGCATTTGATTACATCTTGTATGGCCCTCCATCAAGTTTCTACATCTTGTCTATTTCTTGCAGCCAAATTTTGGGGATGGTGGGACGCTGTTACCAAGACCTTTGCCTCCATCTAAGGTTCACACTCAAATGTTGAGAAACAGTGAAGACAACAATGAAACTGAAGATTCTATCATGGAAGAGGTCTGTTTTTACAAAATACTTTCATTTTTTTCTAACAAGACATTAAACATTATGTTGTACTGTTTTTGCTTTGTATATATGACCATTGAAAGCAATAACAGAACATGTTTGGGCACGAGTAAAGCATAATCTTGAAGGAGGTTCTTAAGTATAAGGTCGCAATTAGTATGGTGTATTTTCTTTCTAGCTTACATTTGTAAATTAATTGCGTATGATCCTTAATGAGTTAACAAGTTTGCTTGGAGTTATGATCAGGAAAGATGGACTTATGCAACTCCATGGATCCTTCATTTCAGAATTTCTTTTAAATCTTATGTGATGCATGTTTTTTTTTTTTTTTAGTAGAATGGAAAATTTGATTATGGCAGCTGAGCCATCCTTGAGCATGTTGCATCTAGCTTTCAAACAAATAAATTTGTAACATGATTTGGCTTATCTTCTATTATTTGATGAGTTATCTCCAGGACGGAGAACAGAATTTTGAAAGGGAGCAGACATCGATAAGGGAAAACAACCACCATATTGTCTATCTGATCTTTGGCTTTTCATGAACTCTTGAAAGCTGTCAAGAAATAAGGCACATTGATCAGACACAGAATTTGTATAAGCAGGTTGATGCCACAAGAGATTTTGGTGCAAACTGGTCAGGTTAGAGGTTAGGGTCAATGTTGACCTGACTTGATTAGTTGAGTCCCTAACATCACCGATTGCTTCACTTCACTCTGCCCACCTGATCAAGTTGTTGGAAATGGTAACTGATATGGTGTGTGCAGGCCTTTAACTTTTACTAGATGGTATTGGAGACACTACATTGAAAATGAGATGATAGTGAGAAAGGACTAAAGGAATATAATTGCTTGGGTCAAGGTTTTAATTACCAATGGGACTGCAGGGCATGCTAATATCCTGAGTGTTGGGACTAGATGAGTGGGAATATGAAAGTGGGTTCTTTAGGCCTTATGCTATTATTGGATAACATTAAATACTTTGAGGTGCTTTGAGGCAGTGTCATTCATGTCACCTCACCCTTGTACAGGGGTGTAAATGAAACTGGAGCTATCCCTGCCATGATTAGGAGACAGTTCAGGGTATTCAGCAATGGGAATATGAAAGTGGGTTCTTCAGGACTTATGCTATTATTGGATAACATTAGATACTTTGAGGTGGTGTCATTCATGTCATCTCACCCTTGTATAGGGGTGTAAACGAAACTCAAACTATATGCTATGATCAGGAGACAGTTCAGGGTATTCGGCAATGTGGGTGCCTGGGCAGAAGAGAAGGGGAGGAGAGTGAGGTGGAGTTTTTTTTTTTTGGTGGGGTGGGGGGTGCAAGTGAAGGTCTCCTAAGACCTTTGTTGGGTAACTAAAGAACAATATTTTCCTGCATGACCAGCATAGAAGGGCTTTTTTAACATTGTCGATTATGCTGAATTTTTTATTAGACCACATTCTTTTGATCTTATGCAAGTGGAAGGTTTTTATAGTTACAAAGATGTGTTGATGGGAGAGATTTGAAGGTTGGAACAGTTCAAGATTACCATAAGGTGGCAATCAACATCGAAATGAAATTTGGTTGTCCAAAAATTCCCTTATTGCAATGGTTTTATTCTTAAATAAACTAGCAAAATTGTATCTGCTAACTTAGCAAAAGCAAAGAGATGATTTTTCTGATTTCATAGATGATTAAGAAATTCAAAAGTGAAAACATAATTTACTTAATTGCATATCTTTTACTGGCATCTCCAGAGATTTGAACTAGCTCCATTTTCAATTTCTTTTTTTCACTATTATAATATTGTTTTTTTAGTGAATATTTCCTTGACTTGTGTTATTAAAATGTTTAATCAATGGTATAAAATAAACATTGACAAGCTGATATTCTAGTATTTAGATCATTGTATACCATTGGAGAATGCAAAATGAAATGACCACACCCATTAAAAGCCCCAGATTATGAATTCTACGGAAGGAAATAAAATTTGCTTTTTCTTATTGAAACTTGATTCCTTTTTAATTGGGGACATTTTCTTCGAAAGATCTCTCTAACAATCATAAACCCTCCATACCTTTGGAATTTAGTAATATATGCCCAGTGGTTAGTTGTTCGAGCATAAGGAACTGGAGGGGCCATGGAGGGTTTGTGAGCTGTTGCAGAACACCAAAACTTGTATGTTGGATAAGGGGTCGATTGTGTTGGTAGAAGTCAGGAGCCATAAAGGAGAATAGAGAAGATGTTTAACCATATTATGTAAATCATGTACAAGAAGCTAGTTTGTTCAAGGCCACTGGTATTCTCATGACTTATTGTGGCACGAGTCAAACAAGAGCTTGGTGTTTGCTTAGGATGCATTTTTTGCATCATTCTGTGGTCTAATAGATAGAGAATTATAGGTTTATATGTTTGAAAGCTAGCAACATGAATTGTGACCAAGTTACCTCACATAAACCTGAATTTTCTCTATCATTGTTTTTGCTATGATAGGCCATATTATGGGGACCATGAGGGAGGGTGGTGGTGTAAGGGTTAGCATGAAGTAATGGTTTAGAATGAAATGCATATGACCACATATGCAGATATGGTCTCTGGGTGCACTTGATTGGCTATGTGTAGTTACCATATGCATTCATACTGCATGCGGATTGAAAAATGGCTTGCTTAATATTCTTTAGCTGCATATATGATCTACTTAGCATTTTGGGGCTACATATATGATCCACTTTCATGTGGAACTGTGCAAATGGAGCAGATGCAAGCTGTTGGGTAGGTGAAATGTGGGTTTAGACCGCTTTGATGTGGGTGTTAAGTTTGTTAATATGTTAATTATGTTATAACTATTATTATTTGGTATTCAATATCAAATTATAAGAACTAGTTATTAGTTTGTTATTGTTATGTTCTTATTTTATTGTATTCAATATATTTTGTGCATTTTAAATGATTAAAGAAAATATTATATGTACTTGCATATACAGCCTGCATACCGCATATGCTTTATGCAGTCCCTTGACTATTGCATATGCATACTGCAACAGCCTTTTAAAACACTAGCATGAAGATGAGAATTTAATGCCATATCTTAACTGAACTCCTAGTTTTGGTCTGAAACATTTGACCAGTGTTTTATTTTCCAACAAGTGTTTTAGCTGTGTTCCTAGAAGTACCATTGATTTATTGTTTGTTTGTTTGTTTTACACATTTGTGCCCATGTATGAGATATTGTCTTAGAGACAAGAATGAATTTTGACCTGTAGTCTTTGCAGGATGTTGGTTCTGTTGAGCAGTTATCTGCACGTGATCTGTTAGAGGGACATATAAAGCATGCCAAGAGGGTTCGGGCATGGTAAGTTTTCTATGTTCCTTTGGATATAATTATTTGTTCTTCTTAACCCTATTACCATTTTTGGAGCTGAATTTACTTTAGTTTTTTTTCACTTATTTTTGGCAGCATGCTTGATATCACTATAATGCTAAATATTTTGCATCTGTTTGGATGCCTGACTACCATGTCCCCAGATAACCCTCACCAAGTAGGAGTCTGGGAAGGTGAGACACTGGTGGAAAAGAGAGTTATGAGGATAAGTGAGGCTACTCAGTCTCTAGAATTTTAATATTTAGGGACACTGAGAACCAGCTTTTCAGATATTTTTCAGTTTTTCCATTTTTCCATTGTATCCCATTTGAAAATCATAATTGTTCCTCAGGTTGACAGTAATCACTTGGTATTGAATTCATTACTAATCACAGGCTCTCATTTTTCATAAATTGCTTTTGTTCCTTGATTGCCTTGGCATTACCTGTGCTTACCTATATGAATTAAAGAAATGTTTCACTCCCTGAGCTTGTTCCTTGTGTGTCTTGTTTTACTCCACTGATCCATGTGTGTTAAAATTACAGTGTAGTGTGTGCGTGCTCGCATGCTACTATGATGCATTAGCTTGTGCATTTGTGTGCATATGATTGTTAGTGGTGTTACCATCAAGGGGCATGAATCTCCTGTATCAGTTGCAACACATGCAGAAGCTACTGCAAGGTGCCAATTACGAAGCCTGAACAGGTTGGTCAGCTTATTGGTAAATGTTGGTAACTGTGTGCTGCACTGCCTTATATAACTAGGCTGCACATGAACAATGTCACTCAAATTAGCATCAGATTTCATTGCGTTATATGTAGTGCTGGAGCTTTTGGCCATCTTTGTATGCATGGCAAACACCAGAGGCTGGTAAAGCAGAAAATTTATAATCTTGTTTTGTTTTGTCTGCCACAGGTTGAGAAAGGGGCGCCTTCTACGGATTGAACGATATAAACAAAGACTTGCCCTTCTCTGTCTACCCACAAGTGAACTAGGTAGGAATGATACCGCTCCAGGAAACTGATGCAAAACCAGATGACTCCTTGTTGTCCTTTCCTGCATCAACTGCGCATTTGTGTTGGCCCAGACATTGAAGTTGCATACCATTCCAGATAGACAGGTACACAATGCAGCTGTAAATCTTGTTCTTATTGTTGCTTGTGCCTTTGGGGTTGTCCCTGTACTGTGCTTTCTTGATAGCATAATCCCTAGGTTAGTTGTTATGCTGGAATTTTTGTATAACATGCCATAAATATTTGGAGTGCTTCATCCAAGGAAAGGCTTTTAGCTGAATGATTAGTCCTGCAGTGTTCTTGCGACAAGATATTAAAATTTTGATTGGGTGCACTCATGGGATGCATCTATTTTCAAATCTATAGGATTTTGCATCATGCTATGCATGAGACTTCTATGTCAGAGAACTTAAAACCACATATGTGATCATGTGGCTGAACTCTTGTTTTTTGTTGTGTCAACAACCTTATGTTCCGGTCGTTGGTGGCAGTGGAGTCGGATAATTTTAACTTTAACTCAATTTTGATATCAAATGGAGGTGAAAAATATAAAAGAAAATAGATAGCTAATAATATTTTCATTTCATTTCAAGTTAGTCTATATTCAAATATCCAATTAGAAAGATACGATATGACATTGCATAAATGCATTGCTATAATCTACCGGCCTTGGGACTCCGAAGAGCTGTGGAACAGGCAGTGCCTGGGGCGGCGGGATCTGAGCGGCATGATCAGTGGTGGAGGGGTTTGCCGAGGAGGGGTTGGGACGAGGGAAGAGGGTGGTTTAAGGGGCGCAAAGCGAGGAGAGGAAGGGTGTGGGAGGGGGCTGAGAGGAGGTTTGGGGGGGGGGGGGGGGGGGGGGGGGGGGGGGGGGGGGGGGGGGGGGGGGGGGGGAGGGGGGCGTGAGGGCGGCGGCGGCGAAGGAGGAGCTCGTTGGTATGGACTCGCCTATTTCAACACAAATGGATTGCGTGTGGCACGTGTATCTGAGAGGTTTAGGATTATTTGGACCACTCCAACGAGTTGTTGAGTCGTGGTGGAAGAGCTCTGCTCGGAGTTAGGGATTTATTAGATTGCATTTAACATCGTTATCATTTTTAAAAAGAATAAAAATTAAAATTCTATTTACTTTTTTCTTGACAATTTGAACATATTTAATAGTTGAAGTTGCTTTTTATTTTTTAAATTCTAACAATAGAAACATATCTAGTAGCTAATATTAGTTTTTACTTTTTTTTTATCCGTAAGCGATACTTTTAAAAATAAGATATATTTGACTTTCAAGAGCAATTCTGTTTTTTTTGTAAAAAATAAAAAAATACTAATAAAAATATTTAGTGAGTGAAAATACTCTTTTTTAAAAATATTTCAAATAGTAAAAAATTTAAAACGGTTTGAACGTGTTTTTTTTTCAATGAAAATAAAAAAAGAGATTACAAAATAAAAGTTAAAAAACTTAAAAGCATGCAAGCAAATGGTATTTCTTTTCATTTTTTTCTTATCCATTTAAAAAACATCATTTACAATAAAAATAAAAAATAAAAAATATTTTTGTTTTTCATCAATTAAATGCATTTTTCAGAGATCAAAATGTATAAAATAAAAATTAATTTGATAAATAAAAATAAAAGTATATTTTTAAAAAATAAACGTAGCATTACTTTTTCAAAAGGTTACTTAAATTTCTAAAGGTTACATTTAAAGAATTATATATAAATGAAAAAAAGTTCCTCTTTTACTTTTTTTGTAAGTAATAAAAGTTAGTTTAAAAAATAAAAATTTATATATTAATCATATTTTTTACATTAGATTTCATATTTTTATATTTAAAATTATAAAAAAGGGAACATAAGTCATACCAAATAGTCCTTTAGCATTAGATTTTCATGAATTGCAATTGCAATAAGTAGGGGTGCAACTTGGGCCGAGTTCAACCTGAACCTGGCCCGCGGAATCGATTTGCAGCAGTACTCAAACTCTAGTTTGCTTAACCCGAACTCGAATCCGAGAAAATCCAAACCCGCAAAGCTACAAGCAGCAGGTCCACTGGTGTTGTGAAAGTGATGATTTAGCCTTGTTTGTTAGGTTTAAAATATGTAGAGCTGACAATAGTTTTGTGAAAGTGATGATTCTTGGTATGAACATTCCACTAGAACCTTCATTACCTTTTAAATGAGCAATATACCTTTAACCATTGCATTTTATCATGTAATGTTGGTGGGCCAAACTAGTATCTTTATTTTTTTTAATTATCTTCTTTGAGACATTTGTAACTTCTAATATGAAGTTTGCCAAAATTTTATGAAAGCATCTGGGAAGAGGTGATGAGCAGAAAACTAAAACATCTGGTAAAGGGGTGATGAGTAAAAAATCAGAGAGCTTTGGATGGCGAATGTAGTCTCGCTACTTGGAAAAGATTTCTCATACCAGACTTATGTGGTCTTCTAATTGGCTCTTTATATCGTCTCAATATTTTCTGCTTTCGAAGGATAAAGGTGACTTCATCAATGCATATAGTGGCTATTGAAATGTTATGCAATATTTGGATTACTTTGGATATATTTTGGTTTAAGAATGTACTTTTTTTTTGTTTAGTCTTATGTAAAAGATATATATTTTTAGATATGTAATTTGAAATGTAAAGCTTGTTTGTTTCAAACTTTAGCTTGTTTGTACAATGTAAAGCTTATTTGTTTCAAACTTTAGCTTATTTGTGCAATGTTAAGCTTGTTTGTTTCAGATTGTCATATATATATATATATATATATATTCTATCAAATCCGAATTTCAACCCGAAACTCAACCCGAACCCGATTTTTAAAAATAGGGTTAGGGTCGAGGTTTTACAAATAGGGTTAGGGTTGATATTTTACAAATATGGTTAGGGCTAGGGTTCAAGAAAACCCGAGTTTTATGAGCCTGAGTTGCACCCCTAGCAATAAGTAATTATACTAGAAGTTGCAATTAAAGGTAATCAATTTAGTTGGTCATGTAAGTAAAAATATCATAATGACTGCGGCCATTATTAATCTTAGCTGGAGTGATTTTTGATCACTTTCAATAATTTAGGCTAACTTGGATCAAGCATAGCAAGTTTTGGTATTACACTATTGGTAGGACAACAAAAGTTTTAAGGAAAAGCCTTTCTGCATCGCCTCCGATGCAGGAAATGCGTATCGGGCGTGCCCATTAGCCACGCTCGTTGCATGTGTTTGTGGACTTGGGGCGGTCCATGAAGTTGTTTTTCAAGCTTTAATCTTAGATGATGGGCCATTCTCTTAGAGGAGGTATGCTAGGCTCATTTTATAAGAACTTGCATATGATAGAGGGGGTTATATTGGATTTTTAAGAGAGAGATGTATGTATGGGACTCTCACTAGGGAAGCAATGGAATAAAAGGGAAGAGAGACTTATATTTATGGAGGCTTTTCTTATTATCTCATGTGATTATAAGGATAGACTGTTTATAGATAAGTAAGGTGCCTATTATATTTACTATCTAATTATTTTCTAAAGAAACAATTTAATGTAATATAATAAAGCTGAATGATTTTTATTCGTTTATGCTACGAGTATGTCCTCATTAATTGAGTTTTAATGTAAAGAGTTTTTCTTCATATAAAATTTTTTGGCTTTCGTAAAATTTTAAATAATTATACTTTATGTGATGGTATTGTACTATGATACGCTTTCATAATGATCAAGGTTTGATTTCCATAACTTTTCTTTTTCTCTTACATTAACTCATTCTTATATTATTTTTCCCTCCAAGCTGTTCATGACCTTTTTTTTTTATTTTTACAACCATGCATGATTTCTTTCTTCTTTTTTTTTTTTTTCATTCGGTGAGAAAGAAGCCATTTTTTTTTCTTTTTTCCTTTTTTATACACCAAGCTATTAACTCATGTTTTTTTTTAGTTGTCTATGGCTTCTTTTTCCTTTTTTTTTTTCCCATCATGGATGACCTTTTTTCCTAAAGGTTTTTTCTCAAGCGGAAAGGAAGCCTCTTTTCTCTTCTTCTTTTCCTTCTTTTTAACATTAATCTATTAACTTATATTTACTTTTTTATTTTATTATAGTAGAGGCTTTTTTATAGTTAGAAAGGATGCTTTATTTTTTTCCAATGAAAAAGATCTCAAGCTATTAACTCATACTTTTTTTTAAGTGAAGGTTTTTTCAATTCCTTTTTTCTAATGGGGATAGAATTAGAATAAATATTTTTTTGTCACACTTAGTGAATAAGAAGGTATAATAGGTTCTTAAAAAAGTATAACCATCATTTTCTTATTGCATATTTGAGACCATTATAAAGTTAAATAATGTAATTCAAAATAATGTAAAAATTTCATCTAAACTTAAAAATAATTTAATCTAATATATTTTCGATTTATCTTCTCTTTAATTTTAAATTTAAAAATAATGATTTTAAAATTTAAATTTAATAATATAAAATTATAAAATTATATAAAATTATATTTTAATTTATCTTATTAATTATATCAGTATTTGCATCACAGGGACACATACCTAGATTTCTAAATGTAAAACATTCGCAAGATTTGCATTTACTTCTCTTATTGCTGCCATTGATGCATTAATATCAACCAGCATAACGTGTTGATCAGGTTAGTTTTCCAAACTATATACTTTCATTTTTCATTATCAGTATTGCATTGAGTTGGCCATTGCATATTGTTTTGAACTGACTCCATTCAACTAGAGCAAAATAACTTTGATGTATGCCCGAATTTTATTCCATAGAACATCTGCATCTCTACTTCACTTCTTTCAGCAAAAGGGGCCAAGCCTCAAACACTAGAGATCAAATATAGAGAAAATACTTAAATCATGGATAGAAATCTATCAACCAACCTGAAGGTACGATTTATCTTGGATGTTAGCAAACTGTAGAATGATTTAGATCTCCTACAACAATGAATTTTGCACCGAATTATTGGCTTATAGGTAAGAAATATATCCATTAGATTATTTTATGAAAAAAACCCTTTAGCTGTATGTGAAACAAAAAAAAGGAAGTATCAAGTGTGGATCTATATGCAACCATTATACCATCTACTTTACTAATCAATATAGCAATAGCTTAGCTTGTGATACTTTTAATAATGGCATATCCAACTATCCTAGCCCTGAGTCTTAAATTAAACCTATCTTGCAGACGTTGGAGAAAAATAATTATTGTTTGAATAATCTAAGTACTAATGTCTTTTAAGGTTTTTTTATGAAATTGTTTTGCTCCAATTGAAAACTTTTGATAAGCAAATAAATGCTATAATTAAGGTTTGATATATATGTTATTGTCCTACTTCTTAACGGTAATACTTAAAATAATCGCATATCAAATAAAAAATAGTTTGAACAGCTTATAACTTAAATTTACTTATTACCAATTAATTTGTGTTCCGAGTTTGTAAGATTAAATGGGCTTAGCCTGCTAATTGACTACAGGCTAGCAAATGGGTTTGATGTGTTATAAATAGTATTAGAATACAATTGGAGTACACTCGAGTGTGCAAAAGTTATTGGGCCAGCAAATAGAATTGAGTTGTTACAAATTGTATGAAAAGTCTTTGTACACCACCTCCGGAGCAGCAAGTTCTACGTGGGCTGCATCGCTCTCCCTTATTGGTCCATATGGATCCAATATGTCCTGACGCTGCGGGATGGAAAGAGCTGGAATATGATGGAACGTTTTGATCGTGATGTCCATTAAAAGTTGTTCAGCCTTATTTTGAAAGTGATGCGCAGGCAAAAACATCCTTTCCCTCTAGTGTACTTCTCTTCTTAAGTTTTTACGTAAGATGAAGGATATTTTGTCCTCCAAAAGTTTTCTTGCAAAAGGTTTTGTACGAAACAATGCTACGACACCCCAGCTGAAATAGTATGATACCCTAGTTATAAATCTAAAACATCCGTTCACGTTTAGAGAAAAAGCTTTATGACATCGCAGCAGAAAATTGATCGAAACAAAGCTACGACACCCCAGGTTTACAGTTAAGACATCGTAGGTTCAAACTTACGATACCCGTGGCCTTACAACGAACACTGAAGAAAAGCCTTGCGATATCGCTAGAGGAAATCGATCGAAAACCAGTGATGACACCCCAACTGAATTATTACGATACCCTAGCTAAATTATTACAATACCTAAGTTACAAACCTAAGACATCCATTCAAAAAATCGACTGTAACAAAGCTACGACACCCCAGTTTTACGGTTAAGACACTGTAGGTTCAAACTTATGATACCGAATGCTGAATAAAAGCCTCGAATATCGGAGGAAATCGGCTGAAAACTAGTGATGATACCCTAGCTGAATTATTATGACATCTATGTTATAAACCTAAGACATCCATTCAGGAAATCGGCCGTAACAAAGCTACGACACCCTAGCTTTACAATTAATACATTGTAGGTTCAAACTTATGACACCGGACGCTGGATAAAAGCCTCGCAACATCGCAGGAAAAAATTGATCGAAAACCAGTAACGACACCCTAGCTGAATTATTACGACACCCAAGTTACAAACCTAAGACATCCGTTCAGAAAATCAGCCATAACAAAGCTACGACACCCCAGCTTTACAATTAAGACATCGTAGGTTCAAACTTATGACACCGGACACTGGATAAAAGCCTCGCAACATCGTAGGAGGAAATAGGCCGAAAACTAGTGACGACACCACACCTGAATTATTACGACACCCAAGTTACAAACCTAAGACATCCATTCAGAAAATCGACCGTAACAAAGCTACAACACCCCAGCTTTACAGTTAAGACATCGTAGGTTCAAACTTACAACACCGGATGTTGGATAAAAGCCTCGCGACATCGCAGGAGGTAATTGGTCAAAAACCAATGATAATACCCCAGCTGAATTATTACGACACCCGTTCAGAAAATCGATCGAAACAAAGCTACGATACTCCAGCTTTACCGTTAAGATACCGTAAGTTCAAACTTACGACACCCGTGGCCTTACACCGGATGCTAGAGAAAAACCTTGCAACATCGTAGGAGAAAATCGGTCAAAAATCAGTGACGACACCCCAATTTTATAGTTAAGATATCGTAGGTTCAAACTTATGACATCGGACACTGGATAAAAGCCTTGCGATATCGCTAGAGGAAATCGGCTGAAAACCAATGACGACACCCCAGCTGAATTGTTAGGACATTCAACTTACAAACCTAAGATATCCGTTCAGAAAATCGGTCATAACAAAGCTACAATACCCCAGGTTTATCGTTAAGACACTGTAGGTTCAAACTTACGACAACCAAGTTTTACTTTAAGATACTCTTGGTATAAATTTATGACATCTCTGTAATATATTTGAAATAAGATGGAAAGTTTTTACGTCACCCTAGTTGTAAACCGATGAAACCCTATTAATACATCTATGCCATCCGTTTGAAAACATGGCTTCACGTGGCCAACGATACAAGATGCGAGAGCATATCGTTGGGGATTCGTGATGTGATCGCGCCACTCCTACCATCCTTTCGCACAAAAGGCTGTCCTTTCATCTTCCTCTGAAGGCGGCATATATAATTTTTGAACCCTAGTTTTAACCTTCGCTTTAGAATATTATCTCTTTCTCTGAAGGCGGCATATATCTCTTTTTCCTCTGAACCCTAGTTTGGTGGTCGAGTAGCCGCTGGCATCCCAGATCTTTCTCTGAAGGTGGTATATAACCATGGTGAAGAGTGGTTTCGTGGTTTGACGCAGACCGTGAACACAACGACCACGAACACAGAAGCACAACAAGAAGAAAATGATGGAAGAAACCAAAGAAATCGTTCTTTTTTCACATGAGGATGCAACTCCTTTTAAGTGTTGTTCTATATGAAGCTACAGAATCATAAAAAGGTAAATAGCACGATGATTCCTTTATTCATATATTATGACATTTTCTCAAAATATCATGGCACCCTAGTTCAGATATAATTGCACTCAGCACCAAAAAAAATTTTCCTTAATCTGACAAATTTGTTTATCCCATCTGTTTCAAATGACTTGGGAATTATTTTAGTCCCTGCAGTGAAGGCTTTCCTGTTGTTTAAGAACTGTTGCAAGCCAACAATATATGTTCAGAATGTTTGAAAGATGAGGTTTAATACACTACATACAGAACTTATTCGAAGGACCCCATTTGGTGCCTTCGTCGATATGTAGATGTTCTCAGTTGATGAACGACTGCTAGCAGACATAATACGATGTCACAATGAAGGCGAGGAGTTTATTTTCTGTGACAAGGCGGTCATATTTAGTACCAATGAAGTCGCACTGATTGTGGGTCTTCCAGCTCATGAAAAGAAGATCGACACGTCTGTCAGTTATACAATGGAAGGTTATTCAGACGATTTTGCCGGACTTTAGATCTTCGTCAAAAGGGGCTGAAGAAGTTAATAAATGGACTCCATTCATCCAAGATACAGGAGGATGTTGAGGACACTGTTAGACTTTGGATCGCCTACATGTTTACCATGTTTTTGGCTCTAAAGTCTAATTAGATATGTCCATGATATCTCATCCAGTACTTGGATGAATTAACTCAACTGGAGAGGATCGACTGGGCTTCCGTAATCAAGGAGTTAATCGTTCTGGGTCTCCCAAAAGTCGCTGCTTGCTTGCGATCCGAGAAACCGATCCATTCAAAGAGAGGGGACAAGGTTAGGAGATAGCCTACCCTATTCGGATGCTCAGCAGCGCTGATGGTAAGGATTATTGAGATGCAAAAAGAGTATCATTATTATAATTTTTTTATAAATATTTTATTTTTTCATATTATAAAATTATCATGTGCAAGCATGGTTCCTTGAATATACCTCAATAAGAGCCCAAGCATATTCCAATAAATTGCCCCAGCTGTTGAAGTGATATGACAACCAATTAAAGGTGCAGTCTGTTCGAGTTGCCAACATGCAGCTCACGACTTGGCAAGATAATACGATATCCAAAATATTTTAAAACTTAACTTATTATTATTAATTTTAAATTAATTTATTTATCATCTTGCCTTTCAGTTGGAGGGAACTACTGTACCATTGGCACAAGAGCGCTGGCTTCTCACTCCACAGACAGTAGCATCCTTTGAATTAATAGAAAGCTTTGCAAGCTGTGCCGAGTTGAAGATTGAACTGGGGTGCGTTAAGAATCAACTCGATGATGTCAGTCACAGGCTTGCCATAGCTGAGAGCCTCCTCAGTTCATTGCATAGAAAGGAGAGCAATGCAAGAATTGAGGAGGAGAAGAGGAAGGAGAAGACAGAGGAGGGATATTCCTTGGAGGACCAAGAAGAGCTCAGGAATGCAGAAAAGAGGAGGAGAAGAGGAAGGAGAAGAGAAAGGAGGGGCATTCCTTAGATGACCAAGAGGAGCCCAGGAATGCAGAAAAAGAGGAGGAGAAGAGGGAGGAGGGGCATTCCTTAGATTGTCCAACTGAGCCTGGGAATGCAAATGCAGAGGAAGAGAATAGGGAGGAGGGGCATTCCTTGGAGTGTCTAATTGAGCCTAGGAATGCAAATACAGAGGAGGAGAGAGGGAGGAGGGGCATTCCTTTGATTATCAAACTGAGCCTGGAATGCAAATAAAGAGGAGGAAAGAGGAAGGAGGGGCATTCTATGGAGGGCCAGGAGAAGCCTAAATTCGGTGTAATAATCGTCACTCCTGCGTCCTATGATAACAAAATTGTCACCCCTGCGCCAAAGGGCGATGAGGGAGACATACAATTCTCTGAAGCAATACCCTCGTTTATTAAGAGGGTTAAAAAAGAGCCTAGAAAATGAAAGGCCTCTAAGTTCAGAGAGGACTCTTATCAGACAGGCCGTGCCAAAAAATCGTCGAAGCAAGTGGGCACTAAAAAATCCAAAATAAGAATAGAAGAAGATAATATTTTGATCTCATAGTTTTTGAGCGAAAGGTCCAGTAAGTGAATTTCTTGACTTATTTTTATTTCATATTCAATTTCATATTCAATTTCATATTCCAAGTTGCCTAATATATTTTATGCTTCAACATTTTAGCGATGATATCGTGTACACAAATCAATCAGATGGCGCCATTAGAAGAAAAAGTCTTAAGAATCTTCTTACCAAAGAAATGATAATAGATGATGTATGTATCTCAGTGGATATTTTTTATATTGATTTTAGAATGACATCATGTTTTCTTTTATTAATCGGTTTACATTGCATTAACAGATTCTTGATGCCGGGCAAAATTTTTTGAAGATGAACTGGACAGAGCATCCGAAACAATATCAAACATGCATCATTGCATCTGTTATGACATCCGGTTTGTGTCTGAATAATCGAACATCTCCTATTGAAGAACTCGCTGGATCGGTCGGATCGATGATCTTTGATAGAGTTAGCGATGAAGAAAAGTCACAGTTTTGGTTTATTTTCACCATCATTAACTCGAGGAATTCGCATTGGCACTTGGTTGCGGTCGACATGGAAAGAAGTGTGTTGATACACCTTAATTCATTGAAATGCAATGCTAAGTACAGGATCGAGGCGAAGAAATGGTATGACTTTCTCGGGTCGATCTTTTATATCTTCTGCGATATGGAAGAGGTTAAGAAATGACTGATGGAAGAAATTTCAGATTGCCCAAGTCAACATCTCGGATCACTGGATTGCGGCCTCTACTGTCTGAACTACATGGAATACCTTGCTCGTCGGGACAATCTTGATTTGAAGATAGATTTCACTGACGATGATATCAGAGATTATCGGCAACAATTAGCAGTAAGGATATTGAGAGAAGGCCTCAACCAAAAGATCGTCAATATTGCTTCAAAACATTCTTGATTTTTTTAGACTTTATTGATTCAAATTTTATATATTTTTTATACAAATAGTGCTACATATTTGATGTCATTTGTTCATAATGATAGTGTTTGAAAATTGATATAATTTTTTCGTTAAGAAATGAATAAATATTTATTTTTTATGAATATCAAAAATTTTGAGTCTCTTAAGTTTTCAACCGAGATGTCATAATATTCAAACCAGAGTGTTGTAATGTTACAACTGCGGTGCCATAATTTTTTTCCTTCGATATCAGTAATGTTAACATTTTTAGCCATGGTGTCATTCTACGGGAAATGGGGTGTCTTATTTTTTATTCTAGAATATCATAACGGCATCCCAGATTTACATCTAAGATACCTTGGTTACAAACCTATGACACCTGTGCCTAAAACGAACGCTGAAGAAGAGACTTGCGACATCCAGGAGAAAACTAGCCAAAAAAAGAGCTACGACACCCCAGCTTTATATCTAAGACACCCTGGTTGCAAACCTACAACATCTGTGCCTAAAACGAATGCTGGAGAAGAGACCTACGACATCCCTGGAGAAAACTGGCCGAAAGAAGAGCTACGACATCCCAGCTTTACATCTAAGACACCCTGGTTGCAAACCTATGACACCCATGCCTAAAACGAATACTGGAGAAGAGACTTGCAACATCCAAGAGGAAACCGGCCAAAAAAAGAGCTACGACACCCCAGCTTTACATATATGACACGTTGATTGCAAACCTATACACCCGTGCCTAAAACGAATGCTGGAGAAGAGACCTATGATATCCCTGAAGAAAATCAGCTGAAAGAAGAGCTACAACACCCTAGCTTTACATCTATGACACGTTGATTGCAAACCTATGACACCCGTGCCTAAAATGAATGCTGGAGAAGAGACCTATGATATCCCTGAAGAAAATCGGCTGAAAGAAGAGCTACGACACCCCAGCTTTACATCTAAGACACCTTAGTTACAAACCTACGACACCCATGCCTAAAACGAACGCTGAAGAAGAGACTTGCGACATCCAGAAGAAAATCGGTTGAAAAAAGAGCTTGGGTGTCATAATGTGAGAACTTGAATGTCGTAATAGCCTTTCGAGGATATCGTCAGTCCTGCTGTAAGAGTATCTACTCGGGTGTCGTCATTTTAAAGCTTGGGTGTTGTAATGTGAGAACTTGGGTGTTGCAATAGCCTTTCGGGGATGTTGTTCATTCTTGTCATAAGAGTTTCCACTCGGGTGTCATCATTTTAAAGCTCGAATGTCTTTCGTGATGGAATGAGCACTTTCCAATCCTTAATCAGCCATGGGGCGCGGTGCTTTAAATGCACGCTGAACGGATAAGCTTTACAATGTCCCAAGAGGAAACCGATTGAAAAATAAGCTACAACATCCCAGATTTAGAACTAAGACACCCTAGTAACAAACCTACGACATTTGTGCTTGAAAGGAATGTTAGAGAAGAGACTTTCGACACCTAGACAATTTTCGGCTAAAAACAAAGCTATGATACCTCAGATTTAGAACTAATATACCCTAGTTATAAAACTATGACACCCATGCTTGAAAGGAATGATAAAGAAGATACCTACGACATCCAAGAGAAAATCGGTCGAAAAAAGAGCTACAACATCCTAGATTTATAGCTAAAACATGCTAGTTACAAACCTACGACATACGTGCTAAAAATGAACTCTAGAGAAGAGACTTATGACACCCAAGCGATTTTTGATCGAAAACAGAGCTACGACACCCTAGATTTACAGTTAAGACATGCTAGTTACAAACCTATGACATCCATGCTAAAAATGAACACTGGAGAAGAGACTTACGACACCCAGGCAATTTTTGGCCAAAAATAGAGCTACAACACCTCAGATTTAGAACTAATACATCCTAGTTACAAAACTACGATACCCATACTTGAAAGGAACGCTGGAGAAGAGACCTACGACACCCAAGAGGAAATTAGCAAAAAAAAAGAGCTACGACACCCTAGATTTATAGCTAAGACACGCTAGTTACAAACCTATGACATCTGTGCTAAAAATGAACACTAGAGAAGAGACTTACGACGCCCAGGTGATTTTTGGCCAAAAATAGAGCTACGACACCCCAGATTTAGAACTAATACATCCTAGTTACAAAATTATGACACTCATGCTTGAAAGGAATGCTGGAGAAGAGACCTATGACACCCAGAAGGAAATCGATTGAAAAAAGAGCTTGGGTGTAGTAAACTATAATTGGGGTGTCGTATTTGATGCTGCCAAGTCACTTGTGATGAGCGTCAGGTGTGCCGAGATCTCCGGGGGCCTCCGAGGAGGTGGAAAGGTTGCCCTCTTCCTCCAAAAACCTACAAGAAGTCCCGGCCGGTGGTTCCGGTGAGGACCCTCTGATGCCCAAGTCAGTGAGCTTGTAGAACAGGAATGCATTGTGTGAGTATGTTTCAGAGAGAAGAAGAAGATCCCCCGCCCTGAGCTCGGGGTCTCCTTTTATACCTGTCTGGGGGGTTCCTTTTACCTCGTTCCGTTGAAACCATCGGATCTTTCTGGTTAGGATGAGCTCTATGAACGGCAGGTGGGTGAGCTATTGCCGAATGGGTGTCGTGTATGTCGGCAACTATGGGGTATGTTGTTAACTGCCCGTGATCTCAGCGAAACAAACGAGCGAGACATGCGGTAGTGGATGCCTCGAATCCCAGGGTTCGATATCCGAGGTTGGCTTATGCAAGGAAAGCACACAACACAAAAGTTGAAGCTGAAACCAGAGGCTGAAGCTGGAGGCCGAAGCTGGAACAGAGGCCGAAGCTGGAGGCCGGAGCTAGAGGCCGGAGCCAGAGCCAGAGGCCGAGGCTGGAGGCCGGAGCTGGAGGCCGAGCCAGAGCCAGAGGCTGAAGCTGAAGGCCAAAGCTAGAGGCCGGAGCCAGAGCCAGAGGCCGGAGCTGGAGGCCGGAGCCAGAGCCAGAGGCCGAAGCTGGAGGCCGGAGCTGGAGGCCGGAGCCAGAGCCAGAGGCCGAAGCTGGAGGCCGGAGGTTGAAGCTAGAGGCCGAAGCTGGAGGCCGGAGCTGGAACCAGAGGCCGGAGCTGGAGGCCGGAGCCAGAGCCAGAGGCCGAAGCTGGAGGCCAGAGTTAGAGCCAGAGGCCGGGGTCGAGGGGCCGAGGTGAGAGTGCTGACGTCCCAAAAATGAGTTATCTCATCATTTGATTCCAGGAATCGTGCAGGGCATTATGATGCCGCCCAGAGGAGGTGATCAACCATATCAGATGCCCCCCACCCCTAAGATGGGTGGGCGTACAGTTGCCAGCGAAAGGGGTGTTAATATCCACCAGGTGGCTGATCTCCGTGCCATTATTTCGTTCGTTCAGGCTGTTGGGATTGGGGAAGATTTTCCTCGGGCATGGAGTTGTAAAAAGGTGAGCGTCGTCATTGTGGTAATGTCACCGCCACCTTTTTATTGGTAGTGTTTTTCGTGTTTCTCGCGCTGAGCGGCTGCCGAAGCAGTTTCCAGTAGAGAGCGGACACATGGCTAGTTCGGACAACCGCGAGATGATTTGAAATTGAGTTATAAAAGGAAAAGATCGTCCTTATCTCTCAATCTTCACCTTTTCTTGCGTTACAACTTCCTACCTTGAATCCGCAAGCGCCCGTTCATCTCCTGTTTCCGTTCCCCCCCCTCCCCCCCGGTGCTCTTTCTCCTTCCATCCCATTCGAGCTTTTTAGTTTAGTTCCCATGACTTCTTCACCTTCTTGCTCTATTTTTGATTTTGGGGATCGTTCCCCTGTTCCTTCCCAACCTTCTGCTTCCTTACCGACTCAATGGACCACTTCATCTTCCAACCACGTTTCCTTAGAACGGTGGCAAGCGACCGGACATCCCGTAGCTGGGAACCGTCCAGCTGCCGAACGGGCCCTACCCCGGCACCGTCCGACCGTCGCCGGTCCCTCTAGCGCTGTCAAGGAGTTCCCCGAATGGATTGCCTCCACCATGTGTGCTCAAGATATAGTGAACCTCGGAGCCAAGTACAATTTCCCTCCTAACATGCGTTTGTCCTACCCCGCTCCTAATGACAGGGTAACCTCTTCCCGTCCTGGAAGGGTTGCCTTGTACGGAGCTTTCTTTAAGGCGGGACTTTGATTACCTATCCATCCTTCATCCTCAACCTCCTGGACATATACTCTTTGATGCCCTCCCAGTTAGTTCCTAATTCCATCCGAACCATTGTTGGCTCTATGGTACTTTGCCACCTTCAAGGTATAGAGGCCAGCATCTCCTTATTCCGTAGTTTCTATACCTTCCGCAAACAAGCGGGTTGGTGGTCCTTTACCCCTAGACCCACTAGGATTCTCAGACTGTATCTTCCCACTTCCATCAAAGGATGGAAAGATAAGTTCTTTTTTGCCGATGTCGAAGGGGTGAGCGGGAACTGGGGAACACCAAATACCGACGCCAATAGGGACTCTTCCATACTCCCGAGGGATCGAATGGTATTTGGGCAGCTTCTGACTACTGATATCCCCCGATGCAACCAGCTCCTGAACGAAGAAAACCTCTGTCTCGCCGGCGTTATTCCATCCAGTGGTGAGCGGTTGATTACTCGCCCCCCCTTTTTCTTCTTCTTTTTTTAACACTTTTCCTTCCTATTTTTTGATACAGGAATGGCACCATCACTTCGCGAGATAAGACAAGCTGTTACAAGGAAGAGGAAAGCCAAGCGGAATGGGGCCCCTGACAAGAGGAGGGCCATCGTCAAGATTGCCAAGAGGACCGAGGTTGTGGAGCCCTCGCGCAGGTGCGAAGCTGTAGGAGCCTAAGCTGACGAGGCCGTACGGAGTGAAGCGGTAAGGGCCGACACCGCGAGGAATTAGGGCGGACCGAGGCGGGAGAAAGGGATTTGCCCTCACCAGCGCCGGCTTCCCCTCCCATTATTCTGCTCGATCCCTCTCCAAAGCGAGGTGTTAAAGCACCGTCACCCCCGCCCGAAGTTGTCGAAGCTGAGCCGGCCCATTCAACTACAAAGCCGACTCCAGAAGCCGCCCTACCTCCTAAAGGGGCAACAACCGAAGTGCCTCCACCAGCAGAGGTGCTGGGAGGAGCAGAATCGGAGGCGGAGTCCTAACCCGCAGCCATCAAGTCAGCGGAGGGGAGTGGCGTCGATCCTTCTTTCCTGTCGATTTTGATGCGCTACAGCCACTGGGCTGAGTGGACATTGGACCAGGCGTCCGTGCCTAAGCTGCAGGGATTTCTTCGATATCAGGGGAAGGCCACATTCTTCCGAGAAGAGTCCGTGGTACATCTTTGGGTAAGCACTGTTCTATTCTTGATTTTATTATTTATTATTTTATTATTATTATTATTATTTTTAGATTGTCTCTTCGTCTAACCCAAACAATCTGCCCAGGTGTTGAATTCTATGACCGCCATGAAGGGCCTTTGGTCCCATGCCGAAGCCGCTCTCGATCACTCGGTGGAGGAAATTCGAGAAATCTGGTCTAGGGCAGAGGGGCGGAGATGGCCTTAGAGGATGCCCGAGCACAGACTGCTCGAGCGCAAAAGACCGAGGCCAAAGCCGAAGCCCTCCGACTAAAGGCAGAAGAGGTGCTGGAAGTGGCCCAGCGTCAGGCGGCCAATAAGCTGGATAATGCTCAGGTGGCCGAAGAGAAACAGAGGATGGTAGATGAGAAATTGAAGGTGGCGGAGTCGGAAGTGTACATGTTGAAGAACCGACTACACTTCGCCACCATCGAAATAAGTGCTGCCGAGGAGAGAGCTGAGAACGCGGAGAAAATCGCCCGCTAGTCTGATGCCAAGATTGCAACCTGAAGGCCGCGGTGACCGAAGCCGAAGAGAAGATCGCTGAGGCTGAGAAAAAGGTCATCGAAGCCTAGCGGAAAGCCTCCGAGGCGGAGAAGCGAGCCACTGAGGCCGTAGAGGACTGCAGGAAGTCTAGTGCCTTTAGCAAGGAATTGACTGAGTCGACGACATTTGCATACGAAGGCGGCTTCCATGACTGCAAGGAGAAAATCCAAAAGCTCTACGGCCTCGAAGGGATCGAGGGGTTGGAGCCAGACGAAGTCCCCGAGGATGACGACTTCGCTCCGAATGACCCCTAGTTTCTTTTACTTTTATTGTATTGCACCAAGTCCGATTTAAATCGATAGTTTTGTAGACTTTTGCTATTAATGAAACCTTTGACCCATAATGCTTATGTCTTGGATCATATTTGAGTCTTCTATCGAGTGAGTTGAAATGAACCAAAAACCTATGACTGAAGAACTATAATACGATTCTTTGTCCAGGGACATGGTTAGAAAATTAATTAGAGAGCTAATGTGGGATCAGTCTTAGTTGCTGACACGAAGGTCGAACAAGCGCTAGTGTAGGGCCACACTCGTGCCGACGCGGAGTCGCTAAATACCAATGCGAAGTTGAGTAGAGCGCCGATGCGAAGCCGGGCCTAGAGTGCCGACGCAGAGCCGGGCTTAAAGTGCCGACGCGGAGCCGGGCTTTAAGAGTGCCGACGCGGAGCTGGGCTTTTAGTGTGCCGACGCGAAGCTGGGCTTAGAGTGCCGACGCGGAGCCTGGCTTTGAGTGCCGACGTGGAGCCGGGCCTAAAGTACTGACACGGAGCCGGGCTTAGAGTACCGACGCGGAGCCGGGCTTAGAGTGCCAACGCGGAGCTGGGCTTTGAGCGCCGACGCGGAGCCGAGCTTTGAGCGCCGATGCAGAGCCGGGCTTTGAGCGTCGACGTGGAGTCGGGCTTTGAGTGAGAAGTAAGATCATTCGAAAACATAGCAATGAGAATATTTCGAATAGCACTCTAGCAAGCATGTTCAAGCTAAGGGAGTTAGCAAAATACTGATAATACCGATGCAGGTTGTCCGCGTTCCAAGTGCGGGGGAGAGGTTTCCCGTCTAGCTCCTCAATTTTGTATGCTCCGTGATGAAGCACCTCCGTGACACGATAGGGTCCTTCCCATTTTGGTGCTAGCTTGCCTCCTTCCGTCGGCTTCGATATTTTAGCTCGTCGCAGGACTAGGTCTCCGGGACGGAATGTCTTAGACCGTACCCGTGCATTGTAGTATCTGGCCGCCCGCTGTCGGAAGGCCGTCATGCGGAGCCGCGCTTGGTCTTGCAATTCTTCCACTAAGTCGAGGTCGGCCCGCAGTTGACTGGGGTTGTCTTCTTCACTGTATAACTCTGTCCGGGGGCTTGGGACACCTATCTCCACAGGAATAACGGCTTCGAATCCGAAAACCAGGCTGAAAGGAGTTTCTCCGGTGGGTGTTCGTGGCGTTGTGTGGTAGGCCCACAGTACACTGGGAAGCTCTTCCATCCATCATCCTTTACAGTCATCTAGCCGGGCTCTAAGTCCTTGGAGAATAATGCGATTGGTCACCTCGGCTGCGCCATTGGTTTGAGGGTGCCCCACAGAGGTGAACCGTTGATGAATACCCAGCCCGGTGCAGAACTCCCGAAAGGCAGCGTTATCAAATTGTTGGCCATTGTCAGTGACGAGGGTGTGTGGCAACTCGAACCGGCACACTACAAACTTCCAAAAGAAGGTTCTCACCTTGCCCTCGGTGATCTTGGCGAGCGCTTCGGCCTCAATCCACTTGGTGAAATGGTCGACGGCTACCAATAGGAATTTACGTTGACCGGAAGTTGGAGGGAATGGTCCCAGGATGTCCATACCCTACTGGGCGAAGGGCCATGGTGCGGCCAGGGGGGTCAGCTGGGACGTTGGTTGGCATTGAATATTGGCATGGCGCTGGCAACTGTCGCATCTCTTGACAAGCTCGGACGCATCCTCCTTCATTGTTAGCCAATAATATCCTTGTCGCAGGGCTTTGTATGCCAGAGCTCTGCCCCCCAAATGACTTCCGCATATGCCTTCATGTATTTCTCGCAGGATGTAATCCGCCTCTGTGGGGCTGACACACCTGAGGATCGGGTACGAGAATGACCTTCGGTAGAGTTTTCCTTCCATTATAAAAAACTTTGGGATCCATCTTTTGAGCTGCCTGGCCTCGGCCGGGTCTTCGGGGAGGGTACCATTAGTAAGGTACTGGACATAAGCATCCATCTAGGAAGGCTCTTGCTCAACTGGTAGGGCTTCTTCTGTTGCTTCGATACTTGGGGCTTCCAGATGCTCTATGTAAGCTCTTCCCAACATCCCGTCAGCTGAGGTGGCGAGATGGGACAAGGCGTCTGCTCTAGCATTCTCCCCTCGAGGAATGTAGCTGACATTGAAGTAGGTTAAGAGAGAAGCTTGTGACTGCACCATGCTCAAGTAGTGGGACATGATAGGATCCCGCACTTCATACTCCCCTGTGATTTGGCCAGTGACCAGCTGGGAGTCAGTGAATGCCCTAAGGTGCTTCACCCCGAGCTCCCGAGCTAATCTTATTCCGGACAGTAGGGCTTCATACTTCGCCTGATTGTTGGTGGCTAGAAAGAGAAAGCGGAGTGCACACTCGGTTACAACTACGTCCGAGTTGGCCAAGATGAGGCCCGCTCCGCTCCCTTGAGAATTTGATGCTCCGTCCACATGAAGGATCCATTCATCCTCTCTGGCTCCAGGGGTTGAGTGGTTTGCAGGGGCCTCTTCGGGTTGCTCCTCGCCCCAGGTGCATTCGACCAAGAAATCTGCCAGGACCTGGGATTTCATGGCTGACCAGGGACGAAAAGATAGGTCAAATTCTCCCAGCTTGAGCGCCCACTTCGCCAGTAGGCTTGAGGTGTCCGGACGAGCGAGAATCGCCTTGAGAGGTTGGTCCGTGACCACTACGATCGGATGAGCTTGAAAATATGGTCGGAGGCGCTGGGCGGACACGATTAGCACGAAGATAATCTTCTCAATCTTGGAGTACCTGGTCTCCGCATTGTGAGCACCTTGCTAGTGTAATACACTGGCTTTTGTGTGCCGTTGGTGTCTATGCAAACCAGCATGGAACTGACAGCTTCGGAAGAGGCCGCAAGGTATAGAAGGAGCTCTTCTCCACCCGTTGGCTTGGACAGCAGTGGCGGGGTGGATAGGAATTCTTTCAGTCCCTCGAAGGCCTTCTGACACTCTTTCGTCCATTCAAATCCATTGGCCCTGTGGAGCACCTTGAAGAAATGCAAGCACCTCTCAGCGGACTTGGACAGAAAACAGCTCAAGGCCGCCACCCTTCCCGTCAGGTGCTGCACTTCCTTTTTGTTGGTGGGAGACCTCATGTCTAAGATGGCTTGAACTTTATCAGGGTTCGCCTCGATTCCTCCTCGGGTTACCATGAAACCCAAGAATTTTCTGGCTGTCACCCCAAAGGCGCATTTGCGTGGGTTCAGCCTCATCTGGTATTGGCGAAAGTTGTCGAAGGTCTCTGTTAGGTCGGCAATATGACCGGTGGCGTGGATACTTTTTGTCAGCATGTCATCCACGTACACTTCCATGTTGCGTCCTATCTGGTCTTCGAAGACTTTGTTCATTAGCCTTTGGTAAGTGGCCCCCGCGTTCTTCAGCCCGAACGACATTACCTTGTAGCAGTACAATCCATTCTCAGTTAGAAAGGAGGTAGCTTCCTCATCCACCAGGTTCATCCTGATTTGGTTGTACCCGAAGAAGGCATCCATGAAACTAAGGGTCTCATGGCCGGATGTAGCGTCCATCAGTTAATCGATCCGAGGCAACAGGAAGCTATCCTTAGGGCATGCTTTGTTGAGGTCGGTGAAGTCTACGCACATCCTCCAGCTCCCATTAGTCTTACGGACCATCACAACATTGGCCAACCATTCAGGGTAGTGAACTTCCTGAACGTGGCATGCAGCCATCAGCTTACGGACTTCCTCATCGATAGCTTTCTGTTTGTCCGGAGCAAAGCTCCTCTTCTTCTGTCGGACCGACCGGCACTCTGGCTTGAGGTTGAGCCGATGGGTGATCATCTCCTCAGGGATGCCTAGCATGTCTGATGGCGACCATGCGAAGATGTCGGCGTTGGCACGCAGGAAGGTGAGGAGCCGATCGCATGCCTCTTCCGGGAGCAGCGCTCCAACCTAGACGGTCCTTGCCGGATCCTCCCCCAAGGGGAAGGTCAGGAGGTGCTCGGCTGGCTCTCCTCTCCTCCCCACTTCTCGGAGGTCAAGTGGCTCAGAGGCTACTGCTGACACCGCCTCCAGCGGACTGGGAGATAAGTGGCAACAAAGCGGTGGCGGGCTTTACTCTCTCTTCATTTCTTCGACCCCTTTGTCAGTGGAAACCTCACCAACAATCTCTTGGTGGAGATGACGACATCCAGCAAATTCAAGCCTGGCCTTCCTAGGATAGCGTTGTAAGCCAACGGGACCCGGACCACTAGGAAATTTATGACTACCGTACTTTGATGCGGTGGAGTCCCAGCCATGACAGGAAGGGCGATCTCCCCTTCGATGCTCACAGAATCTCCAGTAAAGCCCATTAAAGGCATGGCGACGGGTCGAAGGGAGGAGTTTGACAAGTTCATCCGAACAAAGGCCTCGTAGCTTAAAACATCCACAGAACTTCCACTATCCACTAAAATTCTTTTTACAGGATGTTTGGCTATGGTCATGGACACAACGACGATGTCGTCATGTTTATTAACTACCCCATCTAAGTCCTTCCTAAAGAAAGGAATTATAGAATCTACCCCCTCTCGCCGTCTTTTTGAGCTGCTGCCTGCCCACCAAGAAATCATGGCTATTGTCTTTTCCGTAGGGGTATTGTCGATGCCGGTTTGACGCGCAGGAGGCGCCGATGAATCCGGAGCAGGAAGGTTTCCTCTTCGAATGAACTTGCCCAAGTGACCATGCTGGACAAGCTCTTCAATGGCCTTCTTCAAATGGTGGCAGTCCTCAGTGTCATGACCATAGTCTCGATGATACCGGTAGTAAAGTTCTTTGCTGCAGGGGGGCCCCTGACTTCATGGGAGGTGGACGTCGAAAGTAGGGCTCCTCCTCAATTTCTAGTAGAATGTGAGATATCGGAGCCAGGAGGGGGTGAACTGCTCCTTGAGAACAAGCGTCTGAGGCCAGTGGTCTGAGCGGTGGGGAGGCTCAGGCTTCCGGGACCGTGCTCCAGCAGGCTCCGTGGATGCTGATTTTTTGCTGAAACTTTTATCAGCCTCTCTCCTAGAAGAGTCCGCTTCGTCGGCGCGAATGTACTTCTGCGCCCGGCTTAGAAGCTCGGTATAGGAACTAGGAGGCTTCTTATCCAAGGAATAAGCGAATCTAGAAGGACGGAGTCCTTTCTTTAGGGCCAAAGTGGCCACAGAATCATCCAAGTTATACACCTCCAGCGCCGTCTCCTTGAACCGAGCAATGAAGTCCTTCAGGGTTTCGCCATTCCTTTGCTGGACAGCGAATAAGCTATCGGCCACTCGAGGGATCTTTCGGCACGCATCAAAGTGGGCCAGGAAAGATCGCTCGAGCTGTCTGAATGAATTGATGCTGCACGGCGGCAGGTGAGAATACCACGCACGCACCGCTTTATGAAGTGTGGCAGGAAAGGCGACACACAGGAGGGAGTCCATCGCTTCCTGGACTTGCATGAGAACCTTATAGCTCTCCAAATGGTCCAGAGGGTATCGTGCCGTCGTATGGGTCCAACTAGAGAAGGCGGAACCGGGGCGGAACCAGCTCCTCCATGATGCAGCGGAAAAGCGGGAGACGGTGATCGTAGTCCATCCTGTGAGGGTTGGCGATCCGGCGACTAAGCTCCTCCAACCGTTGATGATACTTATCGAGCCGCTGTTCGGCCCGACAAGTGGCCTTCCTGTTGGTGTCGTCTTTAGAGGAGTCAGAAGATGAAGCCAGGGAAGACCGCCGGTGCAAGGAGTGCATCCGCCTTGGCTCCTTCTCACCAGGTCGCCGGCGAGAACGATCAAAATGGCAGGAGAGAGACCGCCGTCGCTTTGAAGTCTCCCGACGACGAGGTTCATGAGGCGAGTGATGGGAGGCCTCAGGTGGAGTCCCCCTCGATGAGATTAATTTGCTCCACCCCCCTTTCGTAAGGCGGAGGGGGCTGAGGCGCGGCGGCAAAGTAGTGTTCTGTAATCCCCACACCACCGTCATCAGGTCCTGTACCTGATGAGCCAGGTCATCAAGCCGATCGGACTGGTTCATCTGTGGTGGTGCAGGAGGCGGAACATGGAGGTTGGCCTCCAATTGTTTAGCCCGCGGAAGGCGTTCTGCGGCATGGCTGGTGGAAGCTTCCTGAGCTTGCATTGTCACCATCGTCTTCCTTGCAGAAGCAGTGGGGTCGCAGGGAGAACTTTTGCCTACCGCGTGCGTGCTCCCCCTACCTGGTGCGCCAATCTGATGCTGCCAAGTCACTTGTGATGAGCGTCGGGTGTGCTGAGATCTCCGGGGGCCTCCAAGGAGGTGGAAAGGTTGCCCTCTTCCTCCAAAAACCTGCAAGAAGTTCCGGGCCGATGGTTCCGGCGAGGACCCTCCGACGCCCAAGTCAGTGAGCTTGTAGAACAGGAATGTGTTGTGAGTATTTTTAGAGAGAAGAAGAAGAAGATCCCCCGCCCTGAGCTCGCGGTCTTCCTTTTATACTTGTCTAGGGGGTTCCTTTTACCTCGTTCCATTGAAACCGTCGGATCTTTCTGGTTAGGATAAGCTCTATGAACGGCAGGTGGGTGAGCTGTTGCCGAATGGGCATCGTGTATGTCGGCAACTGTGGGGTGTATTGTTAACTGCCCGTGATCTCAGCGAAACAGACGAGCGAGACATGCGATAGTGGATGCCTCAAATCCCAGGGTCCGATATCCGAGGTTGGCTTATGCAAGGAAGCACACACACAAGAGTTGAAGCCAAAGCCAGAGGCCGGAGCCGGAGGCCAAAGCTGGAACCAGAGTCCGAAGCTGGAGGCCGGAGCCAGAGCCAGAGGCCAAGGCTGGAGGCCGAAGCTAGAGCCAGAGACTGAAGCCGAAGGCCGGAGCCAGAGCCAGAGGCCGAAGCCGAGGCCGAGCTGGAGGCCGGAGCTAGAGCCAGAGGCCGAAGCTGGAGGCCGGAGATGGAGGCTGGAGCTGGAACTAGAGGCCGAAGCTGGAGGCCAGAGCTGGAGGCCAGAGGCTGAAGCTGGAGGCTGGAGCTGGAGGCCGGAGTTGGAACCAGAGGCTGGAGCTGGAGGCCAGAGCTGGAGGCCGGAGCCAGAGCCAGAGGCCGAAGCTGGAGGCTGGAGTCAAAGCCAGAGGCCGGGGCCGGAGGGGCCAAGGCGAGAGTGCCGACGTCCCAAAAATGAGTTATCTCATCATTTGATTCCGAGAATTGCGTAGGGCGTTATGATGCCGCCTAGAGGAAGTGATCAGCCATATCAGTATTCATACAGCAAGGGTATCGTAATATAGGAACTTGGGTGTAGTAAACTTTTTCGGGAGTGTCGTATTTTTACAACTATGGTGTAGTAACATAAGAATTTGGATGGCATAAATTTTTATATATTCTCTTGCGTTAATTGACTTAATACATAAGCATCAAACTCCTCCAACAATGTATCGAAAGATGGTACAATTCTTTTCATATCATGTCCGGTGTTTGTTTTCTGCATATAAGTCTGTATGTTGCTTGAACCAGCTCTTATTTCATTTTGCATAGGATGAGCGTCAACGAATGCCTTGTCAGGATCTTGAATTACAAGTTCTGTACTTGCCTGAGCTGCGCAGTTAGCATCCACAGCTCTTTTGAATAACGGTGTTAAATCATTCATCATTAAATTAAATGAATCTTCAGATATTGAGGCTATCTCTGTGAGCTTCATCATTCAATGACTCATCAAAGCATATCTACAATCAATAACATAATTTAAAAAAAATAAAAATAAAACATTAAAAAAAAATATAACTGTGTACCATGATTTTCATGAACTTTTATCATAACCTTCAAAATTTATGTTGAAATCGTTGAATTGGTATTTCATGTCCTTACACCATTTCTTCAAAAAGTACTTATCTGGTAAATAAAATACGTTGCTTTGATGAAGAACCAATAAGGCATGCCTATACAGGTAACCCTTGAACACAAAGGATCGACACTGGCATTGGACGTCCTCCATAACTTTGTCATATGACACGATATAATCTTTTATCATCTCCTTGTCAATTCCATTGACTTCAATCCTTTCATACAACTTTACAGAATATATATCACAGTTCTCAACTTCCTTAATTAATTTTGAATTTGATGCAACCATTTCAAGGATCTCATTCTGAAACTTTTTGAACATACGCCTTGTATACTTTCCTGCTACTTGCCTCTCAAAAGGAGAGGATATCTTTAGGAAAGCATTCATTTGCAATGTCCTATTGTCTTCCTCATTTTTTGCCTCATACCTTTTCTCTAAGGCATCTTCGTACTTGTCTATGAACTCCTTGAGTTAAGTCTTCGGATTTATAAACCCATCGAAGAAGTGATTGATACCTTTGCTCTTTTATGAAGATGACATCCCTGTACATAATAATGCCAAAAAAAGAAGCAATAAATATGCAGATTTTCTTAGAGTTCTGTAAACATTAATATAAACCGAACATAATATTCTATAAACTTGCAAAGAATGTATCCTTAAGATAAACTAAGACACATTTATCCCGACATTTGTAAAGGCCATTTAACTAATCTATAGCCTTGCATTCTTCATATTTCTCCATGAGATGTGCCCATCTTTCCTCGAATGATTGTATGGTCAGTTTATCATATGTCGCCTCATCAAAATCAATCATAAATTTTGGATTTGTTGTGCAAATATGACCAATCTTTTCATGTATCTTCTTCAATATATGCCAAAGATAAAATTGATGTCATGCATTAGGAAAAACCTTCCTAACTGCAGCCTCGATTGTCTTATCTTGGTCAATTATTATGGCTTTAGGTACTTGACCACCATTTGCATCCAGCCATGAATGAAAAACTCATTTATATGTCTCAGTTCTCTCATCAGAGAATAATGCGCAACCAAGCAATGTCGACTGTCCATGATGGTTGACCTCAACAAATGGACAAAAAGGCATTTGATATCTATTTATCAAGTAGATTGAGTCAAAGATTAGAACATCACCAAAGTATGTGCATGCCAATCTTGACCTTGGATGAATCCAGAAGATGGACCTAAGATGTCTATTATCATTAAGGTTTAAAGTATAGAAGAAATTAGGATTTTTACTTGCATTTCAATAAAATGGATTACCATCGACTGAGCATCTCTTTCCTTCAGCTGAGACTGACGTTCGCAACAAATAAAATTATGAGCATCCTTCTCTGTGAAATCCAATTGTCTTCTACCCCTTTTCTTCTTGCTATAGTAGAGTATATCTGAGTTGTGGGCACATTCACGATATGTAAATTGCTGATCTCTGCCTTCTTTGGTATGCTGATCCTCCTATGGGATCGTAGATAACTAGTTGATGTTATGGATATCCGATTGTTATGTTCTAGAGAAACCTCAACCAATATCCACTTACCATTTGTAGCATTCAGCCTTACTTTTATGGATGTCATACAATCAACTTTGCCAGTATCCCTATGATTCATACTTTCTTTGTTTTTCTAGTTTTTTCTTGCCTCCAACATGCCAGGTGCTTGAAGCAAAGTTGTTTATTGTAGTTGGCCCTGCTACACACTGTTGTGATTCCAAAACCAACTCTTTTGCATATCCATTGTAGAAAGTATATACATCATCTGCTAAATTGAATTCCATTCCAGTTTGAGGAACAACAGTATCATCCCCTGCATTTTAAGTGATAGGTGAAGGTGCATGGCCGGAAGTATGTTCGATTTCTTTCCAATCTATAATTTTAGCATCATCTATGGAAATATAGGCACACAGTCATAAACATTGATATCCAAAGATTTAGATGTCGATTTATCCTGATAAAGCATTACGACACCCAAGTTAAATAAATATGACACCTCAGTTAAAGAAATATGACACCCCAATTATGTTCAAACCCCAGATATCAGGAATACATGCCATCTATGGTTTGAATAATGGCTCCCTGTATGTCGTAACATGCTACGAGAGTTATATGGATTGTGTTATAGGCCAAAAAACTATTACGATATCATAGAAAAGCTGTTACGACACCCCAAAAATTATTACGACACCATTACGACACCCCAGAAAAATTATTATGATACCTCAGTTCTCATATTACAACACCCTAACTGAAACTATTAAGGTAGGAACTTACGACATCCCAAAAAATAACTTATGACACCCGAGTTGTAAAATGACGACACTGGAGCTATAGGATCGTGGTATACCACCTTATGTTGGCCGAAACACTATGTTGACACTTGAGTTCAGAAGGTATAACACCCTAGTTAAAAGAGTATGACATTTGTGTTTAAAAACAATGAAGGATTGAGCAGGTTGAAAATGATATTAATATTCTGCAGGCTAAGGAGGATCACGAAGGATTTTTGGCGGACTCGGATCTCTCTTTCCTTAGGGATTTGCTGGCTCGGCACCACTCCCTTTTGCGGCAGCAGGAGATGTTTTGGTGGCAGAGATCAAGGGCTCAGTGGATTTGTGATGGGGATCGTAACACCAGATTCTTCCATCAGGCCACTCTCAAGCGGAGAGCTGCTAATTGGATTCGGAGGTTAGTTGATGAAGGAGGGCATATTCGGGAGGATTTCCACTCTATCAGTGACCTTCTTCATTTTTTTCGGGCTCGATGGGTTGACTCTTCTGGTGATGGTGACCTGGTTGTGCAGGTTCTGGCTTCTAGGAAGGTTTCCTCTCTGGACAATGATATGCTTGTCAGGCCGATCTCTGCGGACGAGATTAGGGCGGCCCTGTGGGAGCTTGGTCCGAATAAGGCCCCTGGGCCTGATGGGTTTCGCCTTTTTTCTTTCGGCACTACTGGGATATTGTTGGTCAGGAGGTGGTCCAAGCTATTCAGGATATTTTCGAGATCGACACATTCCTTCTGAATGGAATCTGACTTTCATTACCTTGGTGCCCAAGAGAGTGGATGCTTCTCTTCCGCAGCACTTTCGGCCCATTAGCCTCTGCACTACATTGTATAAAATCTGTGCTCGTCTCTTAGCTCGCCGCCTTTGTCTGGTGATTCCTCGTCTCATATCGAGGAGCAGGGGGCTTTCATTAGAGGGAGGTCTATTTTGGACAATGTTCTTATTGCTCAGGAGTTCATGCATGCTCTTCAGAGAGCTCCGGTCAGACGATGTCTTATGGCTGTTAAGCTCGATATGGAGCGTGCTTATGATAGAATGAGCTGGGTTTTTTTGTACCGCTCTCTTCTGGAGTTTGGGTTTGATGAATTATTTATAGAATGGATTATGGCATGCATTCACAAGCCCTCCTTTTCTCTAATCATCAATGGAAACCTGACTGATTTTTTCCACTATAGTGTTGGTCTCAGGCAGGGTTGCCCCTTATCTCCTTTGCTGTTCATCCTGGCTGCTGATGATCTTTCTCGTGCTTTACGTCAGGCTCAGTAGGACAGGCGGATTGCCCCGGTTATAGCTGGTTCTGAGGGCCCCTTTGTCTTCCACCTCCTGTTTGCTGATGACTGTATCCTCCTAGGCCATGCTTCTATTGAGAATGCGGCTTCCTTTCATTCTATTATACAGAACTACTGCCAGGCTTCAGGTCAGAAGGTCAATTTTCTGAAGTCTTCTATTTGTTTTAGCCCGAAGACCTCTAGATCCACTAGAGAAGCCATCATCAGGTTATCGGGTATCTCCACTTAGACTGATAGATTTATGTATTTGGGGATCCCTATAACGGGGAGATGCCCCCGTTGCTCTGACTTCTCCGAGATCGAGAGATGGGTGCGCCAGCGCATTGAGGGATGGCAGGTGACTGGTCTTTCGATGATGGCTAGGGTTACCATTATTCGATCAGTTCTTTCCTCTCTTCCCCTGCATATCCTGTCGAATACAGCCATTCCGATTACATGCCTGAAAAGGATCGAGAGATGCTTCCATGATTCCCTATGGGCTTCTGGTCAGGATGGTCATGGGATTCACCTCTTATCCTGGGATTTGGTCTGCATGCCTATCGGTGAGGGTGGTCTCGGTATCCCGTCTTTGATTGTTAGAAGGAAAGCCCTTATTGCCAGACATGCTTCGAGATTTCTTCTTGAGCTACATTGTCTCTGGAGCTCTCTGATGCGTATTAGATATGGAGAATGGTCGGCTGCCATGCAGATATCTGCTCCTCGGGGTTGTTCCTCTTTTTGGAAGGAGGTCTGTTGCTATGGTCAGGCTATCTTGGACAATATCTCCTGGATGATCGGAGATGGTTCTTCGATTAATGTTATTCAGGATACCTGGATTTTTGAGCTTCCTCTCTCTCGGTGGCCCTCCTTTATTAGTATTGAGACCCCTCCCAGTTTAAGGGTTAAGGACTTGATCTCCTCAGACTCTCCTGCTTGGCATATCCCCTCGGTGACCAGATTGTTCGGTGCTGAGCTTGCCCGGCGGATTTTATCGATGCCTCTTCTTCCGGGTCGATCTTTGATGCTAGACTCTGGCAGAGATCCTGTCTCTTTAAGGCTCCGACCAGAGATCTGATGATGATGTTTAGACCTCAGCCTCAGCGCTTAGAGGACGCAACGTGGATTTGGAAGCTTCCTAATATTCCTAGAGTTCAGTTATTTATTGGAAGCTTCTGTGGGGCTCTCTTTCTACCTGTGCTCTCCTATCTCGGAGGGGTCTTCCTATTTAGTCGATTTGCCCGCTATGCAGCTTAGAGGAGGAATCTATTGAACATGCTATTTTCATCTGCCCCACTGCTAGACGGGTCTGGCTTATGATGGGATATCCGTTCAGACATAATGGCTCGGGCTCCCTGCTTTCTTCTTTCCTTCTGGACCTTCGGAGGTGCCCTCAGTATAAGAAAGGTCTCTGGGCGGTCATAGCTTATCAGATTTGGCTAGCTAGAAACCAGCTTATTTTCTCTGATGACACTATTTCTCTTTACAAAATTGCTAGGAAGATCAGATTATTGGCAGCGGACTGTGCTCGTATTGGTTTTGATATCTCTGGCCACTGGGGATCCCCTGCTGCTTCGGCAGCGAACCGACATACGGTTTTTATCTCATGGGAGCCCCCCCTCCAGGGTTTATCAAAGTCAATTTTGATGGGAGTGTCCGTGGTAGAAGTGCTGGTTCTGCGTTTATTATCAGAGGTCCTCATGGTGACCTTTTGGCGGCGGGAGGTTTTGGTACTCTTGACTCCTCTGTCCCCATGACTGAGCTTCAAGCGGCTTGGGCGGGTATTTCTTATGCTGCTCGGGTTCTTCATGCTCAGAGGCTTTGCATTGAGGGCGACTCCATGTCGGTTATTTCTTGGATTCAGATGCAGAATTACCCTCCTGTTCTTTCTAATCCTATTTTGTTGGATATTTGGGCAATTCTGCGGGAGATTGAATGCGTCCAGACCAGGCACATATTTCATGAAGCCAACTCGGCGGCGGATTGGGTTGCTGCTTCTGTGGCTCTGCTTTCTGGTCCTTGGATTTTATCTCCGGGTGACCCCTGCCCTGCTCCTTTGCAGCAAATTTTGTATTCTGATCTATCTGGGCTAACTCGCGCTCGACTAGTGTGATCGCCCGTTTGTTTCCAAAAAAAAAAAACAATGAAGGACACAAAACTAAAGGTATTAACCCCTCATATTAGCAATATCCTTCGCTAGTGGACTAAGTTATGACTCCTAGGGTGTTGTAACATGCCACGGGAGCTATAGGGATCATGTTACGGGCCAAAAAAGCATTACGACACCGCAGTTACAAACTTACGATACCCTAGTTAAAAAAATACGACACCCCAGTTAAAAACTACGACACCCATTCATAAAAAGTTAAGGTTTTATGTTTGAACCTCTAATACCAGAAATACCTACCATCTGTGGTCTGAATAATGGCTCCTAGGGTATCGTAACATGTCACGAAAGCTTTAAGGATCGTGTTACGGGTCAAAAAAAAATATTACGACACCGCAGTCAAACACCTAGGACATCCTAGTTAATAAACTACGCCACTGAAGCTATAGGTTCGTTGTATAACACTATTATGATACCCTAGTTCAGAAGGTATAACACCTTAGTTAAAAGAGTATGACATTCGTGCATAAAAACATAAAATTAAAGGTACGCTAGCCGACTAAGTTATAACTCTCAGATTGTCATAACATGGCAGAGATGCTATTGAGTATTAAATGATTTTCTAACGCATTAACTTCCTCTAACGACCAAAACAATTGGTGTAATAAAGGAACTATAAAAAAGATACATAAAAAAGGGCTTTTTACTTCATGCAAGGGATGACATTTTCTCCTAAAGTTAATGAAGTCTTCAGTAGTTAGGTATTCCAACTTTCAAGCAGAAATATTTTTTTTGGGCCAAAAATCAGAACACTTTTAGAGCACTCTTTCTGAGCAATGAAGAAGCTTATATCACCAATGAAAACAGGATGAAATCCTTAGACCAGACTCTGAGAGCGAGGAGAGAGGATCTTGCTCAAACTTTGAACTGATTTCTTACAACCAAAAGCTAGAGTGAGGAAGAAAAAACAAAAAGAGTTTTTCATCAGATATAATCCAAACAAACTGGCGGATAGAAGAAGAGAAGTATGCTAGAGGGACAGGGTATGTTTGTTTGCACACCACTTTCAAAATAAGGCACAACGGCTTTTAATGAACGTTACGATTAAAATGTTCCATCGTATCCTATCTCTTCTGTTCCGCAGTGTCAGGACACATTGGATCCATATGGACTTGTTGCACCGGAGGCGGTGTACAAAGACTTTTTCCAACTTGTATTGGAGTATGTCCGGATGTGCAAACTTGATGAATAAAAAAAAAGCAAAAGTACACTTGTAAGTTGTTACATCGGATGAAAAAGAAAAGTTTAAAAAGTTTATAACTTAAGCTTATCTGCTACAAATTAAGTTATACTTAAGTTTTTATGACCACATAAATTTAGTTTCACTTGGATTAGCAAGTAGGTTAGTGGCATTATATTAATAGTCTAAATTTTAGGATAAAGTGGTATAAGTTAACAAAAATAATTTTCAGTGAAAATTTTGATGAAGAATAATGCTGGTCCACTTGCCGCTTTCAAAATATGTCTATTGAAAACTACAGTTAATTCAGATAATGGAGCAGTTCTTACCCCCCCCCCCCCCCCCCACCAAAAAAAAAAAATCTTATCTTCCTATTATGTTCTGTTGTAGATGGACTTCAAATTTGCACAAAAGTATGACATCAGATTTATGCTGTCCTAAAAGTACATTGTTTTCTGTAGTATTTTATTATTATTGGCCTTCAAGGGTTGAGGATGCGCAATCGTTTCAAGTCTGTATCTTATTGACCTGCCTTGGGGTTTCTAGAGTTTAATTGGCTACATGGAGTACTTGATTTCTCTTGCTTTTGATGGAAGGAAAGGATCCTCATACTAAACAAAAATAAATATAAAAATAAAAAAGCTAAATATTTAAGTTTTCTTTGCTTCAAAAAAACTATTTAAATTAATCATGAAGCTTACTTTCTCTCTCTCTCTTTTTTTTTTTTTTTCCTAAGGTCTGTTGAGTTGCCTTCAACCATCCATGCCTCAGTATACCACACCAGGCTAAAATGGAATCAAGACAGTTCACAGGTTTGGTTTAATATGAGTCAAACCGATTCTTTATGAGTGGAATTAGTTCATGAAGCGAAAGAATCACTTTGAATATTTTATTGTTATTTAAATTGGGAATAAACTTTTATTGTTATTATTATTATTTTTAAAGCTGAAGGGAAGGAAGAAAGACAAGAACGGACAGAAGATTGTGCGGAGGGGAAGGGTCTTAATCAAGGAACCTTTTGTTTTTTTTTAATTGTCTTATTAAAGCTTGGCATCTACAGCCCAGAGGGTTAGACGGTCGGTTCATTACTTGACATGTGCAGTGTCAACTTTGGAGTGCTCGGACAAAGTTTCTCCGCGTTAAGACGTGTTGACGTAGGCGACCTCCTAGATGCGATGTCAGCCACAACCTAGGGGATTGGAGAACTACATAATTCATCCATAGGATCTTAGCGTAAAAAAGTGATATTTTAATAAAAAAGAAGTCCTGAATTACTACTGGAAATATCTTTAATATATAAAAAAAGTGATATTTTACTCTAGCTGATACAACTCGAGCACTTGGCTCACAGATAGAGCCAAAAAGCCTAGCTAGCTAGAGAATTCACTGCTTGCCACACAACTTGTTAATGTGGACTTTATTAATATATATACTACGTAGCTCTCCGATCACGTCTGATCAACTCCCATTAACCTTGCTGCAGGTGCTCCTTATCTCCCCACTGCTCCCAGTTAGTGGACTAATGTTTCCCATATTTATCATCGACTGAACGAAGTTCTGGAAGAAGGTGCTCTGGCTGCTTGCAAAGCTGTTGACAATGGAGGCGGTGGAAGCTCCACTTGTTGAGAGGAGCTCTTGGTCTGACTGCAGAAGCCCGTTATTGTTCTGAAGGTTGGTGAAGTAGTTGTTGTCGAAGGTGTTGGGGGTGGTCGGGTCGAGATTATTGAGAGTAGTCCCATCCCCACCCTGAGGGCAGTTCTGCTGCAGTGTGGCCAGGTAAGTGGTATTCAAGCTTGGGTCTGGATTGCCTGTGCCGCTGAAGTTATAGAGGCGGTGCTAAAGAATCTGCATTGTGCTCGACCAAAGGTGTGGGCTCCTGCGATCGATCAATAATATTTTAACATTCACAGGAAACTTCCAGTCAGAATTCCAGTTAGGATCTTGCATGTAGCTCTTTTTTTCACAATAATAATGTATGGTATGGTTGTTTTTTTACCTGATAAGGCGACGAGATCGGCGTCGTCGAGGCCGACGGCAGAGAATTTGGACTGGAGGGTGGTTAAGCTATCGAAGGGGCTGGGAAGGTTGTTGGCGGCGGTTATGTTGGCGGTGGTGCCGTCCCTTCTTCCGAGCAACACACACCAAGTGGGACCTCCCGACTGTTAATTGCAATGGTCGGTCCGTCGACTGTAAAATTTCCTATTTCAGAAGGTGATTTGAGTTGCCTTCAAAGCAAATGAATCAACTCATGCTTTCACCAAACTTGCTTTGATGTAACCTTTTCAAAATTTTGAGATTTTTCTTGTTTTTCTAGTTGTAAGACATCCTTATCCCTACATGACTCTGTTGAGCAACTTTGGTCAACCTGGTCTACTCTGATTTTAATCATCCAATAAGTTGAGCTCATGCTACTTTTTGGTGGTGGGCAGTATTCATTCGTCAGAACTATTTTTGAACTGAAATAAACTAATTAAACCCTAGGTCTTCATGTTTGATTTACAAAGAATGATGGAGAATAAGTATGTTTGGTGGAAGAAAAGTCTGGAAGATGAAAAAGATAAAGGAAAGGGATAAAAAAAAATGAAGTGGTTGCAACTTTGAGAGCATCTTTATATATTTTATTAGAGAAAACTAATGGAGTGCTTCGATTCATTACCAAACAATTCTCTGTTCGCCTCTTCCAGAGAAACAACTATCGTTTTTTTCCCCCCCCCTTGAAAGAACTGGAAATAACCAGGAAAAGAGAAGTGCTGCAATCATCTCTATTCTTATTGCGAAGGCTCTAAGCCTCAAAATCTTGAGCAGAATTAGGAGGTACTAATGATTATTAAGTAACACAAGAAGGAAAAAATCAAATGGAAAAGATAAGCAAAAATGGTTTACCAAGTTAACTGAAACTTCGGCAGCAAGGGCAAGGATATCAGCGCACGAGACTACTCCTGGGCAAGCATTCTCTACTGCGGTCTTGATGTTGTCAACCACATCAAAACCCCGAACGGAGTTGTTGTTCGGAACTGCTCCCTTCTCACTCACTATCGTAGAGGTGCTGTCCAACAAAACAGACCCATCGCAGCCCTGGGGCAAACAGAGCTTATTTAGCTTAAAATAGAACCAGCCACAGGTAGCCTTTCGTTTTTTGTTAACTAGAACATTTAACACATATATATAGTTTTCCAATTATATATTAGCATCTTAATTATCTTTAAAGAACTCTAGCTAGTATATACATTGTAAATTAACAAAGAGCAAGTTGCCTGCATAATATTAATTGTGGCCACCGTATATATATATAGCCAACGGTGTGTAAAAAATGAAAAGAGTTGAAGATTACTTGGACAAAACAATCATGGAAGAAGAGTCGAGTCAGGCTTGCAGTGATCCGGACATCAGAGCTTTGGGCTTGCTGAACCACGTTAAGCACGATGTTTGACACATTGGGGCATGTGGTGTTGTAGAAAGAAGAGCTCAGTTGAGCTTGGGATCCCTGGAATAGCAAAGCCAAGCAGATGGCTAAAGCAACTAGAAGAGAAGAAGAAGAAGAAGACATCCTTTTCTCTCCTATGGATGGTTTACGTCCCTCTTGCTTCCCTTGGTATGTAGATTTTGTGTGGTTTAAAGCGGCTTCCAAGCGCACATATTTATAGTGTAGGGGAACAGCCCTGGCAACTTAAGGTCTATAAATTAAAGAAGGGCCCGTGATAGGTGCTCTAAGGTTCGATGATTTTTCCAACTGGAATAGACTCTGGGTGGCTCAAGGCATAAGGCAAAGTTGTGCCACCTTATGATTATAAAATTGCGGCAGGCCATGCACTGCGCCGGTTGGTCAGTAGTCAAATTCATACACTGTAGAGTATCAAAACTTCACGTAGAGGATTTTTTGTCCTCTTATGACTCCTTCCTCCCCCCTTCTTCATACATTTGTGCGTGTGTGAGAGAGAGAGGGGGGGAACATGTGGTTTGGTACGTTTTCAAATCATTCGGTGCATTATGCTTCCTACGAGACTGATCATGAGGTTGACAACGGTGGGGACGGTATTAATTGCAGGACAAGCAACAAACATAAGCGTAGTCTCATTCAAGGATGTCTGGCGTCCAGCTCACCTATTTCTCCATACACGTGTGATTGGCAATTCAAAATTGGCAGGAGGAGAAAACGCGCAGCAGCCGATAGCTTCTTTTGAACAGCATTTCTAGGTCACAAAAAACACTAATTTTCATTACATGTAGGACAAATGCATAGAAATATTTATCAGAAATTAGCTTTGCTCTCTTGGTTATATACCATCAATACATCATCACCCACCTTGGGAGTGAGAGCCAATGGAGCGATCATTAGCTGTTCAATATATTCAAGGGGCGATCAATATTAGCTGTTCGGCATCCAAGTATAGTCTTAAGTTGGTATTTAGTTGCGGCCGGTTATCTACTGTTAAGAATAGGTTATCAGATTAACCAGCTAAGCTAAGGTGAGGGTGGGTTAAAATTATTTGATCAAACCCCCCAGAAGCTACTGATCGAAACCTGTTTATAACTTTATTTGGCGAGAAAGGATGACGAAGTTATGTGAGACAACTTTAGCAGAGCTTCAGTCCGAAGCTAGGAGCTGCATCGTGCCACATCTTTAATTATCAATCTCATCAACCAACAACAGTTGTGGTATCATAATTATTATACTCGATCACAGTGTTTTATTAATTGCATCCACATCAGATGGGCCATGAATTGGTTCACTTGGCTTACATTATGCTATCAGGAAAAAAAAAAAAAGGGAGAAAACACAAGAACATAATGCAAGTAGTGATGAAGAAGGAAGTTTATTAGCTTGCTGCTACCAAGTTGATCGAGCTTAAGCTGCTGAATGTGAGGTCATATTTGCATTCTTCTAGAGAGAGTGACAGATCATTCGGATGCTGTCTTTGCAAGGAAATAATCGAACCTTTCTGGATTTTGTGAGCTTAACTTGGGGCGATCACATGGACAAACGTGTGCAGTTCTTTGATCATGCCATTTGGAGTAGTACTCTGAGGTCCACTTGGTTGGCTCATATGACCCACTAGCATTTCAAAAGATCCCATCATCAACGGAGCTAGTCAAGGGCCAAGAACACGTAAACTTCCACCCACGTAGATTTAATTTTCCATGAACGTGATAAAGTGAACCAACTACAAGTCTAACATGTTCTCTCTTTACGTACGGGGAGATCCCATGACATAATACTAGTAAATATATCCCATGGTATCAACCAGAAGGGGTCACCATTCTCGCTGGGAAAAGCATCAATCCGGAAAACCGCTAACGCCCGCCCCATAAGCTACAGAATTTGCCTCCTAGTTGGCCGAACCGACTGTAAGGTTTAAAGTTACGGTCATTGCAACAACAGAACAGCTGTTGTCATCTGTTAAGCCTAACATATATAGTTCATTGATCTTTCCTCCTCAATTTAATTAAGGTCGATCAATTATTTAACCAATTAACATCATACCACCGAAAAAGTCAATTGTGAAGCATTTGCAATTAAGCTTTCCATTGCATCTGATTGAAGTGTATTGTTTCATCACAAGCACCAGCTGTATAGATTGATTTAAGCTATCTGTGTTGTATAATTAATGCTGCTTTGTTCTCTATTTAGAAATGTCTTAATGGCTCATTCAAATAGGACCTCAGACCTTATTTGAAACAATAACTTAAAAAGTCAATAGCAGCTGTTTTGCATCAGCTATTTAAAGTAGTTTTTTTTTTCCCAAGCAATTGATGCCAAGTTACCTCAAGCAGGGCCTCATCCTGACTTTGACAGAGCAGTTAGCATACTTTGATTCAAAAAATCACATACAACCTATGAGGGATCAAAGGAAAAAAAAAAAAAAAAAGCATTAGACAATGCAGATGCTATGTGAGATAATAATTGATGATTTTTTTGAAAGAAGGCTTGGACTGTTTTAAAATGTGTGCTTGGTGCTTGCATGCTATCTATCTTTACTTTTTTATAATATAAACTAAAAAATTATTTTGAAGTGAGGGCTAGCTAACCAGCATTAGATTAGCCGGTTGGCATCCCTCTCCCACCACTTAGAAGTTAGAATAGGCATAGTTTTTTTTTTAATATTAGTATTGTTACTGTATATTCTTCAAAACGAATGAAGATGGAGACCACGACTAATTTTAAAATATTTTTTAGTTTAACAATAAGATCTGTCTATGAAAGCATCGAAATAATTTATTATATTTATTTATTTAGTCAAGATTGATATCTAATACTAATCATGCTAGTCCTAATAAATAATACTTAAATATATAGCATCTGTATAAATTGAAACTTCATCAGGAAACAATGAATCAGCATACTGACTTACTTTGACAACTATAACAATAATATAAAATTCAATCAATTATTTTAATCTAAAAATCAGATTCTCTAGACCTTCCAATTATCTAGTTTACTATTAAAAATGAGTTCCCATTATTGACATTGTTTAAATAACAATATCATGCATACTTATACCTTATCTATATATTATTTTAATTAAAAAATAGATCGATGTAGTATTTACCATTGATACTCTATTGACATAATAATATAATTAATATTTTTTTTAAAAAAAAACTAATAACATTAAGAAAGGTATGCATGTGCTCTGATATGGACATGCATGGTACATGCTTCATCCTGGAATACGAGTTCGGTGATGAAAAGTCGCTGTTGCACTATCACCCATACAAGCCGTATTAAACAACTCTCTACGAAGGAGATTGTCTGCGATGACAAGAGACCTTATCGCTTGTTATCCAAACTTTTATTACTCTTTTTTTAAAAGACCAAAGCTAAACTCTGTCTTCTAAAGGCCAAAGACAAGCTATGTCTCTCTGAGGACAGAGCATGGAAAAAGATTTGAGAAGCCTCTGTTTTGTAGCCGTTTGCAGTCTTTTATAATCGTTAGAGCCCAAAAACATCACTTTCCATCAGCAAGCTTTCATGGTTACATCAGTCAGAAAAAGGGGCTTCGACCTGGTTCATGATGGACCACAGGAGATGAAACCTCTCCATGCCTTCACCCAGAGAAGGTTATATGTGGTTTGGCCCATTAAGGTTCGAATATGACCTGGTTGATATGTTCATGAGCTGGCTCCTTATAATTCTCCTTTCTTTCTTTGTTTTTTATTTGACCTTACCAGAACTTGTTGTGCCATGAGTGTAGCAAATTAGAACATTGTAGTTCCCATTTTATCCACATTGATAGCCAACAACATTGTAGTCAAATTTTTCGTTAAAAGAGTCATCACAGATCCGGATCTGGAAAGATCACATTATCGTAGTTTACAAATGGATGCCAGTGACTTGGTACATCGTAAAGCTCATTAACTGATTAATTATGCTAGTACAAGGTGACCATTTCATCGTGATATATTAGAATATTGTGAAATTTGGACATCATGTCATTTGATAGGACAAAATAAAGACTAATAGCGATGAGGGAGAGGTCATTAAAAAGACAAACAAAGGAGCATCCTTTAATATTACGCAGACATTTGAAATGCGGTACAGCTAAACTACTACATTCAGGAAAGCTTCTTCTAGTATCATCAGGTAATGGAATGCCAGCGAGGCAGAAGAAATATATTCGAGGAGATAAAATTACATTCTAACCTGTAATTGTGTAAGTCTAAGACTAGCAGATATGCTGAAATAGTCTTGAATTTAACTACCTTTCATACCATCATCACTAGTATTTGGTTCGCTTGACATATCATATAAATCATGTACGACCATTACTGGATCCAAATCTTGTCAGTATTGCACATCGGCCAAACTCCTAGTGTTCAAGTTCATCACTATGTGCGACTTTGTTGAATGTCCTGCAATTCAAACCTTCTGGAGAAACAAACAACATGACAAGGATTTGAGCAGCTCCAGAGAAATGCATTGGCCATTAATTAACAGCCCCCTTGTTTGCTTGTTTGTCGTATTTGGAACGTACGTATGTTTTTGCCCACCAGACCACTAACACATTGTGATCTTCTGAATATACTCAAAGTGAAAGATAATTTGCTATATATTCTCAGTTATAATGCATACAAGTATAAACATTAATGCCATGCGACTAACACCTGCATTCAAATTTGTACAGCCTTTGGCCAAGAATTATGACATAATTAATTCTCATGACAGCAGCCTTCTCAACTGTAGGATGATTTCAGTGCTTGTCATGCATATATGCAAATCACCAGTTCACTGTGACCATGGCTGAGCTAAATAGTGGTTAATTGCTTGTTTTATTCTTTTTAATGAAACAAAATTGTTGCACAAGGTACGTAGTCCAAATGACGAAACGTATATATGTATCCATTTCATTTCACATTTAAGATGCAAAATTATATATCGTGCGACACTTTCTATGCATCGAGATATGTTTGCCACACGAGACTAGTTTACTAAAATTTGTGACGTAAATTATTTCAGCGAAATTAACTAGTCAAAATGATGGGTTAATTTATCTCTCAAGACAGAGAGCCACACTCTCGAGTCTTAACTACCAGCAATCTCTCTTGCCCAAAGCTTTCACAAAGTCGTCAACTAACATTCAAAAAGGCGCGTAGTAGTGGAAGTGCTTGCATCCATTTTCCCTGCAGTTGACCTCCGGAAGGCTGTGTGATGCCCGAGTTTCACGGGGACCAGAGAGCTGTCAACGAGATTAGCTAAGCCTAAATTTACGCCTCCTAGCTTTTGTTTTCGCTAGCCTTTTCTAAGTTAGGCCCCCTAGTGAGCTGTTTTCCGGTGCCGAGTGACCTTAGATCATGGGATAAATTTCCAAGGCCCTAGAAATCAAGGAACTCTCACATGGTCCTGTTTCTTAATATCTTGTGATAGAAGTCATTGAACAAGTCTAAATTATAACGATGCTAAGAAACTCTCATAAGTGATGTGGGACCATAAGCGGGTAGCTCTGACCTTTTGAGATATTCTCTTATTGGATTAAGGGTTAGATCCTACTGACATGATATAAAATCTTATTTGATATAGTTGTTGGAGACCAGTTGATAACTATTGAGAGCCGATAGGTGGAATAGGTAGCTGATACCTAACCACTATTGTTAGGAGATCAAAAGTTCTTGCTTGGTTCCTAACAATGTGATCCTTATTTTTTTCTAGATATGAGACTAGCCTGTTAATACTGTTTAATTTTACTAGAATACCATTATTTTTTTTAAGAATAATACTAAAAGTAATTATATTATTTCACTACAACTCATATTCTCTTTCTATCTCATGAGCTAGTGTTACACTTCATGCACAAAAAGGTTGCATGATTAGCTAGGATTCTCTCATCAAATTGATCTTGAGGCACAATGTTTTATTTTATATTGCTTCAAATAAAAATCAGATAGAACTAAATTATAAAGGAGTTCATTTTAGCATTATAATACCATGTAAGTGATTATTTTGATTTAGTAGAAAATTTAAATACATAATTTACTCCATAATTGTAATGCAATGTTTTATCTCGATTCCAATTATTAATTATGAGGTCCAATCTTTTGAATAAAGTATTAAAATAACTTTTGTTGTTCATTTTATATATTGTGATAATTTCATGCATTCATGGATGCATCATACATTATTCTAACTATGAAATTTGTTTACATGATGTAACTATATCTAACATTTTATGTATTATATTTTTTATTACATTTTGGGGCTTCAAGAAAATTATAGTGGTGATATTTTTTTCTGATAGATTTCAATAATTTTTATTTATTAGTTTTACTTTTTTTTAAAATGGGATTTGATTACCATAGATTGTACATATTTAAAGATATAAACCTTTGTTTGCCAAAGAAAATTATAATCCTTTAAGCTAACTATTTTAGCTGTAGTATTTATTAGATAGGTTTCGCTGGACGGTGCATTAGATATAAAATGCTTTATGTAATAAGCTTATCTTCTTTGCTTAATTTATTAAAACCTTAAAACTAATGAGATGGCATTTTTTTTTAAAAAAAAATATGACATGATATGTTCTTAAATTTATTTTTATGTAATTATATTAGCTGTAAAATTTATTAGATAGGTTTTACTTGATGGTGCATTAGATATAAAATGCTTTTATGTAATAAGCTTATCTTTTTGCTTAATTTATTGAAGCCTTAAAACTAATGAGATGGCATTTTTTTTAAAAAAAAATTGGTGTCATGATATGTTTTTATATTTTCTTCATCATTTTTTGCATGCCTTAAGCGTACTTGCTAATCAAACTAATCTGTTAATGGAGCATATTCACATAGCCTTAAAAAATTGAATCCAAATTAATTTATAACAAATGAACTTGAGTTAACCATTCTTTTCTATCCGATGTGGAACTATTAATAGGGAATTACAATCTTTTCCTTTTTATCACTTGACGTTTTATCACATGTTACAAGTTAATTTGAATTTATCTTGAGTTGAGTGATTGGTACTATAGAAGTGGCTCCACTCCATAGCGAGACTCTCTCTATCACCATTCTATGAGTAGCTCTTTTCATCTACCCATCAACTTCTGCAAACCTAATCAGCTCTACGTCATGATGGAATTCTCTCTACCACCATTCCATGGTAGTCTGTTGTTCATCAATTTCTATACATCTAGATCAACTTCAATACCATTTTTGATGTTCTAAACCTATCTGCTGGTCCAATTTGGTTGGATCCACATGACCTTAAAAACTTGAGTCCAAGTCAATTAGTAATAGATACACTTGAGTTAAAATTCCTAAAGGTTTACAGAATGTATTGCATAAGTTTTGTGCATGTAAATTAGATGCTACATGTATTTAAAATTAAAAAAAAAACTAAATTCATATGTTGACCATACAAAGGGAGAAAGTTATATAGTTTGAAATGTGGCATATTTTGCTTGATATGTGTTGATGCCAAATCACCATCCTCGAACGTCCATGAGCATCCGATCGCCTTCTCTAGCGAGCCTAGGATCTTCCGGCAAGCTTCTCGTGCTTGGGAGCCTACAAACAAGTCCTGGGCTGGCGAAAACCCTCCGACGCTTAAGTCAGTGCTCAGGGTAACAGCCGTAAGCTTGAGAAAGCTCGAAAGAAAGAAGAAGAGAGAGACTTAGAGTCGTGCTCTCTGTGAGCAAGAATGAGCGTTTAGGAGTGTAGTAGATGTTCGAGTTACCTGATCGGGGTCTCTCTTACTCTTTTTTATTGAGGCTTGGAGGCTATGAGACTAGCTTGGAGCATGATTACTTGTGTCAGAGCATTTTTTGATGGTGGCAGCAACAGCAGCAATGCAAGGCTTGCTTCTTAGTGGCATATCAGAAGTGCAGGCCATGTCTCGTCAAATATGGGTGACTGCATAGTTGATAGGTATTGCTTGGTTTGGATAGCCATTGCAGGCTGCTATAGGGCGTGGCCGACCGTTACGGCGTTTCCAGACGTGTTTCCCATGCCACCCTTCCGCTGTCCTATGTGGATAGTGATGGATAATAAAGTCAAGCACGTGGGCCTCAAAGTGTAGCCGCTGAGGCAGAAGATGAAATTTGGAGTTGCAGCTGGCTCTGTCCCTCGTGGAGTATTGATTATAGAGTACGTGCATGGCACTGTTCATGCCCTTGGATGAGCTCCAGAGAAGGCCGCGATGAACATTTGCATGGCACTATTCATGGCCGAGCACTGTTCATGGCCGAGCACTATTCATGGCCGAGCACTGTTCATGACCGAGGCTGAGGGGGTTGAGTGGCTAAGACCGAGGGAAAGAGGCCGATCACTATTCATGGCTGAGGCCGAGGGGCCGAGTGGCTGAGGCCGAGGGAAAGAGGCTGATCACTATTTATGGCTGAGCATTGTTCATAGCCGAGCACTGTTCATGGTCAAGGCTAAGGGGGCCAAGTGGCTGAGGCCGAGGGGAAGAGGCCAATCACTATTCATGGCTGAGCACTATTCATGGCCGAGGCCGAGGGCCAAGGCCAAGGGGGCCGAGTGGCTAAGGACGAGGGGAAGAGGCCGAGGGCCGACTCCAGAAACGACTGGTCTGACCCCGGTGAGATTACCGTTGACCATGGGGTTCATTGGCCCTATCAGATGCCCCCCACACTCCTAAGTTTGTGCGACCGCATGCCTTGCATCCACCAAGCGAAAGGAGTGTAGGAATTGTAATATCTTTCTTTTGCACTTGTCTTTGCACGCCAGCTTTGTATAGTTTCAATCTACCTTGTGTGGACTGGTGACCACGTCTGCATGTTCTCTTGTGCTTTTGTCTGCTCAAAGACTTTAAGTAATGTTGGAGGTAAATTGATTACCTTAGACTGGTTGGGGCAGCTAGTAATCCTCTCCCGACGTAGGGTCTGGAAGTGGATGCCCGTCAACTATGAGTTGAGGAGTTGGTTTCTCTTGACTTTGAGTTGACTTTGGGTCTTCTACTTTTGTCATAAAATTTGGAGATGGGTGACCTTCAACTGTGATCGGGGAGTTGGCCTCTCCCTACTGTGAGTTAACTTAGGGCTTCTACTTTTGTGGCTGAAAGTGACCAGTAGTATGTTGCAATTGTATAATTTAAAAAAGGTCTTACCTGGTTGACCGTTGGCTGCTGGGGCAGAGTTGAAGCCGCTGAGGCTGAGATAAGGCTACTGAGGCTGAAATAAAGCCGTTGAGGCATTGATGAGGCCGCTGAGACTGAGATGAAGCTGTTGAGGCTGAGATATAAAACCATCTCGGGGGTTTCGCGGTCGGCCCAAAAGGTGACCCGAGAGTTGGTGAAGTCGTCGGGTTCCTTTTAACCCCAGAGGATGACCTGAGAGTTGAGAGTCGTCAAGTGCCTTTTAACCTCGAAGGGACCTGAGAGTTAAGAGTCGTTAGGTGCCTTTTAACCCCGAAGGATGACCTTAGAGTTAAGAGTCGTCAGGTGCCTTTTAACCCCAAAGAGTGACCTAAGAGTTGAGAGTCGTCAGGTGCCTTTTAATCCCAGAGGGTGACCTAAGAGTTGAAAGTCGTCAAGTGCCTTTTAACCCCAGAGGGTGACCCGAGAGTTGAGAGTCGTCAGGTGCCTTTTAATCCCAAAGGGTGACCTAAGGCTGTGTTTGATATGGTGGATAAGGGGAGATATTCCCTAGATATCCCCCCTTATCTTCAAATGCTATAGCTACAAGGGATAGTGCTGAAAAAGTTTAACTAGAGGGGATAACCCATGGTTAAACATGGGTTATCCCCTAAACTTATTCCCTAGGGAATCCAGGAATAACTAAAGTTATCCCTTGATGGCATAATGGTAATTTTAAAAAGGTGCATATCCCCTCAGCTATCCCCTGGATAAATGCTATCATGTACATTTATCCAGTGATAGCCAAAAAGCTATCAAACACAGCCTAAGAGTTGAGAGTCGTCAAGTGCCTTTTAACCCAGAGGGTGACCCAAGAGTTGAGAGTCATCAGGTGCCTTTTAACCCCGGAGGGTGACCTGAGAGTGCATGGACCAGGCTCAGATGCCTTTTTTCTTTGTGCGATGATCTTTGTTGCCGACGCTGGAGTTAGTCTTTGTTGCAAATGCTGGATAATCAAATCTTATGTTTAGGTACCCAAGCTTTCTTGGGTAATTCATGGTTAGTCGCAATAAAAATTGTTCCTTTTGGAACCCATATTTCCTTGCCTTTAATATTTAAATTCTTATTAGTTTTCTAAAATTGCATTCATAAGATTTATGTCCCTTTTTGTTACAGTAATAACATGAAACATCGCTTTTCTTTACAAAGAAATTGTTGACATATTTTTGTTTCATGTATGGTTTATATCCTAAACCAGCTTTATCAAATACAGCTCTTTGATTACTTAAAAGCAAATTTAGTTTTTCTGAGCTATATGTAAATTTGTCAACTATAATTTTATGTTTATCAATTTCTTTCTTCAAATCAAGATTTTTCTTAGAAATTGATTCTTTTTCTTTTAAAACATTTTCATTTTCAGATTTTAGATATTTAACATCAAGAATTAGTTCATTTTTCTCTTGAGAAGATTTAGGTTTTCAGTTTTTAAAGATTTGTTTTTCATTCTCAAAACCTTAAAATCACTAACTAATTCATTAAATGCATCATACAATTCATCAAATGTAAAATTATCATTAGGGGTTTCAGTACATACCTTATTTTCATCGTTTGCCATGAAGCATATGTTTGCAACCTCTTTTTATTGTTCTTCAGACAAAGACTCTTCACTATCACTCCAAGTTACAACATATGCCTTCTTCTTCTTCTTGTAAACCTTCTTTAGTTGAGGACATTCAGATTGAAAATGCCTCGGCTTTTTGCATTCATAACATGTCAAGGATTCTTTTTCTTTATCTTTATCCCTTTCTTTTTCTCTTTCTCCTTCCAATTTTATTCCAAACTTTCTCTTGTGGAAGGGTCTCCTTCTTTGCATAAATTTCTTAAATTTCTTAGCTAGGAGAGCTGTCTCATCATCTTCCTCTTCTTCCTCACTGCTGCTATTTCCTTTTCTGCAGCCTTAAGAGCAATGGTTCTTTTCTTTTTCACCTCTTCCTCTTGATGTTGTTTCATTGTCAATTCATGGGTCATCAAGGATTCAAGGAGTTCCTCCAAAGGTAAAATGTTTAAGTCTTTGGCTTCTTGGATTGCAGTTACTTTTGCTTTCATGATCTTGGAAGAGATCTAAAAATTTTGCGCACTAATTCAGAGTTAGTATAAGTCTTAACAAGACTTTTCAAACCATTAACAATATCAGTGAATCTAGTGTACATGCATGTGATTGATTCAGTTTGTTCCATGCTAAACAATTCATATTTGTGCACTAGAATGTTAATTTTAGATTCTTTTACTTGGTTAGTACCCTCATGGATAACTTATAGTCTATCCCAAATTTCTTTGGCTAAAATGCAAGTAGATATTCTATTGAATTCATTTGCATCCAAAGAACAATATAAAATTCATGGCTTTTGCATTGAGCTGAGCCATTTTCCTATCGTTCTCATTCCAATCCCTTTCGGGCTTAGAAACTATTAAACCATCTACAATGTGTGTGGTGTACTAGGTCCATTTATTATGACACTCCACAATTCATAATCTAAAGCTTGAATGAAAAATCCTCATTCTTGCTTTCCAATATGAATAATTAGAGCCATTAAACAAAGGTGGCTTATTAGTGGATTGACCTTCAGCAAAAGATGAGCCAGCTTGTGTTGCCATTTGGATCTTTAACTCTTGATCGTTAGATTAACTAAAAATGAGCACAAACTTTGATACCAATTGTTGGCCCAGATGACAACCCAAGAGGGGGGTGAATTGGGTTCTTTAAAAATTTAACAGTTTAAAGCTTAAACCAAATTTCACAAGGATTAAGTGTGCTAGTGAAGTGAAGCTATAATTTAAAGCACAATAAAAGAGAGAGAGAGATAGAGACAAGAGCATGACAAACACCCAAAGATTTATAGTGGTTCGGTGTATCTCACACCTACGTCTACCCCCAAGCAACTCTTGGGTTCACGCTATAATCCACTGGTTACAGTTGAGTTGTTTTACAAGCTCACAACTCCAACTTGTTGTTTTACACGGGATCGCAACGAACCCAGCCGGTTTTCACGGGTTCACCAGCACAAAACCCAAACTCAAGCTAAATTAGCTTGTTCCTAAGGTAAACTACCTCAACTATTGAATCCTCCTGAATGAATTAGTAAACACCAAATTAGTTTAAAGTTTACAACAATGCAAAGCTCCTTAAATGAGCAAATAAGCAATATAAGTAACCAAGGTAAAAAAAGCCTGATTGAAGCGATGTGGATTTGAGCTTTTCTTCTTTTCTTCTTTTCTTTTCTTTGAATGGTTGAGCAAGGATCGAATCATTGAATCTCTAACATAGCTCATTGAGAAATAGGGCTTTTCTCTTCTTACTTTCCCTTTTGAAAATCCTCCGAATTTAAACTTTTAGGGCTTTGAATTTCTCTTGAATCTCTCTTGGATTGATAGGCTTGGACTCAGAGATTTTTCTCTTTCTTTTTCACTGTGGATTTCTCTTGATTTTTTCATTATTTTTCCTCTATTTTCGTTCTTCTTTTCAAACGGACGAGACCCTCCTTTTATATAGACTTAATCTGAGCTTAGGTGAGAAAATAGCCGTTACAAAGTACCTTGGATCCTTCTCCACGTAAGAAATGTATCCGTTGAGAGTTAGGTGAAAAAATATATCCGTTAGAGTCCGATCTAGCACTTTTGAAAATCATCCTTGATAGGTTGGAGTCAGCTCCAACTTTTCATGTGTCGGCTCTAGATCGTGTTTCCATAAATAGCAAAACTGATTTGATGTAGAGTCGGTTCCGACTTTGCAAAGTGTTGACTCCTCGCTGACTGGAGTCGGCTCCCGATTTTTGATGTGTAGGCTTCGAGAATTGCTTCAAAAATACGATCTCTATAACTCAGGTTAGAGTCAGCTCCCGAAATCCATATGTCGACTCTGGCTTCTTAAGCAGAAAATAGTTTCTCTATATCTCAGGTTGGAGTCGGCTCCACCTATTCATGTGTCGGCTCCGAAACCTCAGGTGTCGGCTTCGAAACTCTAGGTGTCGACTTCGAACCGTGCCGAAAATATATAACTGCTCTGATACACTCTAGAGTCGGCTCTAATGGTTCTAGGTGTCGGCACCAAGTTCTGAACTTAAATAAATTCTATTTAAACTCGGTTCAAAACTAATTTCTAAGTGTCTTTTGAATAAACAACCAATCTTAATACCTGAAACACTTATCAAATTTATCAGAAACACAATGAATATACTCATGGCTTTTGTTAATCATCAAAATCAATAATTGGGTAAATAATTTCTCAATAATTTTCCAACATCCATACTATACTGGGCTTAGAAAAACTAGATCTTACGTTAAAAGCTAACATGGCCACCATAATCCTCCCCAATCGTTTTCCCTTTCCTTCTCTTCTTCTTCTTCTTCTTCTTCTCCCAAGCCGATTCTCTTCTCTTCCTTTCTTTCTTTCTTTTCCACTTTCTTTTTTTCTTTCTCTAGCCAAAATCACCTTTTTCCCTTTATTTTTGGTTGCTTAGGGCCTAAGGTATGAATAGACACTTAACAAAATCTCCATTTTACCTCCGATAGCTATTTATTCTTATTCTTTTAAATTTGATATTTATATATAATATTTTTAGGAAATAACCTTTCCAACTGAAGAGCTCGATTTTAGAAATCCAATGGTTCAAACGACACTCAAATCGGACTTAAAATGAGCTCAAAATGAATTTTTCAAGATTTAACCCAAAAAAAGTATAGTCTTAGAATTAGCTCTAGCAGAATCAGAAGCCGGCTCTAATAAAGCCCTAAAAAACCACTCTCTATATAACCATTAGAGTCAGCTCTAATCTCTATAGGAGTTGACTCTAATCTGTGCCGAAAGTGTCAAACTATTCTAATACACTCGGGAGTCGGGTCTAATATTAAAACTTAACACTTAACATAAGACATATTATCAAACTCATTTTTCTTGGATTTTGATTAATTAAACATTTAAATTCTAGAAACACTTAATCAAAATCATTAGTAACATAAGGAATATACTCATGTGGTTTTTATTATTCATCAAAATCAATAATTATGTCAACACCAACACACCCACACGTCATTGAAACCATCCGACTTTCATTACAAATTAAAAATATCATTAATATTATAAAAATTATAAAAAAATTTCAGGATGTTACAACCTGTCCATGATCAGTTACCGTATGATTCAATCTAGTCATCACACATCCCAGATTAGTCAATGGCATAGAAAGTGTCAACCCTGTAACTGATCTTGTTTACTTGATCTCAGGAAAGACTAACTCATATGATTTAGAACTCCAAAACTATTTTGGATTCCAACTCAATCTTACAGGAATTTTAAGTTTAATCAATCCATCAAGTGATCATGGAATATAACCCTCTTATATTAAGGAAGATGAATCCTATCTCAATCAAACACCACCTCCATATGCTTCATGTCATACCTAACCATCACTATATTTGCTACCCATGGCTAAAGCGACGTTTGCATAACATCAAAGTATGACATTCCGCACATAAGGTGCAGTGAATACTTCAAGTCAAAGGATCACTCACAAAACCATCATCAAAGATCAACCATTGACACTATATAGAATATCCATATGGGATCTCTCTGTGGGTCAACCAATGCATCGTTACAATAATGAGCATCCACACACCTATTCAAGTATCTTCATACTTCAGCTTGCAAAATCAGCTCTCACCACAAGGGTGAGGATGCAATGTGTGCCAGTCTCACGGCGTTCGACAGTATCCAGTTTCATCTACACATTGACTAAAGAAATTTAAAGAATCGAACCATAACGTGCAATTTAGATCTCATAATTTGTAATCTCTATTACAAATTTTATATGCATGGTTCACATTCTTTTAGACTTTATCTCACAGATAAATATATCAATATATATAATAATGAACATCTAGATAGATAAAGAAACCATTTTATTGATTTGTATTCATAGATTGTATACACATAGAGCATTCAATCCGATTGGATCTAGGCATACACTAACATCAAGTGGACTTAAGTTATAAACACATAACACATTGCTTTTCCATCCAATGTGAAACCAAATTTTGGGTATCACAACTTTCTTTCCTAATAATGTGTCGTCCTTATCGCATGCCACAAGCTAGTCATAATCCATGCCATGGTGAAACTCCGCCACCATTCCATGAATAGCCCTTTCCTCATGCCCACCAACTTTCGTACACTCGGATCGGCTTTAATGACATTTGTAACACTCGAAGACCACCTGCTGACCCAATTAACTTTATTAGCATGCCAAAATCGTGTGGTCCAAAAACTCGAGTGAAAGTTAATGGGTAGCGAGTAGACTTGAGTTATAAGCATATAACGCATTTCTTTTCCATTCAATATAGGGCTAAATTTGGGGTATCATATATATTTATAGATATATCACGTTTGCAATTTGGATCTCATTTAGATTCTACATTGGATCTAAATCTCTTTTTTTTACTCAATCGAATCAAAACTTGATTTGACTTAAGTCATAAACCTTAATTTTATAAATCTTATTTTAATTACTTTATTAATTTTTTGAATGAACATTAATCCAAATGAATTATTTTTTCATCTTAACAATTAAATCTCTCACATCTTTTTTTTACTTGATATATCTGAATATTTATATTTTACTATTTATTTCGATGTATTCTTATTTATAATATCTTTAATTATATGAAAAGATATTTTAAATATTATAATTTAAAATTTTAAAAATAATCATTTACTTGGATAGAATTAGAAGTTTTAAATAAAATTTAAGTTAAATTGACTTTTTTAACCTTATTTAAATTGTTTAATGAATTTATATTTAATTATTAATTACTAGATTTTAACTATAAATAATAGTTAGATATTTAGATGTAAATACAAATTGTTCTAGTCCTACTCCAAAACTTAATATTGTGGGTCGGATTCAAATTATACTTGATCCAAATATATCTGAATGACTCCTTTGGTCTCTAAACGTACACTGATTTAACCTAATTCAATGAGCAAATGGGTTGGGTCCAAGTTTAAATCATGATTTGAATTTAAAATCAGGTTAGCTCAGGATTAAATATCACTTGAGTTGGTGGGTTGTAGGCCTATTTTTTCATTCAAAAAATTATTTGTGGAAAAAAATTTGAGGCGTTTTAGATCACTTACTGGGTGAGGATGAAAAAGAATATCAAAATTCTTAATTTGCATGCTTCAATGTTGGACTCGATTGATATCTAAAATTCAAATGCATCAATGTTCACATGGGCACCAAATTATACATGGAGTCGGGTTGTTTGGTTTGTTTAATTGTTTATATGTACATGACAATATATAACTTGAGCTCGATCGATTCAACCTATGGTTTAGACTTTTTTAGATTAGCAGGATCTTAATGTTTTATTTTAGAATTAATTTCCTCTGAACTATATGAAATATTTGCACATTTCTTTTTAAAATAAAAAAAAATATAAATAATAACTCCTTAATTTAAATTTAAGTTATAATTATTTTGGTATTTAAAAGATAAAAAAAAAAAAATCATGTGATGTGATAAAGTCACTAGAGGTGCTAAATTTTTATAAAAACAAAATGGCAACGAGCATCCTCGGTTTTCAGAGGGAAATTTCGGCGTCGGCAATGTGCTCGTCCGGCTCCCGGTGATCCGATGCGATCGATGTCCCTTTCTTGAATCATTACTGACCAGTGACGCTCGTACGTTCGAGGCGATGGTAACCTCTCCCTCCCCTTTCTATCTTTACTGGTTTCGAGTAATTTAAGCCAAACGGCATCCAGGCAACAATCAGTAGCACAGGTGGTCAATTATGGCTTAAACTGCTGCTTATGCGATCCAGGTGATCACTTAATACAGAAGCAGCTCAGTCCAACCACTAACGCCCGCCCTATAGCTAATATTTGTTCAACAGTTGGTACAAGTATAGGAATGAGAAGATCAATTAAAAGTTATCAGATACGTTGCTTGAATTAACTGGCCTAAGAAAGATTGATGACCATAAATTATTTGGCAGTTTCGAAATTAAGAACAACGCGGTAATGCATGAATGAATTGAGATCATTACCGATGATGACTGTGTTGTGGAAACATATATGCACTTTAAAATTCGATCGAAGGGCTCGACTTGTAGTTATGGGTTTATTTGATTGCATTTAACGTCGTTATCATTTTTTTAATAAAAAAATTAAAAATTAAAAATTTATTTACTTTTTTTTTTTTTCTTGACATTTTGAACATTTTTAACGGTTGAAATTGCTTCTTATTTTTTAAATTCTAAGAATAGAAACATATCTAGTAGCTACTATTAGTTTTTAATTTTTTTTAGAACCAGTGATGCTTTTTAAAAAATAAGGCATATTTGATTTTCAAGAGCATTCTATTTTTTTTTATTTTTTTTTATAAAATAGAAAAAAAATAAAAATATTTTGGTAAGTGAAAATAAAAACTTTAAAAAAAAAAGAAAAAAAAGAAAATAGTTTAAAAATGTTTTCATTTTGTCATCAAATAGAGAAGATAATAAAAAATAAAAGTTGAAAAACATAAAAACATGGAAGTGAAGGTATTTCTTTTAATTTTTTTCTTATCCATTTAAAACATATCATTTATAGTAAAAATAAGAAATAGAAAATAGTTCTTATTTTCATCTAACAAGTGTATTTGTCAGAGACATAAAGCCATAATGAAAATTAGTTTGGAAAATAAAAATAGAATAAAAATAAAAATATTTTCAAAAACCAAATGCTATATTACTTTTTCAGAATTTGCTTCAATTTCTAATGGTTAAATTATATATATGTGTGTGTGTGTGTGTGTGTGTGTGTGTAAAATCCACTTTTACTTTTTTTTGGAATATAATGAAAATTAATTTTAAAAATAAAATATAAAAAATATAATTAATCTCTTTTTTTTTACATTAGATTTTGTATTTTTGTTTTTAAAATTACAAAATAGGAAACAAAAGTTTACCAAATAGTCCTTTAGTATTAGATTTCCATGGATTGCAATTGAAGTAGTTCTCCTAGAAGTTACAATTAAAGGTCATCAATTAGTTGATCGTGTAAGTAAAAATATCATATCATGATAGAGGCTATGATTAATCTTAGCTAAGGTAATTTTGGATCATTTTTCATAATTTAGACTAGCTTATGGATTAAGTCTGACAAGCGCGCTTTGTATCACACTATTAGTAGGGCACAGAAGCATTGATCTTAGATGATGGGCCATTCTCTTAGATGAGGTATTCTAGACCCATTTTATATGAACTCGAATACGTTAGATGAGGCTATATTGGATTTTTAAGAGAGATGGATGCATGATGGGACTCCTACTAAAGGGAGCAAAGGAAGGGCGAGGAAGAGAGACTTATATTTATGGAGGCTTTTCTTAAAACAATAAATCCTTAAGTGATTACAAGGATGGGCTATTTATAGATGACTAAGATGCCCATTACATGTACTTTCTAACTATTTTTTAATGCAACAGTCTAATATAATATAGTAAAGCTTAAAGATTTTCTTTGCTTCTTTCATATGTATGTCTGTATTAATTAAATTTTAATATAAAAAGTTTTCCTTCACAAATATTTTTTACTTTCATAAAATTTTCAATAATTATGTTTTGTATGGTGGTGTTTTACCGTAATATGCTTTCATAATGATCAAGTTTGGTTTCCATGACTTCTCTTCTTCTTTTACATTAACTTATTTTTGTATTTTGTTTTTCTAGTTGTTCATAATTCTTTTTTTTAAACAACTGTGCATGACTTTTTATTGTTCATGACCTTTTTGTTTTTTGTTTTTTCAACCGTGCATGCCTTTTTCTTGGAAGTTTTTTTTACAACAGGGCATGGCTGCTTTCTGTTCATGATTTATTATTATTATTATTATTATTATTATTATTATTATTATTATGACTTCTTTCTTTTCCAGCAAAAAAAATTACTTTTTTTTTCTTTATTTTTTTAAATCAAGCTATTAGCTATATATTAACTCTTTTTGTTTTTAGTTGTCAATGACCTTTTTTTTTTTCGGTCATGAATTTTTTTTCCATGAAGGTTTTTTCCCTGAACGGCAAGGAAACCTCTCTTCTCCTTTTTCCTTTTTTTTTTTTTTTCCTTTCTCTTAATATAAAGCTACTAACATTATAATAATTGTTTTCTTTTTTTATAGTAGAGTTTTTTTATAGTTAGAAAGGATGCCATCTCTCTCTTTTTTTTTCTGATGAAAAAAAAAATCTCTAGGTATTAACTAGTTCTGTTTTTATTTTTTTTCAATGAAGGTTTTTCTATTCCTTTTTTTTTTCTTTTGATGAGGAAAGAATTGGAATCAAGATGTTTTTTTTCTCTCACACTTAATGAACAAGAATAGTAGGTCCTTAAAAATGTATAATCATCATTTTATTATTACGTATTTGAGACTATTACAAAGTTAAGAGATGTGATTCAAAATTTAAAATAATATAAAATTTCATCTCAATTTAAAAATAGTTTAATCTAACACATTTTTTGATTTATCTTCTTTTTAATTTTAAATTTAAAAAATAATGATTTTAAAATTCAAATTTAATATTTATAAAACTATAAAATTATAGAAATATATATTTTGATTCATCTTATTAACATCGCATGGCACATACCTAGATTTTTAACTGTTAATATTCTTAAGACTTGCATTTACTTCTGTTGTTGCTACCATTAATCCACTAATATCAACCAACATAACGTGTGGGCCGANAAAAATGCCCCGGCTTTTTGCATTCATAACATGTCAAGGGTTCTTTTTCTTTATCCATATCCCTTTCTTTTTCTCTTTCCCCTTCAATTTTATTCCAAACTTTCTCTTGTGGAAGGTCTCCTTCTTTGCATAAATTTCTTAAATTTCTTAGCTAGGAGAGCTGTCTCATCATCTTTCCTTTTCTTCCTTACTACTGCTTATTTCCTTTTTTGCACCTTAAGAGCAATGGTTTTTTTCTTTTTCACCTCTTCCTCTTGATGTTGTTTCATTGTCAATTCATAGGTCATCAAGGATCCAAGGAGCTCCTCAAAGGTAGAATATTTAAGTCTTTGGCTTCTTGGATAGCAGTTACTTTTGCTTCCTATGATCTTGAAAGAGATCTAAGAATTTTGCGCACCAATTCAGAGTTAGTATAAGTCTTACCAAGACTTTTCAAACCATTAACAATATCAGTGAATCTAGTGTACATGCATGTGATTGATTCAGTTTGTTTCATGCTAAACAATTCATATTTATGCACTAGAATGGTAATTTTAGATTCTTTAACTTGGTTAGTACCCTCATGAGTAACTTCTAGTCTATCCCAAATTTCTTTGGCTAAAATGCAAGTAGATATTCTATTGAATTCATTTGCATCCAAAAAATAATATAAATATTTATGGCTTTTGCATTGAGCTGAGCTATTTTCTATCGTTCTCATTCCAATCCCTTTCGGGCTTAGGAACTATTGAACCATCTACAATGGTGTGGGTGTACTAGGTCCATTTGTAATGACACTCCATAATTCATAATCTAAAGCTTGAATGAAAATCCTCATTCTTGCTTTCCAATATGAATAATTATAGCCATTAAACAAAGGTGGCCTATTGGTAGATTGACCTTTAGCAAAAGATGAGCCAGCTTGTGTTGCCATTTGGATATTTAACTCTTGATTGTTAGATCAAATAAAAATGAGCACAAGCTCTGATACCAATTGTTGGCCCAGATGGCAACCCAAGAGGGGGGTGAATTGGGTTCTTTAAAAATTTAACACTTTAAAACTTAAAACCAAATTTCACAAAGATTAAGCATGCTAGTGAAGTGAAGCAATAATTTAAAGCACAATAAGAGAGAGAGATAGAGACAAGAGCATGACAAACACACATAGATTTATAGTGGTTCGGTGTATCCCATACCTACGTCCACTCCCAAGCAACTCACGGGTACTATAATCTACTGATTATAGTTGAGTTGTTTTACAAGCTCATAACTCCAACTTGTTGTTTTACACGGGGTCACAACGAACCCAGTCGGTTTTCATGGGTTCACCAGCACAATACCCAAACCCAAGCTAAACTAGCTTGTTTCCGAGGTAAACTACCTCACCTAATTCAATCCCCCTGATTGAATCAGTAAACACTAAATTAATTTAAAGTTTACAACAATGGAAAGCTCCTTAAATGAGCAAATAAGTAATATAAGTAAACAAAGGTAAGAAAAGCCTGATTGAAGCGATGTGGATATAGCTTTTCTTTTTTTTCTTTTTTCCTTTCTTCTTCTGAATGAGCTAACTGGATTTGAACTCAGAATCTTGAATGAGGCTCGTTGAAGAAAAGTTGAAGACTTAGGGCTCTAGCTCCTCTTCTTCAAATCTGATGAAATCTTTCGGATTTTGATCTTTGAAGGCTTTGGATTTCTCTTGAATCACTCTTGGATTGACAAGCTTGAACTCAGAGATTTTTCTCTTTCTTTTTCACTGGGGATTTCTCTTGATTTTTTTGTTATTTTTCCTCTATTATATTCTTGTTTTCAAATGATCGAATCCCTCCTTTTATAGAGTCTTAATCTGAGATTAGGTGAGAAATAGCCATTACAAAGTACCTTGGATCCTTCCTTACACAAAGAAATGTATCCGTTGAGAGTTAGGTGAGAAAATATATCCGTTAGAGTCCAATCTGACACTTTTGAAAATCATCCTTAATAGGTTGGAGTCGGCTCCAACTTTTCATGTGTCGGCTCCAGATCGTGTTTCCATAAATAGTAAAAATTGATTTAATGTAGAGTCAGCTCCGACTTTGCAAAGTGTTGACTCCCTGCTGACTGAAGTCGGCTCTCGATTTCTGATGTGTTGGCTCCGAGAATTGCTCCGCAAAACACAGTCTCTCTAACTCAGGTTAGAGTCGGCTCCCGAAATCCATGTGTCGACTCGGCTTCTGAAGCAAAAAATAGTTTCTCTATATCTCAGGTTAGAGTCGGCTCCACCTTTTCATGTGTCAGCTCTGAAACCTCAGGTGTCGACTCCGAAACTCTAGGTGTCAACTCTGAACCGTGCCGAAAATATATAACTGCTCTGATACATGCTGGAGTTGGCTCTAATGGTTCTAGGTGTCGGCTCCAAGTTCTGAACTTAAATAAATTCTATTTAAACACGGTTCAAAACTGATTTCTAAGTGTCATTGGAATAAACAACCAATCTTAATTCCTAAAACACTTATCAAATCTATCAGAAACATAATGAATATACTCATGGCTTTTGTTAATCATCAAAATCAATAATTGGGTAAATAATTTCTTAATAATTTCCCCAACAAGGTTTATAAATCCTCGGCCGAGCCAAGCAATCTCCGTACCTTGGCTGCGCCAAGTAAAATATATTTGACAAACCTCGGCCGAGCCGAGAAAGCTTCGTACCTTGGCAGCGCCAAGTAAAATATAATCTTGAAGCCTCGGCCAAGCCGAGTGACAGTCTCCATACCTTGGCAGTGCCAAGTAATATATAATCTTTTAAATCCTTGGCCGGGCCAAGCGATCTCCATACCTTGGCAGCGCCAAGTAAAATATAATCTTTTAAATCCTCGGTCAGGCCGAGCAATCTCCGTACCTTGACCGCGCCAAGTAAAATATATTTGACAAACCTCGGCCAGCCCGAGAGAGCTTCGTACCTTGGCAGTGCCAAGTAAAATATAATCTTAAATCCTTGGCCAAGCCGAGTGACGGTCTCCGTACCTTGGCAGCGCCAAGTAAAATATAGTCTTTTAAATCCTTGGTCGGGCCGAGCGATCTCTGTACCTTGGCCATGCCAAATAAAATATATTTGATAAACCTCGGCCAGGCTGAGAGAGCTTCGTACCTTGGCAGCGCCAAGTAAAATATAATCTTGAAGCCTCGGCCAAGTCGAGTGACGGTCTTCGTACCTTGGCAGCACCAAGTAAAATATAATCTTGAAGCCTCAGTCAAGCCGAGTGATGGTCTCCGTACCTTGGCAGTGCCAAGTAAAATATAATCTTGAAGCCTTGGCCAAACCAAGTGATATATTACTGAACAATCTCTAAAGCCTCGGCCAAGCCGAACGATATATTTTTGAACAATTTCCGAAGCCTCGGCCAAACCGAGTGGTGTATTCCTGAACATCGTCTAAAGCTTCGGCCTAGTCGAGTGATTTCTCAAACACTCTGATGGGACTAAAGCGTCCTATCATACTTCGGCAGAGGTAAGTAACCTTTCTTCACTCACCAGCAAGATTATGCAAGTTATTTCTTTTCAAAGAAATACCTACTTCATCCCTTAAATAAGATCGTGTTTACCACATGAGTTCACAGGGCCGCCTATGCCTCCCTCTGACCTAAACAGAGATGAGCACTTCCTCCACAGAGGACTGGATATCATGTTAACAAAAATAAAGTAGCAAAAGTGATGCTGGACTTATAGATTATGCTACGGTCCGAAAAGCATAAAATGAGAGTAGTAACTCTCAACACAATCACATCGGAAAAAGAAACAAATGTTAGAAGAAGAAAGAGTAAAACTTTCTTTATTGATGAAAAAATTAAACCTCCTAAGAGGCATTACAAGTGCGTCATAGCACAGAAAATAAAGACAAATGAAATAAAAGCTTGGCTGAGTAGTTTCAGTCTATAACGGTGTTTCCGCATCCGACCCAAGAAATCAGAAGAACAAATCGGCTCCATTGGGCCACTGGTTAATGCCAAAGAGCAAAATAGGCCATCCACGGATCCCTCGGACAGATGCGTTGAGGGATCCTAACCAGGCTAAAGACCTATGGATTCTTATGCCAATGATGCATCCCCCCCTAAGTGGGATGCTGGGCTGCTAACCACTGCCCAACAACTTAAGCAGAGAACTAGCAGACCCACCACCCTCCTCCCTCTTTATATGGAAAAAGATTCCTCAGGCGGATAAACTGGGGAATCCAAAATGAGGAAGGAGGTGAACTCCATGTCTTCCATGGGGAGTACATATGCTTTGCGTTTCCTGCGGTCTCTATGGCAAGTGACAAAGGGCACACAGAAAGTGCGTACGTGCGCTCCCCATATGACCTCTGCGGGCATCCCGTGCGCTCTCCATATAACCTCCGAGAACTCCTTCCTTGAGGACTGCCTACTCTTCAGCAGCTTTTCCATCACCCCAGCTATCTGGGATGAACCAGCTTTCAAAAGGGAAGCTCGATCTCTTCGCTCTCAATGAAACAGGCACCATGAAAGCCCTTACAACTCACAAAAAGAGAAGGTCTTGGGAGATAGCCTAACATGGCCCACTCTCCCCATTTTTATAGGCAAGCAAACTGGGGCAGCCATTAAAGAAGGGAGCCCTAGAATTTGAAACGCTCTAGCCATATTGCCACGTGGTAGATGTAGAACAAAAGAAGGGCACTTTCCAAAGCGCGCCGGACGCGCCTCCCAGGCCATGACGGAAGATGAAGATTTCTTCTGATCTTGAATCAATAGCCTTAAATGCAGGCAACCGACCGCAGGTCCTTGAGATATGGGCAGGCCTGGGAAATCCCCTTTCGAAAACGACACTGCCCAATGGTGATCGAGTGCTTATCGCATATGTTAATGAGACCCGCATTGGAAAAGGCCAATGGGATAAATGCCTTAAATGGAAACAAAGTATCCTTCGGCAAAGCCGTTTTATACGCCACAGCAAAAGACGTACCAACTTTTTGCTTCGGACAAACTGAGCTATCTAACCTCGGCCTCAGCCGAAGCATTTGCACCACCCTCGGTCATTCACGCCGAACCATTTTATGCTTCGGCAAACCAAGTTAGCTTACGCGCACCTAACCTCGGCCCCAACCGAGGTAAAGTCAGAGTTATATTCCATAACAAAACTGAACAATTTTATGCATCAGCAAAACCAGTTAATCTAGCTTTGATTGAGTAGGATCTTCGATTCGGAACCCCCAAGGGCTATCCTACCCTAAATTGTATTTCATTTACGATTCATTTACCATCGAAGGAACTCCCGGAAAAAAGGTCATCATAAAGGCAATGACCAAAGTGATAAGGCAAAGCAAAAAGATATCAAAAGATTCATTCATTGAATTTTGGTCAAATTACAAGTTGGAAAAGTAAAAATACATAAGCGACCCTTAAGAATCAGGGTTCGGGTCGATCCTGGGAACCTCCTTGATAACATCCAGAAGGGCTTGACTCACTTCACCCGCTTCAAATATTGTTGGAAGAGAAATCTTGGGTTCCTAGTAGCAGACTGAGGGCGTTCTTCAGGAGCCATTGCCTCATTAGGGGCCCAGGATAGCATCAAGATCGACGTCTGAAATATCCTTTATACTCGGCTTCTTCGGCCCTTGGGGTATGAGTATCAACTAGCTCAACCTCCAGGAAAGATAAATCCAACTCGAGATACGCTCAAGAGATCTTCGCTCGAGTTTCCTCCTCGCCAAACCAGAATGCATCAGCACAAGCCTCTCTACGCTCTTTGAAAAACTGAGCAGAACTTTTGTACTCCTCCACAGCTGAGGTGATTCGGTTATTAAACTTCAGCTAGCTGATCCCCAAGTTTGAGATTCATTTGGCAACTCGCGGACAACTCCGCCCTTAGAGCCTTAAATTGCTCCTACGCCTCGAGCCCAATTTTGCCCATCTGCAAAACATCAGGACATTTGAGCCCACAAACAAAAGAAAAGTACCAGAAGCAAGTAAATGAGAAGACACTATAGCTCTTCCTCCTGTCGAGTCATTTTATTGCTTAGCTCATGGACCTTTTCCAGGGCCTTTAATTTGGCCATTTTATTCTATTGGAGACCCTCCTTGAGGTCATTAATTCGGGATTGTTTGTCCCCGATTTCCCACTGAGATTGATCAAGATCAGCGGTGAGCCTAGTAATCTGCTCATGCTGCCATTTCAGTCGATTTTCCATATCGACAAGTTCCTTATTCAGACCGACGAGCTGATCCCGCTGTTGCTGGCACCTGTGCTCCTCCTCCTCGAGCCTCCTGCTCCAACTATTCTTCTCCTCGGCATGACTAGCCTTCAGCTGGTCCTACGTTTTGTCGAAATAATGTTGCATGGCCTTAACTTCGTTAGCATGATTAGCCTTAATTTGAGATAACTCCAGGCAAGCCTTGTCCGATTGTTCATGGAAAACCCTGGAGCTCTCTGACTTGAGCCTCGAGCTGAGAGGCCCTCTCGATGGTAATTCAGTAAGACTCGCCCATCTTCTCAAAGTCCGCCTTAACGGACGCCAAGGCCATGGAAAGCCGGCTGGTTGAATCCACCCTTGTCCAAAGGTCGGCTGCGTCCTTCTTGGCCTGAGCGCAAGCCCCAGTGGCCAAATTTAAGCGCCAATTCAGCACCCTTGTAATCAAGGCATTCTGTAGAAAAAACACAAGTAAGAAACCACGGCCAAACCGACTAATCAGGAATTACAACCTTGGTACAATAACTTACCCGGGAGGCATAGTTCGAAGCAATCTTCATGAGAGTGGTGTTACTAATTTTGGGGAGAAGGTAAACATTCTTTGGTGCCCCGAGCCGACCAAAATCTGCGTCAATGATATCCTCGACTACAGGCTCGTCCGTCGAGGAACTCTCCCTGCGTGCAAAACAGACCTCATCAAGGCAGTGAGCATATCATCCACCTCTGGGCTGTGGATAAGAGAACTCATAGCCGAAGAGCCGGCCTGAGGGACTTCGGCCTAAGGAACTGCCATCCGCTCGGCTTTCTCCATCAGAACTTTAGCCTGCAAGGCCTCGAATGCTTTGGCCCTAGTTGAGGGAACCCTGGCCCGAGCGTCCCCTTCATTCAGCGATTCTTCTTCTTCTCCTCTTCCTCTCCAACTATTGCTTCATCTACGACAGACTCCACCTGAACTTCAATCTCTTTCACGACATCCCCTGGGACCACGAGAGAGAGACCTTCAGTAGGAGGCACCTCAACCTCCACCAACCTTTTAGTAGGCAAACTCCACTCGAGCTTCGATAGCCGCCATTGCCTCTCCTAACCCCTCCACCTGAGCAGGGGCCTCTTCCACGCACAGTGGCTCCCCACCGCTGGTAACTGAAGTTGACTAACCTCTGACAGGAGGATCGCCAGACGAACCGGCGACATCTCCTCGACATCATCTGACACAATCACTACTTGAGGGGGGAAAACTTCGATGGCTCTCTCCAAGTTTTCTCCAACGGTACTCTCTGTTGACCCAATTATTGATTTTGATGATTAATAAAGGAATTGAGTATATTTATTTAATTACTAATATTTGATAAGTGTTTCAGGACTTAAAAATATTTGATCGATATAAAGGTATGAAAAAACGTGTTTTGAATCAATTGCAAATCATAAGTTTCAAAGTTTCAGAACTTGGAGTCGACACCTAGGAATGCTGGAGCCGACCCCATGGCCAGTCAAATATTCTTCTGATTTTTGATACGGTCCGGAGCCAACACCTAGAGTTTCGAAGCTGACACCCAGAGTTTCGGAGTCGACACTTACAGTGTCTGGAGCCGACTCCAATGCAGGGACAGAACGCTTATTTTTTTAGCATCTTGGAGCTGACACACAGTCTTTTGGAGCCGACACCTGATGATGGCGAGCCGACACCTAACTTTTTCGGAGCCGACTCCTCGACGAACTCAGAACTTTTATTTTTGGATAAACGACTTGGAGCCGACACCTGAAAAGTTGGAGCCGACTCCAACCTGTCTGGGACGAAATTTTAAAATGCCAGATCAGCTCTAACGGTAATATTTCCTTTTTACCTAACTTCTAACGGATATATTTTGTTTCCAGGTAACTACAATGACTAGTTTCTTCCCAAAAATGGATTAATGGAAATCTATAAAAAGGGAGAACGCCCGTTTGAAAAAACGAAGAGAAAAAATGGAAAATAGAGAGAATATTCAAATCAAAAATTCGAGAAGTCTTGAGCCTGAAATCCAAGAGAAAAGTATTCAAACTCAAATCCTTCCACTCCAAAAAGCTCAAAGATGAATCCAAGGCATTCAAACTTAAAAAATCAGAGGATTCTCAAAAAGGAAGAAGAAGCTCTGTTTTTGAAGATTTTCCAACTTCTCATCTGCAACACTTGCAACGAATCAAAGCTGAGGCCTGATTCAACATCTCAAAGAGAAGAGGAAAAGAAGAAAAGAAGAAAAGCTCAAATTCAATCTACTTCAAACAGGCTTTTCTAACCTATTATTTATTTTTGAATATTTGCTCATTTGAGGAGCTTTGTATTATTGAAAAATACTATTCTTTCTTATTTGTGCTATTCTATCAAGGGGATTGAACTAGTGGAGGTTGTATACCTCAGGTCAAGCTAGATTAGCTTGAGTTTAGGGTTTTGTGCTGGTGAGCCCAAAATTGGCTGGGTTCATTGTGATCCCTGGGAAACAACAAGTTCTGAGTTGTGATCTTGGAAAACAACTCGACTGTAATCAAGAGGATTATAGTGTGGACCCAAGTGAATCTTGGGAGTGGACGTAGGTGTTGGATACACCGAACCACTATAAAATCTTTGTGTTTTCCGTGCTTCGATTATCTCTATCTCTATCTCCTTGTTTGTGCTTCATATTCACATTGCATTTAATTTCATCTATCTCAAAGCCAATATTTTTTAAAGGGTTAAATTTTTTAAAGAACCCAATTCACCCCCCCTCTTGGGTTGCCATCTGGGCCAACAATTGGTATCAGAGCTAGTGCTCATTGTTTATTTGATCACACGATCAAGAGCAAAAGATCCAAATGGCAACTCAAGTTGGATCTTCATTTGCCGAAGGTCATTCTACAAATAGACCTCCCTTGTTTAATGGTTCCAACTATTCATATTGGAAAGCAAGAATGAGGATATTCATTCAAGCTTCTGATTATGAATTGTGGAGTGTTATAATTAATGGACCTAGCACACCCACACACATTATTGATGGCTCTATTGTTCCTAAGCCCGAAAGGGATTGGAATGATAATGATAGGAAAATGGCTCAGCTCAATGCTAAGGCCATGAATGTCTTATATTGTTCCTTAGATGCAAACGAATTTAATCGTATATCTACATGTAATTCTGCAAAAGAGATATGGGATAGATTAGAAGTTACCCATGAGGGTACAAACCAAGTTAAAGAATCTAAGATAAATATTCTTGTTCATAAATATGAATTATTTAGCATGGAGCAAACTGAAACTATAGCATGCATGTATACTAGATTCACCGATATTGTGAATGGTTTGAAAAGTCTAGGCAAGACCTATACTAACTCTGAACTTGTTCGCAAAATTCTTAGGTCACTACCAAGGACTTGGAAGCAAAAGTGACAGCAATCCAAGAAGCCAAGGACCTCAACACTTTACCCTTGGAGGAGCTACTTGGATCTCTAATGACCCATGAGCTAACCATGAAGCAGCACAAGAGGAAGATGTTAAGAAGAAAAAGACTATAGCTCTTAAGGCTGCAGAAAGTGAGGAGAGCTGCAGTGATAATGATGATAATGATGAGATAGCTCTTCTAGCTAGGAAGTTCAAAAAATTCATGAGAAGAAAGAGACCCTTCCACAAGAAGAAATCAGGAATTAAAATGGAAGGAGAAAAAGAAAAAGAAAAGGACAAGGACAAAGAGAAAGACCCCTTGATATGCTATGAGTGTAAAAAATCGGGGCACTTCAGATACGATTGTCCTCAATTGAAGAAGACTTACAAGAAGAAGAAGAAAGCATATATTGCAACATGGAGTGACAGCGATGAATCTCTTCAGAGGAAGAACAAAAAGAAGTTGCAAACATTTGCTTTATGGCAAACGATGAAAACGAGGTAAGTTCCGAAAACCCTAGTGATGAGTTTGCATTTGATGAATTATTTGAAGCCTTTAATGAACTAGTAGATGATTTTAAAGTTTTGAAAAAGAAATATAAATCTTTAAAAAAATAATTCAATTCTAATTAAAGAAAAAGATAATCTTACTAATGAGACTAAGATGCTGAAATCTGAAAAAGAAAATTTGATAAAAGAAAAAGAATCAATTTCCAACGAAAATGATAAATTAAAGAAGGAAGTTGATAAATATAAGAATATTGTTGATAAATTTACTTATAGTTCTGAAAAACTTAATTTATTATTGAGTAATCAAAGAGCTATATTTGATAAGGCTGGATTAGGATATAGACCTAACATAAAACAAAAATTTATCAAAAACTTTTTTAGAAAAGAACAAAATAGAGATAATGTTACATGTCATTATTGTAACAAGAAAGGCCATAAATCCTATGAATGTGATGCAAGAAACAGTAACAAAAAATTAAGTAGCAAAAGCAAGAAAATTTGGGTTCCCAAAGGAACGATATTTTATGCTACTAACCATGAAGGACCCAAGAAGGCTTGGGTACCTAAATATAAGACTTAATTATTTTTGCAGGAGTGTCTTGCAGCCAAAAGATCAAAGCGAAAGTGGTATCTCGATAGTGGCTGCTCAAGACACATGACGGGTGATAAGGATCAATTCATCACCCTTGAGAGCAAAAGAGGAGGAGTTGTTACGTTTGGTGACAATGGCAAAGGCCAAATCATGGGGTTTGGTAATATTCAAATAACTCCCTCCACATATATTGAAAATATTTTATATGTCAATGGTTTAAAACATAATCTTATAAGTATTAGCCAATTATGTGATAAAGGTTTTAAAGTATCATTTGAAGCATCTGTCTGCACCGTTTCTAATCCCATTGATAATAGCATTGTTTTTTGGAAATAGAAATGGCAATGTATACTTGATTGATTTAGACAATTTGTCTACTAGTAATCATTGCTTAGTTGCTAATAATGCTAATATGAATGAGATTGGTTGGTTATGGCATCGTAGATTAGGTCATGCAAGCACACACCTAATTTCAAAATTAATAAGAATGGATTTAGTAAAAGGACTTCCACAACTAGACTTTGAAAATAACAAAATTTGTGATGCATGTCAATTTGGAAAACAAACTAGAAATTCTTTTAAAACCAAAAATATTGTTTCCACTTCTAGGCCACTTGAACTACTTCACATGGATCTTTTTGGACCTACTAGAACCACAAGTCTAGGAGGAAAGAAATATGGTCTTGTGATTGTAGATGATTATTCTAGATACACTTGGGTACTATTTTAGCTCATAAGGATGAGACCTTTCCATTATTTTTGAAATTCTTCAAGAAGGTCACAAATGAGAAAAACAACACCATAGTGTCTCTAAGAAGTGATCATGGCACTGAATTTGAAAATCATTTATTTGAAAACTTTTGCATAGAAAATCATTCATCATAATTTTTCAGCACCCAGAACACCACAACAAAATGGAGTAGTTGAAAGAAAAAATAGAACTTTAGAAGACATGGCCCGTACCATGCTATGTGAAAGCAACTTACCAAAATACTTTTGGGCAGAAGCTATAAACACGCATGTTACATTCTTAATAGAGCTTTAATTAGGCCAATCATTAAGAAAACTCCTTATGAAAATAATAGAAAACCAAACATAAGTTACTTTCATGCATTTGGTTGTAAATGTTTCATTCATAATAATGGTAAAGATAATCTAGGAAAATTTGATGCAAATCTGACGAAGGAATTTTCTTAGGATATTCAACATCTAGTAAAGCCTATAGAGTATTTAACAAGAGAAACTTAATTGTAGAAGAATCTATTCATATAATCTTTGATGAATCTTTAGCATCGAGTTCCAGAAAGATTGATGATGAGGAAGATACAAACATTTTAGAAAGAGACATTGAAAAATTGAATATAGATGTATCTTCAGATCATGAACAAGAAGCTAAAGATAATGATTCTCCTAGTGTTGATGTTGTTGATGCAAATCATAATGATATGGATCTTCCTAGAGACTGGAGATATGCCTATGGTCATCCAAAAGAATTAATTATAGGTGATCCATCTCAAGGAGTAAGAACTAGATCATCAATGAGAAACATCAATAATCATCTTGCATTTGTATCTCAAATTGAACCTAAAACTATTGAAGAAGCAGAAAAAGATAATAATTGGATGTTAGCTATGCAAGAAGAATTAAATCAATTTACTAGAAATAATGTTTGGACTCTTGTAGATAGACCTAAAGATCATTCTGTTATAGGATCAAAATGGGTATTTAGAAATAAATTAGATGAAAATGGCATAGTAATTAGAAACAAAGCTAGATTAGTTGCAAAAGGATATAATCAAGAAGAAGGAATTGATTTTGATGAAACTTTTGCACCTGTAGCTAGACTAGAAGCAATTAGATTACTACTTGCATTTGCATGTCATTTGCATATCAATTTATTTCAAATGGATGTTAAAAGTGCATTTTTAAATGGATTTATAAATGAGGAAGTTTTTGTTGAACAACCTCCTGGTTTTGAAGATCATGAATTTCCAAATCATGTTTTTAAATTGCACAAAGCACTATATGGTTTAAAACAAGCACCTAGAGCTTGGTATGAAAGATTAAGTAAATTTCTGATTGAAAATGATTTTACAAGAGGAAATGTTGATAAAACACTATTTTTGAAAAGAAAAGACAAGGATTTATTAGTAGTACAAATATATGTTGATGATATTGTATTCGGTGCTACTAACAATTTGTTATGTCAAGAATTTGCTAAGTTAATGCAGGGTGAGTTTGAAATGAGCATGATGGGAGAACTCAACTTCTTCCTAGGACTTCAAATCAAGCAAAGCAAAGAAGGAATCTTCATCAATCAAGCCAAATACAAAAGAACTTCTCAAGAAGTTTGGAATGGAGTCAATCAAACCACTTGGAACTCCTATGAGTCCTTCATGCAAACTGGACAAAGATGAAGATGGTAAGAAAGTAGATCAAAAATATTACAGAGGTATGATCGGATCTTCTTTACTTAACAGCTAGTAGACCAGATATCATGTTTGCTGTATGTCTATGTGCTAGATTTCAATCTGAACCTAAGGAATCTCACTTAATTGCTGTAAAAAGAATTTTAAGATATTTAAGTGGAACTAAAAATGTAGGTTTATGGTATTCTAGAGACTCAACATTAAACTTGATTGCATATTCTGACTCTGACTATGCTGGATGTAAATTAGATAGAAAAAGCACAAGTGGAGCATGTCAATTCTTAGGAAGTAACTTAATCTCTTGGTTTAGCAAAAAGCAAAATTCGTTGCATTATCTACTGCTGAAGCAAAATATGTTGCAGCTGGAAGTTGCTGTGCTCAAATCCTTTGGATTAAGAGACAACTTGAAGATTATGGCATAACACTTGATAAAACTCCAATTAGATGTGATAACACAAGTGCAATAAATTTGACTAAAAATCCAATTCAACATTCAAGAACAAAACACATTGAAATTAGATATCACTTTATAAGAGAACATGTAGCTAATAATGAAATTTGTCTTGAATATGTTAATACTGAAGAACAATTAGCTGATATATTTACAAAACCCTTGAGTGAAGAAAGATTTTGTTATCTTAGAGGTGAATTAGGGATATGTGACCCTTTGGATTGATTTTGAAATGCTAAGGAATGACTATCTAGATTTTATTAATTTCTTGATATTCCTTTCATAATTTTAAGGACAAATTATCTAGTCATCTGAGTAACTTGATTCTTCATACTCCAAAATTTTATCAAGATTTTATCGAATTTATTTTGACAAGTTTCAGATGTTTGAATCTCAATTATTTTTCTCTGAAACTGTCAGTGGAGTCGACACCTCAGAATGAGGAGTCGACACCTTGTCTGTGTCGCTCTCGGTCCCTGACCTTGGAGCCGACACCCGTATAAGTGGAGCCGACTCCAGTTCGAGCGCTGACTGTGTTAGCGATTTGGAGTCGACACCCGACTTTGCGGGAGTCGACACCTGGGCATCCCAAATCGATTTATTAGGGCAGAGTCGACACCTCGTCATTTCGTATCTTCTCAAATCCTCTACCAAACTCTTCCAAAACTCTCTCAAAGCCTCCCCATCTCTAATCCTCTCTACCCAAGCTTTCCTAAGGATCCAATGGCACCTAAGAGAAGAGGTTCGGTGATTGGAGCGCTATGGTGACCGAAAAACGCTCTATGAGGCAACCCGTCCGCGAGCCGTCTCCAAGCGAGGATTCCTCCACCGCTTCACAATCCCAACTCTTCTTCCCCTCAGGTAGATACCCTAGCAGGGAGGGTAATAACTATGGGTAGAAAAGTTGACTTCGAGCTCTTTGATTCCGAAGGTTTCTCGATTGGAAGACAACTCAAAGAATTAGGCTGGGATAAAGTTTGTTCTCTTGATGTTCCTACATACCCAGCACTAGTAAAAGAATTTTACTTCAATTTATCGAGAGGTGATGGTGGTTTAGTGAGCTCTGTCAGAGGTAAACGATTCATCTTACTTTTCAAAAATTAGGAAACCTCCTAAGCATCCCCATTACCGGATTAGCAGCCGATATGCACAGTGAGAGATCAGCAGCTCTGTCGAGGATGTTAGGAAGAGAGGTTACAGAATTTGAAGAATTAGGGCTAACCAATTGCCCTTGGAATTAAGATTACTTCATAACATTTGTAGCAGGATTTTGTTCCCCAAAACCGGTCGTTTTGAGTATGTCTCTGAGCGGGACATTGTTGTGATGGACAGTATATTGACCGGTCAACCTATTAATTTAGTTGCTATGATGATATTCTATATGGCCGAGGCCGGAGGAAAAGAAGGTCGTCCTTACCTTACGGCATGATTCTGACCATGGTATTCAGGACCAAGGAGTAGTGATTCTAGAGAATGAACCATCCAAGAATCTCAGGCACACCGATTACTACAGTCTGGCCACTTTGCATAGGATGGGATTTGTAAAGGTGAACGGCAATGGGAAAGGAAAGGTAACTTGGATGAGAGAGCCCCTGAGCCTAGACTTTCTGGACCTTGTGAGGCTGTCCATCTGTGAGGGTTTCCTCTCCGCAGCCAAGGAGTCTGTTCGGCCCCTGCACCTGCTCAAACTCTTGTTCAGCCATCTACTTCATCAGTTGATTTTCAGACCTTCAATTGGAGCAACTCAAAGACTTACTTGCTGCTCAGAAGGATGAATTGAAGACTGAGTTTGATAATAAATTTATGAATCTTAAAGAAACTCTTTATTCCCTAGATGATCGCATCAGCAAGATAGAATCAACTCTTAGCTCTTCTGCTGGATCTTTAAGTTGTGATCTAAAAAATATATTTGAAGAACTTAAAGATATTTGTGGAGATTCTGAGACCTATTCAAAGTGCAATGCAAAGCTTTAGATAAAATCATGACTGCTTGCTCTTTTGTTGATAGAAGGTTGAAAGAATTTGTAGCCACTCAAAGTGATGGAATGGGAAAGATTTTGGATCATTTGACAAGAATCATTAGAAACAATCTGTAATTTCTTGTAATGAAGTCAAAGTTTTTTTCATGTAATGAGATATGTTGTTTGTTTGTAATGAAAGTTTAAATTTTTGATGTAATGAAAGTATAGTTTCTTTTTGTAATACTTGACTTTTGATGAAATGAAATTATCTTTTGATCTATCAATTTTATCTTTTGACTTAACTTCTCTTTATCTTTTTGTTGATTACAAAAAAGGGGGAGAAAGTTATGTCGTATATGCATTTGAATGAAAGCTATGTCATTGATTAGTATTTGATTGATTAGTATCAAATTAGTTTGAAAGTGAAAATTGATATAAATGAATCTTAAATATCAAATATGTATAGCAAAGGAAGAACAATTGATAATTTGAACTTCATAGGGGGAGCAACCTTATTCAGGGGGAGCCAACTTGTGAAGATCACTTCCTTGAAAATTTTAAGTTGAGAATACTATGCATATACTCAATGTTTTTATAATCATCAAAAAGGAAGAGATTGTTGACCCAATTATTGATTTTGATGATTAATAAAGGAATTGAGTATATTTATTTAATTACTAATAGATTTGATAAGTGTTTCAGGACTTAAAAATATTTGATCGATATAAAGGTATGAAGAAATGTGTTTTGAATCAATTGCAAATCATAAGTTTCAAAGTTTCAGAACCTGGAGTCGACACCTAGGAATGCTGGAGCCGACCCCATGGCTAGTCAAATATTCTTCTGATTTTTGATATGGTCTGGAGCCGACACTAGAGTTTCGGAGCCGACACCCAGAGTTTCGGAGTCGACACTTACAGTGTCCGGAGCCGACTCCAATGCGGGGACAGAACGCTTGTTTTTTTAGCATCTTGGAGCGACACACACAGTCTTTTGGAGCCAACACCTGACGATGGCGAGCCGACACCTAACTTTTTCGAAGCCGACACCTGAAAAGTTGGAGCCGAATCCAACCTATCTGGGATGAAATTTTAAAATGCCAGATCAGCTCTAACGGTAATATTTCCTTTTTACCTAACTTCTAACGGATATATTTTGTTTCCAGGTAAACTCCAACGGCTAGTTTCTTCCCAAAAATGGATTAAAGGAAATCTATAAAAAGGAGAACGCCCGTTTGAAAAATAATGAAAGAAAAAAATAGAAAATATAGAGAATATTCAAATCAAAAATCCAAGAAGTCTTGACCCTGAAATCCAAGAGAAAAGTATTCAAACTCAAATCCTTCCACTCCAAAAAGCTCAAAGAGGAATCCAAGGCATTCAACTTGAAAAATCGGAGGATTCTCAAAAAGGAAGAAGAAGCTCTGTTTTTGAAGATTTTTCAACTTCTCATCTGCAATACTTGCAACGAATCAAAGCTGAGGCCTGATTCAACATCTTCAAAGAGAAGAGGAAAAGAAGAAAAGAAGAAAAGCTCAAATTCAATCTACTTCAAACAGGCTTTTCTAACCCTATTCATTTATTTTGAATATTTGCTCATTTGAGGAGCTTTGTATTATTGAAAAATACTATTCTTTCTTGTTTGTGCTAGTTCTATCAAGGGATTGAACTAGTGGAGGTTGTATACCTCGGGTCAAGCTAGATTAGCTTGAGTTTAGGATTTTGTGCTGGTGAGCCCGAAAAACCGGCTGGGTTCATTGTGATCCCTGGGAAACAATAAGTTCTATGTTGTGATCTTGGAAAACAACTCGACTGTAATCAAGAGGATTATAGTGTGGACCCAAATGAACCTTGGGAGTGGACGTAGGTGTTGAATAGACCGAACCACTATAAAATCTTTATGTTTGCCGTGCTTCGATTATCTCTATCTCTATCTCCTTGTTTGTGCTTCATATTCACATTGCATTTAATTTCATTATCTCAAAGCCAATATTTTTTAAAGGGTTAAATTTTTTAAAAGAACCCAATTCACCCCCCCTCTTGGGTTACCATCTGGGCCAACACTCTCCATTCCCATTACTGTGTCCCCCTCTGGCAGGGGGGCTCACCAGCCACAACCGATGCTCCCGCTTCCCCCTCTTAGGGGTGGAAGAGTGACAGCCAATGCCGTCTCTCCTTAGCTCCTTCGAGCGGGATCCGAAAGGATGAGACCTCTTCTTGGACTTATGCTTATCCTTGGAGCCAGAGCCCCTATATCGCTTGCCCAACTCCTTCCTCATTTGGCCCATGAATGCGGACCTTTCGGTTGAAAACACAACAGATGTTCAGTTAAACAGCAATAGAATTACATAAACACACTGACCATCAAAGCAAAGACTCACCTTGAGGGTCAATAGAGCTAGGATCGGTGGCAAAAAGGGCATCCTCTGCTAACAGAGTGCTGGCTGATACCTTCTAACCACTGCGAAGGGTTACCAGATCCCTCTTCTTCTGCTTGCTCAACTTCGGGCGCGCCTCCGGATCCTTCACATAGATCGCCCATCCCCTCAAAAAATCTGAACCGATGTTTCCTTCGGCAACAAAAAATTGGGACTTCCACTCCTTTATCGAAGACGGGTTATCAGAAATCATCTTGAACAACTTCCAAGGACCAACGTAGGGCCACTCAGAGCTCCTCCCGAAAACTAGGTTGTAGTAGACTCGGAATATGGGAAGGGTCGCAGTCACCCCAACACGACTGCACATCAAGATGAACCTGATAAGATTGTGCCAGCTATTTGGGGCTGCCATTGTTGGACATATGTTGTAAAATCTCATCACCTTCTATATCAGTGGGTGAAGAGGGAATCGGAGACCTGCCCTCAAGCTCTTCTCATAGAAGAAGACTCCGTGGCTTAATTCGGTCGAAACCCGGTGCTCAGCCCTCGGCACCCATAAGGCTACATCCCGAGGAACCCTATAATGGCGACGGATCCTATCCAAGTCGTCAAGGGTTACCTCAGAGGCAACATCACCTAGACCCTTCATATTGGCTGAATAAGGGGCAGGATACGAACCAGCAAGCAAGGGCTTAGAGAAAGAGTGGAAAATCTCTATGACGGGGATGAAGAGGCATTATAGAAGGAGCATCGCCCTGGCCCTCTTTAAATAAATGCTTCGGAAAGAGAGCTCGAGATGCCAAAACTTCCGATATGGGCGCTAGAAATAAAGGAGTCCCGCCACGTGGAACTTCCGCTATCGCGGCCTACTGGAAACGAGGCGTTTCCTCCTCGAGCTATGACAAAAAATAATGATGAAATAGTGGCTTGTCATTTACGAGATTATCATTGCCCGCCTTTTTGAATCCCCCAAATGAGATTATTCCAGAACTCTACTCCCTATATCCGAACTTACACTTCGGACTAGGGAGTGAGGGGGCATATGATGAGGGATAAAATTATCATTACATCAATGACCATCCACATCGATGATTGGGTCAAATCCAATCTCAAAGTCCTGCCCGCCAGCTGTCAAACCGACTAAGCAGCGAAGCCCAATCGCCCTCGGCGGTGTCAGGTCATCTTGGCAGCCCGAGCCATTCCCATACCTCGGCAGCCCGAGCCATTCTCATACCTCGGCAGCCCAAGCCATTCTCATACCTTGGCAACCCGAGCCATCTATACCTCGGTAGCCCAAGCCATTCTCATACCTCGGCAACCCGAGCCATTTTTATACCTCAGTTACTCGAGCCATCCTTATACCTCAGCGACTTAGGCTGTCTATACCTTAGTAACCTGAGTTGCCCCTTTTGCTTCGGTCGGACCAAGGCACTCAAATACCTCTGCAGAATCCGATGCGAGAGAATTCAAATTCGCTATAATTGAATAAGATTCCAAGCGAAGAATCATACCCAGGAGTGGCCTAGAACCTATGTAATTGATGAATCTCAAGGCATCTACCAACTCTCCCAGCCGTCGATCCTCTAATTGACAAGATACGAACCCTACTGACCTCATAACAAACTTGATTCGAATTCGTTCTAAATCCTAACGGCTTTTAGACCTCCCCTCACGACACGCCCAAAGAATCAGGTGATCCCCTATAAATACCGCTGCCCTCTAATCTCTTAGGTACGCAACACGCATGCTTGAACACTCACTCATTTTTCACTCATCATCACACTGAGAGCAGCTCCATCTGAGCTCAGAGCTCTTGAGAGAGAAAACCCATCTAAGGAAGCTCTTCTGTGAGAGTCTTCTCTTCACATTTGCTTTCTGTGAATCTTCATTGACTTGGGCATCGGAGGGTCCTCCGTAGAGGGCAACCCCCACAGCACCCTCTGTGCACGGACTGTCTTGTAGGTTCCACCCCGAGGCTATGAGGTTGGCATTTGGATCAAGAGCCAGAAGCGCACCCAAGTTGAAGAACGGATTTCCATGACAATAAATATGAATCATTGCTCTATGTTAATTTCTTGCATGATACATTCCACATCACTAGAACATCATTTAATGGTGTCACCAGTGATGTTAGTGAGTAGTGATGATCAGCTTTTGGATAAGAGAGCTTGCTATCAAAATAAGAATAATGCTGTTGAAATTTAAGATGCTCGACCTCCTGGCAGTGGCTATAGAAGATAAAGGGATAGAGAGGTTGAAAGTGGTGCTCCATGGTTGACATGAGTCTAATTAAGGACTCTTGGTTTGGTGGTGATGCTCTAGCCAAGTAAAGATTGGCCATAAGGGCACAATGGAGCTCAACCCATGATGGTAGCAGAATTAAAATAAAAGAAAGGGGAAGAAAGAGAGAGGAGAGCAAGAAGGAGGTGGTAGTCAAAGGTGAGAGCAATGATGAAAGTGGGAGCACTCTAGCCAAACAGAGTCTAAATGAAGCTTTAAATTTTCTAAACCTAATTAACCTCCTTCCTCTTGGATTGGTCCTTGGACCTTTAGCTATGGCTTGAAAAGATTATTATTCATGATACATGGGACACCTCATTTAGAATACTAAATGGTATATGTATGTGTATATTGGTATTAGAGCAAACTGATACATTACATGGTTTTTTAATATTATCTATTTGTTTTGGAATTGATATTTTAATTTTTTTTCGTATCATATTAATTATGATGGCATTGATGCTTGTTGGGTCTTTAGGTGAAATATTTTGTTTGCTTTCTCAAAGCTTTTTATTTTTTAGGAAAGGCATGAAATGAGTAAGAATGAAAAGTAAGTAGACTTGAGTGGAATGAAAAGTAAGAGGATGCAAGTGAGGAATGACCATATTAGAGTAGTTATATTATTTCTGATACCTACTAAATAAAAAGAGTTGCAATTAAATATATTTTATTATTACATTTAAATTTTATTTGATTTTCAATATTAACATTGATATATTATGTTATTATAGAAAAATTGATGCAAACAAGTCTTACATATTTTCTATAACTACAACTTAAAAGGTGTAAGCCATGTCACATATCTTACTAAAGTTGGATTTGAAACATGGTATTCTTATTAAATGATCAGCTCACATTAAGGAATACTAAATTGATTTGAAGCGATTGGTTTGAAGCAATCCAAATTGGCCCTAAGCTGAATCTGTTCATCTTTTCAAAATGTTTCGCTTATCAGGTGGTGCTATAAATTAATTAGATTATCAAGTTTGGGTTGAACCCATTTTTTTAAAGAATCCATTTCTTTTAAGGTTCAACCAATTTTTTAAACAATTCATCTTTAAAAAAATATATATCTTTAGCTTAATTTAACCTTTCGAGAATCTTCTAGTGCCTCTTTCATAAAACACTAATCTTCATTCTTCGCTCATCGCCCACCACCATGCACAATCTGTTTTGTTGGAAAATTATTGAGAAATTATTTACCCAATTATTAATTTTGATGATTAACAAAAGTCATGAGTATATTCCTGGTGTTTCTGATAAATTTGATAAGTATTTCAGGAATTAAGATCGGTTATTTATCCAAATGGTACTTAGAAATCAGTTTTGAATTGAATTTCAATGAAATTTATTTAAGTTCAGAACTTGGAGCCGATACCCTAATAGACTCGAGCCAACTCCAGAGCATATCAGAACAGTTCAATATTTTTGGCACGGTTCGAAGTCGATACCTAGAGTTTCGGAGCCAATACCTGAAGTTTCGGAGCTGACACATGGATTTTGGGAGCCGACTCTAACCTGAGTTACAGAGACTATTTTTTGGAGCAATTCTTGGAGCCGATACTTCAGAAATCAGGAGTCGACTCCAGTCAGCAGTGAGTCAACACTTTGCAAAGTCGGAGCCGACTCCACGATGGATTGTTTTTTGCTATTTTTGGAAACCCAATCTGGAGCCGACACATGAAAAGTTGGAGCCGACTCCAACCTATCAAGAACGATTTTTAAAAGTGCCAAATCAGTTCTAATTGATTTATTTTTCCACCTAACTCTCAACGGATATATTTTCTTGTGTGGAGAATCATCCAAGGTACATTTTCAATGGCTATTTCTCACCTAATCTCGGATTAAAAGTCTATAAAAAGGGGGATTCGTCTGTTCAAAAATACCAAGACAGCAAAGGAAGAAAAAGAGGAAAAATATCAAAAAAATCAAGAGAAATCCCTAGTGAAAAAGGGAGAGAATAATCTCTAAGTCCAAGCCTATCAATCCAAGAGAGATTCAAGAGAAATCCCAAGCCCTAAAAGTTCAAAATCGAAGGATTTTCAAAGGAGAAAAGGAGAAGAGCAAAAGCCCTATTTCCTCAACATTCTCTTCAATGAGCTGTGTTCAAGATTTAAAGTTTAATCCTTGCTCATCCATTCAAAAGAGAAGAGGAAAAGAAGAAAAGCTCAACCTCAAATCGCTTCAAACAGGCTTTTCTAATCTTGTTTTATTTACATTGCATATTTGCTCATTTAAGGAGCTATTAATTGTTGTAAACTTTATTTTGAATTGTTGTTTGCTAATTCAATTAGGGAGATTGAATTAGTTGAGATAGTTTACCTTGGGACAAGCTAAGTTTAGCTTGGGTTAAGGTTTTGTGCTGGTGAACCTGTGAAAATCAACTGGGTTCGTTGTGACCCCGTGTAAAACAACAAGTTAGAGTTGTGAGCTTGTAAAACAACAAGTTAGAGTTGTGAGCTTGTAAAATAACTCAACTGTAATCAGAAGATTATAGTGTGGACCCAAAAGTTGCTTAGGAGTGGACGTAGGTATGGGATACACCGAACCACTATAAATCTTTGTGTGTTTGTCGTGCTTTTGTCTCTCTTTCTCTCTCATTTACATTGTGTTCATTACTTACTGCATCACTTCACTTGTGCACTTAATCCTTGTGAAATTGGTTTTAAGTTTTAATTGTTAAATTTTAAAAAGAATCCAATTCAGCCCCCCCTCTTGGGTTGCCATCTGGGCCAACAATTGGTATCAGAGCTTGTGCTCATTTTTATTTGATCTAACAATCAAGAGTTAAAGATCCAAATGGTAATACAAGCTTGTTCATCTTTTGCTGAAGGTCAATCTACTAATAGGCCACCTTTGTTTAATGGCTTAATTATTCATATTGGAAAGCAAGAATGAGGATTTTCATTCAAGCTTTAGATTATGAATTGTGAAGTGTTATTACAAATGGATCTAATACACCCACACACATTGTAGACGGTTCAATAGTTCCAAAGCCCGAAAGGGATTGGAATGAGAACGATAAGAAAATGGCTCAGCTTAATACCAAAGCCATGAATGTTTTATATTGTTCTTTGGATGCAAATAAATTCAACAGAATATCTACTTGCATTTTAGCCAAAGAAATATGGGATAGATTAGAAGTTACCCATGAGGGTACTAACCAAGTAAAAGAATCCAAAATTAACATTCTAGTGCACAAATATGAATTGTTTAGCATGGAACAAACTGAATCAATCACATGCATGTACACTAGACTCACAAATATTGCTAATGGATTAAAAAGTTTTGGTAAGACTTATACTAATTCCGATTTGGTGCGTAAAATTCTTAGATCTCTTCTAAGATTATGGAAAGCAAAAGTAACTACAATCCAAGAAGCCAAAGACTTGAATGCTCTACCTTTGGAGGAGCTACTTGGATCCTTGATGACCCATGAATTGACAATGAAACAACATCAAGAGGAAGAAGTCAAGAAGAAAAGAACCATAGCACTCAAGGCTGCAGAACATGATAAGAGCAGCAATGAGGAAGAAGAAGATGATGATGAAATAGCTCTCCTTGCAAAGAAGTTTAGAAAGTTTATGCAAAGAAGGAGACCCTTCCACAAAAGGAAATCTGGAATCAAAATGGAAGGAGAAAAGGAAAAAGAAAGGGATAAAGATAAAGAAAAAGAACCCTTGACATGTTATGAATGTAAGAAGCTGGGACATTTTCGATCTGAATGTCCTTAATTAAAGAAGAGATATAAAAAGAAAAAGAAGGCTAATGTTGCAACATGGAGTGATAGTGAAGAATCTTCATCCGAAGAAGAACAAAAAGAGGTTGCAAACATATGCTTCATGGCGAATGACGACAACGAGGTAAGTTCTGAAACTACTTATGATGATTTTACATTTGATGAATTATATGAAGATTTTAATGAGCTAATTAGTGATTTTAAGGTTTTGGAAATGAAAAACAAATCTTTGAAAGCTGAAAACTTAAATCTTCTCAAAGAGAAAAATGAACTAATTCTTGAGGTCAAAATCTAAAACCTGAAAATGAAGTTTTACTAAAAGAGAAGGAATCAATTTCTAATGACAATATTAATTTGAAGAAAGAAATTGATAAATATAAGAATATTATTGACAGATTTATATATAGCTCAGAAAAATTAAATTTACTTTTAAGTAATCAAAGAGCTATTTTTGATAAAGCCGGATTAGGTTATAGACCTCACATGAAACAAAAATTTGTAAATAATTTCTTTATTAAGAAAACAACCAAAAATGATGTTTCATGTTATTGCTATAACAAAAATGGGCATAAATCTTATGAATGTAATTTTAGAAAATCTAATAAGAATTTAATGCTTAAAGGAAAGAAAATATGGGTTCCAAAAGAAACTATTTTTATTGCTACTAACCATGAAGGACCCAAGAAAGCTTGGATACCTAAACAAAAGAATTGATTATTTTGTAAGAGTGTCTTGCGGCCAAAGGATCAAAATGAAAGTGGTATCTTGATAGTGGCTGCTCAAGGCACATGACGGGTGACAACGAGCAATTCATCACCCTTGAAGATAAAAGAGGAGGAGTTGTTACTTTTGGAGATAATGGCAAAGGCCAAATTATGGGATTTGATAAAATTCAAATAACTCCATCCACTTTTATAGAAAATATTTTATATGTTGACAGTTTAAAGCATAATTTAATTAGCATTAGCCAATTATGTGATAAAGGTTTCAAAGTTTCCTTTGAAGCTTCTATTTGCACTGTTTCTAATCCCATTGACAATAGCATTATATTTGTTGGAAATAGAAATGGTAATGTATACTTAATTGATTTAGACATTTTGTCTACTAGTAACCATTGCTTAATTGCTGATAATGCTAAGGTTAATGAGATCGGATGGTTGTGGCATCGTAGATTAGGTCATGCAAGCACACACCTAATTTCAAAATTAATTAGAATGGATTTAGTTAAAGGACTTCCAAAACTAGATTTTGAAAACAATAGAATTTGTGATACATATCAATTTGAAAAATAAACTAGAAATTCTTTTAAATCCAAGAATATTGTTTCAACTACTAGGCCACTTGAACTACTACATATGGACCTTTTTGGACCTACTAGAACCACTAGTATAGGAGAAAAGAATATGATCTTATGATAGTAGATGATTATTCTAGATATACTTGGGTATTATTTTTAGCTCACAAAGATGAGACTTTCTTGATATTCCTGAAATTCTTTAAGAAAGTCACAAATGAAAAAAATACTACCATAGTGTTTCTTAGAAGTGATCATGGCACAGAATTTGAAAATCATCAATTTAAAAATTTTTATATTGAAAATGGCATTCATCATAAATTTTCTGCACCTAGAACACCACAACAAAATGGAGTAGTAGAAAGAAAAAATAGAACATTAGAAGATATGACCCGTAACATGCTATGTGAAAGCCAACTCCCAAAGTACTTCTGGGCGGAAGCTATAAACACATCATGTTACATCCTTAATAGAGCTTTAATTAGGCCAATTCTTAAGAAAACTCCCTATGAACTATGGCATAATAGGAAACCTAACATTAGTTATTTTCATGCATTTGATTGTCGATGTTTTATCCATAACAATGGTAAGGACAATCTTGTGAAGTTTGATGCTAAATTTAATGAAGGTATATTCTTAGGTTATTCAACATCTAGTAAAGTATATAGAGTGTTCAATAAGAAATATTTAATTGTAGAAGAGTCAATTCATGTAGTATTTGATGACTCTTTAGCATCAAGTTCTGAAAATATTGATGATGAGGAAGATACAATTTTGCTTTAAAGAGATATTGAAAAATTAAATATAGATGTATCTTCAAACCATGAACAAGAAGCTAAAGATGATGGCTCTCCTAAGGATGATGTTATTGATACTACTCGTAATGATATAGATCTACCTAGAGATTGAAGATATGCTTATGGTCATCCAAAAGATTTAATCATAGGTGATCCATCTCAAGGAGTAAGAACTAGATCATCAATGAGGAACATTAATAATCATCTTGCATTTGTATCTCATATAGAACCCATATCTATAGAAGAAGCTAAAAAAGAAAGTAATTGGATGCTAGCTATGCAAGAAGAATTAAATTAATTTACTAGGAATAATATATGGTCCTTAGTTGATAGACCTAAAGGTCATTCTGTTATAGGATCTAAATGGGTATTTAGAAATAAATTATATGAAAATGGCATAGTAATTAGAAATAAAGCTAGATTGGTTGCAAAAGGATATAATCAAGAAGAAAGAATTGATTTTAATGAAACTTTTTGTTGGCCCCTAGATTGATTTTGATAATTACAAAACAATTAAGACTGTTTATTAGGGAAATTAAGATTAATGCAAGGATGTACAAGTGACGTACAGGTGAGCCTTATCAAGTAAAATTTTATTTGTTGCATAGAAGCTTATTTCTCTTACCTTGAATATAGCTAATTGATTCTTTATTCCTTGGATTATTGCATGACCATGTGAGCTAGCTTATTTCCTTCCTTAGCTAGCTTCCTCCACTTGCTAGCTAACCATTTTTCCTCTCACAAATAAGCCTAGCCGAACCATGAACAATTTGAGTTGACTTGTAAGCTAGCTATTCTTCCTTGTAACAGGCTGGCCGAATGGACTCTATATTAAGTTAGCTTGTGAGCTAACTTCTCTCCTCTCCTTAGCTAACCTGTTAACCTTTGTAAGCTAACTATTTACTACAGAATTTTTTGTTGGCCGAATGGTTCTTGGAATAATCTAGCTAGGCAGCTAGCTGGTTAGCTTCATGAGTTGGCTTGATGTTCCTTAGAGTTAATTATTTTTCCCTGCAGATTCTCTTGGCCGAATGGAATTTAAAGCAAGCTAGCTGGAGAGATAGCTTCCCCTTTGGACGTCTGGATGAATTTTTAAACTAAGTTAGCCAACAAGCTAACTATTTTGTTCTTCTGTTACTCTTGGCCGAATGCATGGTGAAAGCAGTTAGCTTAACAGCTAACTACTTTTTCTTTTTCTTACTTCCCACGTTACATGAATTTTAAACTAGAGTTAGCTAACAAGCTAACTACTTTTATCATGAAAGCTCTTTACTTTTTATCTAGCTAAATGAGGAGCTAACCACTTTATTCATTCCCTCTTCCAACCGCATGAAAATTTTGAATTGAGTTAGCTCTAGAGCTAACTATTTTTAACCTGGCCTCATGCACTTTTGAGATAGTTAACTAAAGAGCTAACTATTTCTAAAGGGCTCTCTGTTCATGAAAGGTTGGTTTCTTGCTTTTATGACTAGTTAGCTAAAGAGCTAACTAGCTTGTGCCTTAGCTACCTAAGAAGCTAACTACTTTTCTATATGGCAGATTTTTTCATCTCCAAGCCGTTTACTCATCCAAGAAAGCTACCTAAGAAGCTAACCACTTTATCCTGGATGCCTTGTCTAGCCGTGTGGATGATGGAAAGAGCTAACTCATTTGCTAGCTACTTTATTTCACCTTTATGGCTGATTTCTTCTTGATCGTGGAGTCTTGTTAGCTAGCTAACTAGCTTTAGTTACTTAGCTAGCTTGGGCATCTTCTCCTTTTGTTCCATGGCCACACGACTTCAAGAGCTAGCTGCTGGAAATTAATTCCAGCCAACCACTCTTCAAATCTTAAATGCTCTCTCTCTCTTTAATTATATTTTCGCTTTCATGGTTACTGACTTTTCCCTTTTGGTGTTTGACAGAGATCTTTCTTTGCCAAAGATTAAATGCAATCAATGTTCAGGGAAACAAACTCAAACGGTTATATTTCTTTCCATTTTTATTTCCTCTTATTGCCAATGTATCTAACGGACATATTTTTGTTTGGTTTAAATAGATGTGATCAGAGGAACACAATGATGAATTTTAACAAATCGGAAAAAGAAAAAGAGAAGAATGAAATAAAAAAAAAGAGAGTATTCATTGCATATTTTTTCGGAGTGTTAAAGAGCAAGTTCTTATGCATTGAAGTTGATAAATCTCAATCCTTGCTCAAGTCGTCCAGATCCGATGAAGTATTCAAAGTTTTCAGCTACCTCGGAGATCCACATTTTTGCTGTAGATTTGCTTCAAATTTGTTAAGTATTCTTTGAATATTTGCTCAAGTTAGGAGCTATTTGTTATCTATTCTAAAATTCTTTATAATAGGGTTAGAGATAACCCTAAGATTGTTGTTTGGCTTCCTTGTGCCGTTAAACAAGAGGACTAGCCGGGAAGGCTAGGGGCTTCGCTTCCTTGCGCCGTGAAACAAGAGGACTAGCCGGAAAGGCTAGGGGTTTGGATGCCTTGTGTTGTGAAATAAGAGGACTAGCCGGGAAGGCTAGGGGTTGTAATCGTTGTGATATGATTAGTGAAATTCCCAAAGAGTTTTTGGGGAGTGCACGTAGGAGCCGAGTTTGGCACCGAACCACTATAAACCCTCTTATGTTTGTGATTGCTTATTGTGTATGATTTTGTTTCATGCACTCCACTACACTGCTGTGAACTAATTTTTAACTAGTGATTAAGTACATATCTGCGCTAGTAATTAATTTTAAAATACCCAATTCACCCCCTCTCTTGGGTTACTAGACCTGGGCAACAAGTTGTATCAGAGCAGCGTGCTCTTGATTTCTATAGCTTTGAAAAGCTTGGAGCTAAAGATCAATAGTAATCCAAATGGGATCTATGTTGACTGAAGGATAATCAACTAATAGACCATCTTTGTTCAATGGAATAAATTACACATATTGGAAAGCATAAATGAAAATCTTCATTCAAGCACTTGATTATGATTTATGGAGAATCATAATAAATGGACCACACACACCCACTGTTAAGATTGATAATATTGATATTGCAAAGCCTGAATCAGAATGGGATGAGCAAGATAAGAAATTAGCTCAATTAAATGCAAAAGCTATGAATGTTCTTTATTGTTCTCTTGATGCAAATGAGTTTAACTGCATATCTACATGCATGTCTTCTAAAGAAATTTGGGATAGACTTCAAGTCACCCATGAGGGTACTAATCAAGTCAAGGAATCCAAAATTAATATGCTTGTTCATAAGTATGAATTATTTAACATGGATTCAGCTGAAAATATCACTGATATGTTTACTAGATTTTCTGATATCATTAATGGTTTGAAAAGTTTGGGAAAATCTTATGCTAACAGTGATCTTGTTAGAAAAAATTTAAGATCTTTACCTAGATCTTGGAAGCAAAAGTGACTGCTATACAAGAAGCAAAAGACCTCAATACTTTATCTCTTGAAGAATTGGTCAGTTCTTTGATGACTCATGAACTCCAGCAACGACAACACAATGATGAAGATGAATCAAAGAAGAAAAGGACTATGGCATTAAAGAGTACTGCTCAAGATGAGGAAAGTGAGGAAGAAACCAGTGATAGTGAAAAAGATGATGAAATGTCACTTATCTCTAGAAAATTCAAGAAATTTATGAGGAGAAAGAAATTTAAAAAAAGAAAAATATTTACCAAAGGAGATCATAGCAAAGAAAAGGAAAAAGTGAACCTCCTATATGCTTTGAGTGCAAGAAGCCTGGACATATCAAACCGGAATGTCCACAATTGAAGAAAGGATTTAAGAAAATAAAGAAGAAAGCTATGTTGGCTATATGGAGCGACAGTGAAGTAACAAGTTCATAAGATGAAGAAAAGATTGAAGTTGTCAATGTATTTCATGACGATGATAATGAGGTAAGTCCTAGTTTTCTAGATGACTTTACTTTCGATGAATTGCATGGTGCATTCTATGAACTTGTAGATGATTTTACAAAATTAAGTTCAAAGAACAAAATTTGAAAAATGAAATTAAAGAACTTATTCTTGAAAAAGAAAGAATTTCAAATAACAATGAATCATTATTAAAGGAAAACCAAGATTTGAAAATTGAAGTGAGTAAATTAATACCAATTATTGATAAATTTACTTTGAGTTCAGAAAAGCTAGAAATGATATTAAATAGTCAAAGGGCTGTTTATAATAGAGCTGGTCTTGGATATAATCCTATTGAAAGACAAAAATTTCTGAAAAATATTTATGTGCATGCTGATGATTCAACTAAAATTACATGCTTTAAATGATAAATTAGGACACAAAGCATATACTTGTCACATATACAAAGTCAAACAAATATGGGTTCCAAAGGAACCATTTTAACTAACCTAAAAGGACCCAAGAAAGCTTGGGTACCTAAGAGGAAAACTTAAAATTGTGTATGCAGGTGTGTCTTGCTACCCGAGCAACTAAAAGACAATGGTACTTGGACAGTGGGTGCTCAAGACACATGACGGGTGATGAATCTCAATTCATCACTTTGGAGGTAAAAGATGGAGGTGTTGTTACTTTTGGTGATAATGGCCAACGAAAAATTATTGGCATTGGAAAAATAGGCATCACACCTCATGCTTTTATTGATAATTCTTACTTGTGAAAGGATTAAAACATAATTTATTAAGCATTAGTCAATTATGTGACAAAGGATTTAAGGTTACATTTGAATCATCTTTATGCATTGTTAAAAATCCTACAAATGAAAATATGAAATTTATTGGTCATAGGCATGGTAATGTATACATTGTTGATTTGAATGATTTGAATGATCAAAATGTTGATTGCCTAGTTGCTATGAATAATAAAATAGATAATAGTTGATTATGGCGCCGTAGGTTAGCTCATGCAAGCATGGATTTGTTATCTAAATTAATCAAAAAGGATTTAGTAAATGTTTTGCCAAAACTTACTTTTGAAAAAGATAAAATCTGTTATGCTTGTCAATTTGGAAAACAAACCCGAGTATCTTTTAAATCGAAAAATGTGATTTCAACCACTAGACCTTTGGAACTCTTGCATATGGATTTATTCGGTCCTACAAGAACAACTAGTCTAGGAGGAAAAAGAATGGTTTTATCGTAATTGATGATTTTCTCGTTTTACATGGGTTTTATTCTTAGCTAGTAAAGATGAAGAATTTTGTCATTTCAAAAACTATTTAAAAGAATTATAAATGAAAAGAATTCTTCTGTTTTATCGATGCAAAGTGATCATGGAAAAGAATTTGAAAATCAATATTTTGAAAATTTTTGTAATGAAAATGGAATTGAACATAATTTTTCTGCACCAGAATACCTCAATAAAATGGAGTAGTAGAATGAAAGAACATAACTTTAGAAGAAATGGCTCGTACCATGTTGGGTGAGAGTAATCTCCCAAAATACTTTTGGGCTAAGGCTATCAACAACACTGCATGTTATGTTTTAAATCGTGTATTAATCAGACCTGTTTTGAAAAAGACTCCGTATGAACTTTGGAAAGGAAGAAACCTAACATCGGTTATTTTCATGTTTTTGGATGCCGCTGTTTTGTTTTAAATAATGGGGAAAAAATCTTGATAAATTTGATTCTAAATATGATGAAGGAATTTTTCTCGGTTATTCTGTACATAGTAGAGCTTTTAGAGTTTTTAACAAAAAGACTTTAGTAGTTGAAGAATCAATTCATGTTATCTTTGATGAATCCAATAATCTTCCATTAAAAAAGAGAAAAGGTATAAATGATGTAGATGAAATTGAAGATCAACTCAAAGATATCACCTTGAAGGACAAGAGGATTCAGATACACAAGAGGTAAATGAAGAAAGTAATGCTAATCCACCTGAAGCCTCACAAGGTAATGATGATTTAGAAAGAGGATGGAGGTATGTTCATAGTCACCCTAAAGAACAAATTATTGGTGAAATATCTCAAGGAATTAGGACGAGATCGTTATTTAGAGATACTTATAATAACTTAGCATTTGTTTCTAAAATTGAACCTAAATGCTATGATGAAGCTAAAAATGATATTGATTGGATAAATGCAATGCATGAGGAACTTAATCAATTTGAAAGAAATAATGTATGGACTCTTATTGATAGACCTCATGATCATCAAATTATAGGAACTAAATGGGTTTTTAGAAATAAATTGGATGAACATGGTAACATAATTAAAATAAAGCAAGACTAGTAGCTAAGGGTTATAATCAAGAAGAAGGAATTGATTTTGATGAAACTTATGCCCCTGTTGCTATATTAGAAGCTATCAGATTACTTCTTGCTGTTGCTTGCTTTATGAATTTTAAACTATATCAAATGGATGTTAAAAGCACTTTCCTAAATGGATACATTGCTGAATAAGTTTTTGTGGAACAACCACTCAGCTTTGAAAATCACTTGTTTCAAACCACATATTTAAATTAAACAAAGCTTTGTATGGTTTGAAGCAAGCATCCCGGGCTTGGTATGAGAGGTTAAGCAAATTCTTGATAAGTAATGACTTCATTCATGGAAACGTAGATATAACTCTATTTATTAAAAGACAAAATGATGATATTTTAATTATTCAAATCTATGTAGATGATATCATTTTTGGTGCCACTAATGATTCTTTATGCAAGGACTTTGCTAAGCTTATGCAGGGAGAGTTCAAGATGAGTATGATGGGAGAATTAAATTATTTCTCGACTTCAGATCAAACAAAGCAAAGATGGGATCTTCATAAGCCAATCCAAGTATATCAAGGAAATGATCAAAAAGTTTGGCATGGAGACATCTAAGAGTATCGGTACCCCTATGAGCTCATCTTGTAGACTTGAATCTTATAATTCTAAAAAGTCTGTTGATTTAAAACTTTATAGAGGCATGATAGGATCTTTACTATATTAACTGCTAGTAGACCTGATATCCTGTTTAGTGTTTGCATGTGTACCAATATCAAGCTAATCCTAAAGAATCACACTTGCTTGCTGTTAAAAGGATATTTAAATATTTAAATGGAACTAAAAATTTAGGACTTTGGTATGACAGAAAATCTAGCATTGACTTAATAGGATACATAGATTCAGACTTTGCTGGATGTAAATTAGACAGAAAATCAACTAGTGAACTTGCCAATTCCTAGGTGTTAACTTAATCTCATGGTTTAGCAAAAAGTAAACTTCAGTAGCATTGTCTACGGTCGAGGCCGAATACATTGCAGCTGAAGTTGCTGTGCTCAAATTTTGTGGATTAAGCAGTAGCTAGAGGATTATGGTATCAAACAGAAATGCATACCAATAAAATGTGATAACACTAGTGCAATTAATTTAACTAAGAATCCCATTCAATATTCAAGAACTAAATATATAGAAATTAGACATCATTTCATTAGGGATCATGTTAATAATTGTGACATTGTACTAGAATTCTTATGTACTGAAAAACAACTTGCAGATATTTTTACTAAACCATTAGAATAATGAAATTTTATGAAATTAGAAGGGAACTTGAAATGATTGATCCATCTATTTAATTAATTATGCTTGTGGTACTTGACTTTATGATTAAATATCATGGTTGGCATGTGTTGCTTCACTAATCTTAATCTAATCAATTAAATCCCTTCATGAAATATCTTTTAAATTGTAATTATTGCTTTTGTCTTTTAGTGTGTCAGTTAGCTGACTAGTTAACTGATTTTGCCCATCTCCCTTTCATGAAACTGGCCACCTACATTTTTCTTGGACTTATTTAAAGTAGTTAACTGACCAGGCAACCAACCAGCCACTGATCAGTTAACCGCTTTAGATCTTCATATAAAAGCTTTCATCCCTCTTCATTCCACATGTTTTCATCAAGAAAAGTCTTCTTCTCCACGCCTTCTCCATACCGTCTCCCTCCTTCACTCTTCTTTCTTCTCCTTCAAGCTTCAAATCCTTCCACATCTAGAAGAAAGGGAATGGCTCCAAAGAAGAAATCAACTCATTTAAGGGATGAGTCCTCGGATCTTCCAAAGAAGCCTTCTTCTTCTTCTTCAAGATGTATCTTTCCATCCATTACCACTAGATCAATAGCAAATGGAAGGTTAGTATATTTTAATTTCCTAGAACAAGAAGAGTTTAAGATAGGAAAACAACTTGCATCTCAAGGTTGGTCAAATCTTTTATCCATTAAAAAGCCTATCTTTCCAAATCTAATATATGAGTTTTATGAAAATATAAACTTTGGTGATGGAACCATGACCTCAACTGTCAAAAATGTTAAAATCCAATTTGATAGTGAAATGCTAGGTTCCGCCTTAGGTATTCCATCAAATGGTGTTCTAGTAAACTTTCCAAGTGAAAGAAACTATAAAATTGCAACGATTTTAGGCTTAGAGGATAATGATGCTAATATAATGAATCTTGATGCAAACATGTTATCTGTTGAAAATAGATTGCTACATAGCATCATTGCAAATATTTTTGCTCCTCGTGTCGGATTGTTTAATGTTGTAACTGATAGAGATATAGGTATAATGTTTGATATATTAGAAGAAACTCCTTTAAACTTTCCTGAATTAATGATGATAATTATGAAAGAAGCTGTAGGTAGTTCTAAAGCTGCATTACCATACAGGATGTTTCTCACTTACATGTTTGAATTTCACCATGTGAAACTCAAAGGAGAAACGAATGTAGCATTACGTCATACTGATATATTTAATGCTCATTCCCTCCATCATATGGATTATGCTAAACGAAATGGTATATGGACAAAAGTTAGGTCTAGAACTGGTGATAAACCTGCTCTTCAACCAACAAATTTAGTACCTTCAATCCATCTCCACCTGCTTGCTCTCCTCCAAACTTCTTTAATTTTGATTATCATCAACCCAATCAATTCTTAGCTGGAATGACTGAACCAAATCCGTTTTTAAATGAACCTCCTGATATTCCCGAATCTTCAAATCGATATAACAACTCAACTTCTACTCTTCCTACCGTGCTAATCAGTGAAGATCAGATTCAGCGGATTATCCATGAACTTTCCATTGCTGTATCGAATCGGAGTACCAGTGACAGTAATTCATCTGTTAATGACTTCACTATGGTACCCCATATCTCCTCAGTTTTTGAAACTCTTTCCCAATTAATCATGACTCAAAGACAACTTGTTCATGATGTCGGTGTTCTTAATAGCCATGTGTTCTTCCACAATGACTCTTTAATGGATCGTGTTTTGAAAGAAGTCGACTTATTGAAATCCAAGCTTGAAAACTTTGAAACTAAAGCTGAATGGGTAACTTATCAAATGAAATCTAGTGAAAGCTGAACGAAGGATGCAGCGAATGCTTTTGATCACCTGAACGCATCTATCGTGAAGCTTAGCAGTCTCTGGAAACCTACATTGGCCTCACTACTGCCTCAGCTCCTGGTGCATCGTTCTCTCATCCACACCTATGGATGCCTCCTCCGCAACAATTAGATGATGTCCCTGGATCGTCTAGTCGACCGGACGGATCCTCTAAGCAACCTAAAGTTATATCTTCAGATGATGATGAATGACTTCATTATGTTTGTTCTATGTTTTGTATAATGCTTGTAAAATTTGTCTTGTGAGTGATGAATGTTTAGGACAATGGTTTGTAATATTTATCTTATGCTTGACTTGACAATGTATTATGTTTGACTTAATATGAGTATTGTATGCATATTTTCTTCATGAATTATGCGTTGGATTATTACATATTCCTCAAATCGTCTTTTTGATCAATGACAAAAAGGGGAGAAGAATAATGCATAAAATAAAATTATGGAGAAAGTCATGCACTCCATATACTCAGGGGGAGATTAATATATTCAGGGGAGATTACATCTTTTTTTTGCATATTTAATGGTTTATGCTTAATGGTTTTGTATGTTTTTGTCATCATCAAAAAGTAGATTGTTGACCCGTAGATTGATTTAGATGATTACAAAATAATTAAGACTATGTTTATTAGGGAAATTAAGATTAATGCAAGGATGTACAAGTGACGTACAGGTGAGCTTATCAAGTAAAATTTTATTTGTTGCATAGAAGCTTATTTCTCTTACCTTGAATATAGCTAATTGATTCTTTATTCCTTGGATTATTGCATGACCATGTGAGCTAGCTTATTTCCTTCCTTAGCTAGCTTCCTCCACCTGCTAGCTAACCATTTTCCTCTCACAAATAAGCCTGGCCGAACCATGAACAATTTGAGTTGGCTTGTAAGCTAGCTATTCTTCCTTGTAACAGGCTGGCTGAATGGACTCTATATTAAGTTAGCTTGTGAGCTAACTTCTCTCCTCTCCTTAGCTAACTTGTTAACCTTTGTAAGCTAACTATTTACTGCAGAATTTTTGTTGGCCGAATGGTTCTTGGAATAAGCTAGCTAGGCAGCTAGCTGGTTAGCTTCATGAGTTGGCTTGATGTTCCTTAGAGCTAACTATTTTTCCCTGCAGATTCTCTTGGCCGAATGGAGTTTAAAGCAAGCTAGCTGGAGAGCTAGCTTCCCCTTGGGCCGTCTGGATGAATTTTTAAACTAAGTTAGCCAACAAGCTAACTATTTTGTTCTTCTGTTACTCTTGGCCGAATGCATGGTGAAAGCAGTTAGCTTAACAGCTAACTACTTTTTCTTTTCTTACTTCCCATGTTGCATGAATTTTTAAACTAGAGTTAGCTAACAAGCTAAACTTTTATCATGAAAGCTCTTTACTTTTTATCTAGCTAATTGGGGAGCTAACCACTTTATTCATTCCCTCTTCCAGCCGTATGAAAATTTTGAATTGAGTTAGCTCTAGAGCTAACTATTTTTAACCTGACCTCATGCACTTTTGAGATAGTTAACTAAAGAGCTAACTATTTCTAAAGGGCTCTCTGTTCATGAAACGTTGGTTTCTTGCTTTTGTGACTAGTTAGCTAAAGAGCTAACTAGCTTGTGCCTTAGCTACCTAAGAAGCTAACTACTTTTCTATATGGCAGATTTTTTTATCTCCAAGCCGTTTACTCATCCAAGCAAGCTACCTAAGAAGCTAACCACTTTATCTGGATGCCTTGTCTAGCCGTGTGGATGATGGAAAGAGCTAACTCATTTGCTAGCTACTTTATTTCACCTTTATAGCTGATTTCTTCTTGACCGTGGAGTCTTGTTAGCTAGCTAACTAGCTTTAGTTACTTAGCTAGCTTGGGCATCTTCTCCTTTCGTTCCATGGCCGCACGACTTCAAGAGCTAGTTGGTGGAAATTAATTCCAGCCAACCACTCTTCAAATCTTAAATGCTCTCTCTCTCTCTTTAATTATATTTCATTTTCATGGTTACTTGACTTTTTTCTTTTGGTGTTTGACAGAGATATTTCTTTGCCAAAGGATTAAATGCAATCAATGTTTAGGGAAACAAACTCAAACGGTTATATTTCTTCCCATTTTTATTTCTCTTATTACCAATGTATCTAACGGGCATATTTTTGTTTGGTTTAAATAGATGTGTTCAGAGGAACACAATGATAAATTTTGACGAATCGGAAAAAGAAAAAGAGAAGAAAGAAATCAAGAAAAAGAGAGTGTTCATTGCATATTTTTTCGGAGTGTTAAAGAGCAAGTTCTTGTACATTGAAGTTGACATATCTCAATCCTTGCTCAAGTCGTCCATATCCGGTGAAGCATTCAAAGTTTTCAACTACCTCGGAGATCCACGTTTTTTGCTGCAGATTTGCTTCAAATTTGTAAAGTATTCTTTGAATATTTGCTCAAGTTAGGAGCTATTTGTTATCTATTCTAAAATTCTTTGTAATAGGGTTAGAGATAACCCTAAGATTGTTGTTTGGCTTCCTTGTGCCGTTAAATAAGAGGACTAGCCGGGAAGGCTAGGGACTTGGCTTCCTTGTGCCATGAAACAAGAGGACTAGGTGGGAAGGCTAGGGGTTTGGCTCCTTGTGCCATGAAATAAGAGGACTAGCTGGGAAGGCTAGGGGTTGTAATCGTTGTGATACGGTTAGTGAAATTCAAAGGATTTTTGGGGAGTGGACGTAGGAGCCGAGTTTGGCACCAAACCACTATAAATCCTCTTGTGTTTGTGATTGCTTATTGTGTGTGATTTTGTTTCGTGCACTCCACTACACCGCTGCAAACTAATTTTTAACTAGTGATTAAGCACATATCTATGCTAGTAATTAATTTTAAAATACCAATTCATCCTCCCTCTTGGGTTACTACAACTGGGCAACACTTTTGCACCTGTAGCTAAATTAGAAGCAATTAGACTATTACTTGCATTTACATATCATATGAACATTAATTTATTTCAAATGGATGTTAAAAGTGCATTTTTAAATGGTTTTATAAATGAGAAATTTTTTGTAGAACAAGCGATCATGAATTTCCAAATCATGTTTTTAAATTACAAAGCACTTTATGGTTTAAAACAAGCACCTAGAGCGTGGTATGATAGATTAAGCAAATTTCTAATTGAAAATAATTTTTCTAGAGGAAATGTTGATAAAACCTTATTTTTGAAAAGAAAAGATAAAGATTTATTAGTAGTACAAATTTATGTAGATGATATTGTATTCGATGCTACTAACAATCTTTTGTGTCAAGAATTTACTAAGTTAATGCAGGGTGAATTTGAGATGAGCATGATGGGAGAACTCAACTTCTTCCTAGGACTTCAAATCAAACAAGAAAGAGAGGAAATTTTCATCAACCAAAAAAATACACAAAAGAAATTCTCAAGAAGTTTGGTATGGAACAAGTCAAACCTCTCGGAACACCAATGAGTCCTTCATGCAAGTTAGATAAAGATGAAGATGGTAAGCCTGTTGATCAAAAATATTATAGAGGTATGATCAGTTTACTACTTTACTTAATAGCAAGTAGACCTGATATTATGTTTGCGGTATGTTTATGTGCATGATTTCAATCTGAACCAAACGAATCTCACTTAATTGCAGTAAAAAGAATACTTAGATATCTAAATGGAACTAAAAATGTAGGATTATGGTATTCTAGAGACTCAACATTAAGTTTGATTGTATATTCTGATTCTGATTATGCTGGTTGAATTGGATAGGAAAAGTACAAGTGTGCATGCCAATTTTTAGGAAGTAACTTAATCTCTTGGTTTAGCAAAAAGCAAAATTCTGTTGCATTATCAACTGTTGAAGCTAATATGTTGTAGCTGAAAGTTGCTGTGCTTAAATCCTTTGGATTAAGCGACAACTTGAAGATTATGGTATAACACTTGATAAAACACCAATTAGATGTGATAATACTAGTGCAATAAATCAAACTAAAAATCCTATACAACACTCAAGAACTAAACACATTGAAATTAGATATCATTTTATTAGAGAACATGTAGCTAATAATGACATTTGTCTTGATTATGTTTGTACTGATGAACAATTAGCTGACATTTTTACAAAACCCCTAAGTGAAGAAAGATTTTGTTATCTTAGAGGAGAATTAGGAGTCTGTGATCCATTGGAATGATTTTTTAAACCTCCTAGGAATGATTATCTAGAATTCAATCATTTTTCCTAATTTTCTTATGATTTTAATGATAATTTATCTAGATATTTGAGCCCATTGATTCACCATATTCCAAAGTTGATTTATCCAAAATTTGATGACAATCCGGACAAGTTTTAGATTATTTGAAACTCTTATTTTTTCTCTGAAACTGTCTTGAGACGACACCATGGTTATTGAGTCACTCCAGTTTTGTCTGAGATTTTGGAGCCGACACCTGCCTTTCCAGAGTTGACTCCACTTCGGGCGCTGACTGTGTTAGCGACCTGGAGCCGACACCTCGCTTTGCGGGAGTGACTCCAAGTGGTCCCAGATTGATTTATCTAGGGCAGAGTCAACACCTCTCTCATTTCAAACGTCTCCAAACTTTTCCAAATCCTTTCCAACTCTTTCCAAGACCCAAAATTTCTCAAATCCTTCATTCCCTAGCACTCAATGGCACCTAAACGTAGGGGATCTATGTTCGGTGGACCGATTACGATGGGGAAACGGACCGTGAGGCATTCGGTGCAGCAGCCTTCGCCAAGCTCATCCTCCTCTTCGTCTGCATCCACACCAAGCACCATCCCTAGCCCTTCTTCACCTCAAGTAGACACCTTAGCCGACCGTGTGATTACCATGGGTAGAAAAGTTGATTTTCATTTCTTTGAGACCGAGGGTTTTTCAATTGGGTGGCAGTTAAAGGAGTTAGGTTGGAAGAAAATTTGCTCTCTTGATGTACCTACTTACCCCGCTTTGGTTAAGGAGTTTTATCATAATTTGTCGAGAGGAGATGGAGGTCTTAAAGTTTTGTTAGAGAAAAAAGAATACATTTGACTTCGGAGATTCTTGGAAACCTTTTAGAAATTCCTGTCGTTGGACTGATAGCAAATTCCCATAGTGAGAGATCATGAGCATTATCAAGAATGCTAAGAAGGAAAGTTACAGAATTTGAAGAGGTTAGGGCAAACCAGTTGCCCCTAGAGCTCAATTATTACATAATATTTGTGGTTGGATTTTATTCCCAAAGACCGCATATTTGAGTATATCTTGGAGTGAGACATTGTTATCATGGACAGTGTTCTAACAGGTTAGCCAATAAATTTAGCTGGTATGATGATATGGTATATGGCTGAGGCTGGTAGCAAGAAGAGATCCACTTTGCCTTACGGCATGATTTTGACTATAGCATTTCAGAGCCAAGGTGTAGTTATTTCAGATAGTGAACCCATGAGACCTTAAGGCACACAGATTATTATAGTATTGCCACTGTGCATCGTATGGGGTTCATGAAGATTAATGGTAATTGGGAAAGGAAGGACACCTAGAGAACAGGGCAGCTGATACTGGAGCTACTGCACCATCTGAGGCTGGACCGTCCATGAGGCATCCTTCACTTGAGCCTAGTAGATCATCACCATCACCAGCACCTACACCAGCACCTGCATATGTTTCTGTTCCTACTTCTGGATTTTCTTCAATTCAAATGGAGCAGCTAAAGGAACTCTTTGCTTGTCATGAGGAAAGAATGAAGATTGAATTTGATAATAGGCTTTATGAGTATAAGAGAGTTGTATTACTCCTTGGAAGATAAAGTAAACAGAATTGAATCATCTTTGAAACTTCTTTTGAGGCCTTGAAATGTGATTTAATGCAAATTTTTGAGAAGATCAAGAACATTGGAGGAGATTCTGAAATATATTCAAAGTGTAATGCTGAGCTACAAGAAAAAGTTACTGTTGCATCTGCTTTTGTTGAGAGGAAGCTAAATGATTTTATAAAGATACAAGGAGAGGGCATGGGAAAGATCTTAGAAGAGCTTAAGAGACTTCTTAGATTTTCTTAGATTTTGATGTTTAGTTTGCTTTATGATGTAATTTGATTTTATTTGCATTTTGAATGATGTAATGAAGTTTAGTGAAATGAACATTTTGTTGTAATGTTTCAGTATTCAATGAATATCATACTTGAATTTTGATATTAAGTTGCTTGAATTTTAAGCTAACCTTTGATTTTGATGTTTGAATTATTCAACTCCTATGTTTGATGTTAATTTAAGCTATACGAACCTTCTTCTAAAACCTTTTTGTTGATTACAAAAAAGGGGGAGAGAAGAGTGTATATGCATAAAGATAAGGGAAAGAAGAGATATTTGTATATGCATGTACAATGATAAAGATATAATGAAGATAATATATGTTAAATGAACATTTATATCAAAAGGAATTAAGATATGCAGTAAAGTTTCAATAAACTTAACATATGCACACACATAGGGGGAGCTATCTCATTAAGGGGGAGCTTAACCTTAATTTTAAAATATTTTATCAATTATGCATTAATTGATTATGCATATACTCAATATTTTTGTCATCATCAAAAAGGAAGAGATTGTTGGGAAATTATTGAGAAATTATTTATCTAATTATTGATTTTGATGATTAACAAAAGTCATGAGTATATTCCTAGTGTTTCTAATAAATTTGATAAGTGTTTCAGGAATTAAATCGGTTATTTATCCAAATGGTACTTAGAAATCAGTTTTGAATTGAATTTCAATGGAATTTATTTAAGTTCAGAACTTGGAGCCGACACCCTAGCAGACTCGAGCCGACTCCAGAGCGTATCAGAACATTCAATATTTTTGGCATGGTTCGGAGTCGACACCTAGAGTTTTGGAGCCGACACCTGAAGTTTCAGAGTCGAGACATGGATTTCGGGAGTCGACTCTAACCTGAGTTATAGAGACTATTTTCGGAGCAATTCTTGGAGCCGACACTTTAGAAATCGGGAGCCAACTCCAGTCAGCGGTGAGTCAACACTTTGCAAAGTCGGAGCCGACTCCACGATAGATTGTTTTTTGCTATTTTTGGAAACCCGATTGGAGCCGACGCATGAAAAGTTGGAGCCAACTCCAACCCATCAAGGACGATTTTTAAAAGTGTCAGATCAGCTCTAATGGATATATTTTTCACCTAACTCTCAATGGATATATTTTCTTGCGTGAAGAATCATCCAATGTACATTTTCAATGGCTATTTCTCACCTAATCTCGGATTAAAAGTCTATAAAAAGGGGGATTCGTCTGTTCAAAAATACCAAGACAAAAAAGGAAGAAAAAGAGGAAAAATATCAAAAAATCAAGAGAAATCCCTAGTGAAAAAAGGAGAGAATAATCTTTGAGTCCAAGCCTATCAATCCAAAAGAGATTCAAGAGAAATCCCAAGCCCTAAAAGTTCAAAATCGAAGGATTTTCAAAGGAGAAAAGAAGAAGAGCAAAAGCCCTATTTCCTCAACATTCTCTTCAATGAGCTGTGTTCAAGATTCAAAGTTCAATCCTTACTCATCCATTCAAAAGAGAAGAGGAAAAGAAAAAAGCTCAACCTCAAATCGCTTCAAACAAGCTTTTCACATTGCATATTTGCTCATTTAAGGAGCTGTTAATCGCTTCGGGACAAGCTAAGTTTAGCTGTTTCTGTAATTGTCTTTTTGTGATTGTAAAACACTTGTAATCATTATAGTGTGGACCAAAGAGTTACAGGTGTGGGATACACCGAACCACTATAGATCTTTGTGTGTTTGTTGTGCTTTTGTCTCTCTCTCATTTACATTGTGTTCATTACTTACTGCATCACTTCACTTGTGCACTTAATCCTTGTGAAATTGGTTTTAAGTTTTAATTGTTAAATTTTAAAAAGAACCCAATTCACCCCCCATCTTGGGTTGCCATCTGGGCCAACATGTTCCCATCGGCAGTCATTCATCATTTGTCACTGGTGGCCAGTCGAATCGACAATATCACTAGATAGTTGGATTTGAGAGTTTTTTAGATTTGAAAATATGTCCCCTCTCTCCCTCTCCTCCCTCTCTCTTTCTTCTTTCTTTTCCGATGATGGTAAAGATAGCAATATGAACCAATTTGATATTGTTCACACCCGTATTGTATTGTATTAAGAGCTAGTTAAAATGGCGTTAGATTTCAGTACCATCGACCTTAGCTTACATTATATTTGACCTATCATTTGAGATCTATAGAATGAATGGAGTTGAGCTACAACAAAGCTTAAGTGAAGAGTAGAATAGTTCATAGTAATTGAAACATATCTAATACCTAATGTATGAATAAAGTTATAATTGAAAATTTTAATTATTATGTAGTGAAATTTTTTAGTTTTAGATATTTATAATGATATATTATGTTATTACAAAAATAAATAAAAATTCTTCTTCCATTTTAACTAGTGTCACACTCTAAATGATGCATGGTCGTATCATGAATCTATCCAAAACTAGATTCGATATATGATGGCACCAACGATTCACTGGGAGCCATTGGTTCTCATATGTGGATCCTATCTATATTTGAGCAATCATTTCGACCAAATTTTATTTGTAATGTTTCTTCAAGTTAAGCTTCTTTTACCACTAAGGATTTCATACGGTGGTTGTTGTTGAAGAATGTTGTCATTAATCTTGCGACTATGTGATCAGATTATATTAATTTCTTTCATAATGAAATAGAGCAAGCTTTCGGTGAGAGAGAGAGAGAGAGAGGATGAAACTTGCTTGCCTTTAGAAGTACAAATGGCCAAGAGCTACCGAGCCCAAGGAATACGTCCAATATGTTAAATAATTCTTCTTTAAAAGAAAAGCAGTCCGCATGCCCACTAGGTTTCATTGTTTGCTTGGCCCACGGCCTTTTCGTTTACACTGCTGTTAGGTGACGTGGCTTCGAATTGCTGGTTAAGGGGAGGGAACGATATTGTGCACCACCCTCAGTGCACGAACGTATGCACTGGATGTAGCTATTGGCCGCACATATGAGCACGCTCTGCATGTACATATGCATGGGCACGCAATTAATGGGCGCTCCCGGTGTATGCTTCCTGCACCGAAGGCGATGCAGAAAGACTTTTTTCTAAAAAGGATTATTATGATAAAGTCAGAATATCATTTATGTTTACAATCCAATTCCAAGCGTGTTTTTCTGCTTTTTGGATACTACTATGGGCCTTTTCGGTTTTCGTTCTTAAATCATCATATAACGATTGCAACTCTGGATGGCGACCAAACCGCTTACTTGTCATGCTAAAAAGTAGAAAGAGATTTCAAATAGGTGACAATCTTTATTAAAAATTAGAATGCGATTTCAAATAGTGGCAATCTTGTTCTCTGTCCAAAGGAAAAGAAAGAATATGACAATAAATTTAAGGTATAAGACAAGTGCAATATAAGACAATATTCTTTGAACTTTTTTTTTTTTTGGATATTATTAAAGAACCTTTTTCTTTTCAGTCATGACTTAGCTTAGCGGCATCAACACTATAATCTAAGACATTGTCTTCTTGAGCCTTTTAGATGGTATATATTATAGGTATACATTAGGATACAGACCAACATACTCCACTAAGGTTTGTTTAAATTGTGACCAAATCATTAAAATCCAATAACCATAGTCTAAATTATTAGATATAATCCACTACACCAAAACCATTAAAACACGCAAGCCATATCATTTGAAACACTATAACCAGTGCGACAAATGGAGTACAACAAATATAATGATGTATATTATTTAATTTTTATCGTTTGATGTATAGATTAATAATTTCTAAATCACATGACTTTTATATGGAAGCAATCATATCTATAGATTAATGATATCTAAATCACATGACCTTTTATATAGAAGCAATCATATTTAATTTTATTTAATATTAGAATCTAACCGTTTAATATCTTTCCACTAAAGTCCTAGCCAATTTTACCATCATAAACGTTTTTTCTTCTTTCACAAAATCTTTTAAAAAGATTCATTCTTCGAATTATTCTCACCAAAAAAGAAAAGCCCATAAATTTTTATATATAGTCTCAAAGAAAAAGTCAATATTCCATGCCATGGCTTTTTTTCTAGAAAATTCCGTACGTCGTTCTTTTTACCTTTCTCTGTATATGGTTTTACATATATATATATATATATATATATTAATTATTTTGGTAGAATTAGACTTGTATGCAGAAAGCTTTAAAATAGAACAATTAGAATATGGTATTTCACAAAATTCTATTACACATCCAGGTATCATGCATGTCTCTTACAACTCCATCTCATACAAAGACGTACGTAATGTAAAGAAGCCTACATTCATAACCAGCAAGACTGCCAGACATAACCTAATTAATGGTCGCAGGAGACATTAATCTATTTATTATGAGAAACGGTAGGATGATTGGGCCACCAACAGGGCGGTCTCAGCGAGTCCAAAGGAAGGCGCCCATGGCGAAGTCCCTCTTCTCAACGACGTCGCCGAACACGGGCAGCCCGTACTCTCTCAGGAGGCAGTCGACCTTCCACTCGGGCATCGTCTCGTAGTCGGCCTTGGTGTACCTCGGGTAGTGGAGGGGCATCCGAAAGTAGCCGCCGTACCTCTCCTTCTCATAATAATGGCTCTGCCCGTTGGTCTCCGCCGGAGTACTCCTCCTCTTCCTCATCAGCCACTCCATATGCCTCACTTCTTCTCGATCGCTCTCTTTTTTTCTCCTCTTGATCTCTCCTTCTTCTCGATCTGATGCCTAAATTTTACGGGGATGATGGGTTCCTTTATTTATATAGGGGGAGAGGAGGCCGGGTTCCGGAAACAACCGGACGCCTGAAGTCATCCGGGGGATCCGAAAAGGACTCCGATTGCACACAGGATTTAGATTCCGAGTATGCCAAGAAATCCCGCCCTCGCTCTAGGGGATCCGAAAAGGACTAGGATTGCACACAGGATTTAGATTCCCACTATGCCAAGAAATCCCGCCGTCGCTAGTGGATTCCGGTGTCCGGCTTAATTATGAGGGTGGAATTAATTTAAATGGTGGCCGGTTTCGTGCGGCAGGTCGGTGGAAGAGCTTTGTTCGTTGGATCGGGAAATCCTTGCACTTAATTGACGTAATATTCAATCGTATCATGAAGATATTATTGGATTTATAACGTGAAAGTTTCAACATAATTTAATTCATATTTAAACAGGAAATGTCCAATTCAAATCACCGCCACCCAAGTATTATTACATATTGGCTGATGATCGGACACGGAAACGCGGTACATGCATGTGTATTATTATACATCGAAAGTTAGTCATTGCATCAGAGCTAGCCTTCTGATTAATTAATTACTGTAGGGGATTTAAATTATAATAATATTAGATTACGTACTAGCTAGGGAGTGATACCGGTGCACATATACATATTATATCAACATATAAATAAATATACTAGTTACCGTTAGCACTATATAAATATACCTGCAAGGACGGACAAAACCCCAAAATGCTCACCAAAATATATATATCGAAAAAAGAAGCTGATTTATATTCATAATCCTTTGGGACGTTGAATCCCCTGTAGTACTATCGACCACAGACTCTTAATTTTCTTGCTGGGCCAACAAGATTGAGCTCGCAGTTTCACGACAAGAAAACCGACGGCAATCCTACCAAAGACTCTCACCGAGAGCTAGCGTCCTCACTGAGATGAGAAAGGGATATCAGACGCTGCATGGAAGACAGTTGTCAACGTTTCCGGGTTCTCTCGTCGTCACAACAAAACCTGCCGCTTCTTACGTCGTGGCTTACTACTAGCCGACGCGAAGCCCTGCGTGTTGAGTAAACCGATCGTCAAAAGTTTTCTCCACCTAGCTAGTCATTAGCCTAGCCATGCATGCACCTTTTCATACAATGAAATTAAACGTAGTTCGACGGAGGAAGGTGGTCCAGAAATTAGAATTAATTGATGTGGAAAAATACGTAGAGTCGTCTGTGAGCGTCTCAAACACGCAAAGGCGCAAAGCGACAGAGAGAGAGAGAGAAAAAGAGTGGGCAGTGGACGGTAGCCACCGGACGTAAACGCTAGCTCCGATGTACGTGTCGAACCCGCAGCGAAACAGCCACAGCAAAACTCAGCGGTTAATGGCTTATACGGCCGCCGTTCATATATACGATCAGTAGGAGTGCAATTTGGATCGGATTCAATCTGTATACGATCTTTCGAATTTGATTTATAGCAGTATTTAAATTTATATTTGTTCAACTCAAACTCAAAAGATTTAAATTTAATCTGGTCTAATTTGTAATTGATCCGGATTAGAATTGACCGCAATCCGAGATAATCCAAACCCGAGGGTTATCCGAACAGGGATAGCTTATCGCTAACAAATTTTTTGGAGCATTGAAGGCACCAATATTATCGGATGAGATGACCAACTTGAGAGCAAGAAGAACAAGACCGTCGATGAGAAAAAGGATAAATATAAAGACGGACCATCCATACATTTCGTTTCACTTTCCTCTTCCTTCTCTTCTTTGTTTACGGCACCTCCTCCTCTTTTTTATTTCAGGTAAAATTTTTTTTAATACAATGTTAAAGCCCCAAGTTCAGCTTGTGCGTCCAACAAAAAATTTTATTTTTTCATCTTTGTAATACATAATTCAATGATTATTTACTTTAAAAAAAAATTTTTTTTTTCTCATCCATCCGAATTTCAAAACTCAAATCAAATTTAATTTTTAAAAATAAAATTAGAATTAAAATTTTATAAATATAATTAAAATTAAAATTAAAAATAAAATTTTATAAATAAAATTAAAATTAGAGTTGAAAAAAATTTAGATTTCATGAACCCGAGATGCACCACACTGACCAGTACTCCTGTGGCAGTCATCGCCTTGTTTAAATTTGCATCCACTGAGAGGGACCACCAACACGGATTCAAACATCAAATGGATGGATGACACTTGCAATTCCACCAATTTGGAACGCAGGGGGCACGTACGTGCCTTCTGAGAGGGACATGCCTTAAGCTTTTTATGAAGGTTAATAAAACTGGACCTGACATCCACTGGCCAATTTGGGTACATATCGATCGAATTGCTTCCATCCCAGCTGACTAAGATGACTCCACTAGCTCTCATCCCTGATTTAGAACACGTACGTACCATCGTCGCCTATCGTGATGATGGTGTTTCGGCATCTAAACCTCTTGGCTGATGACGTACGTAGGCCTCGATCTGTGATCATCAGTCATTGGAGAGTAGTTCTTAATTTGTCAAAATTGGGTTGCTTGCATCCTTTTCTTTTTGCTCTTATAAAAGATTTGTTAAAAAATTAATATGTGTGTGATTCAATTCTTGACAGGATTAGCAAGCAGAAAATTTGCCGCTTTAATTTTAAGGCTCCGGATATCAAATGAGAAGTTACTTCACATAAAAGAAATCAAAGTTTACGTCCTTTTTTTTCTTAATTTGTTCTTTATTTTTTTTTTTTTCCTTCTATTAATTTTGTGAAAATTGCATGTTCACAAGTGGATAGCTCTGAATGCACTCTTACCAGTTTCCGTGCCTTGGCGTCCAAGCAAGTCCTCCAACACTTAATTATTTAGACTTAATCAAATTTGAAACAAATTAATACGAACTTCATTTGTTACATTTAGACGTCAATTCTGAGTTGCTTTCCTGATTCTCCATGCGTGCTAGCTAGCTTGTCATAATTATTGGACTAGACGCTAGAGTAGGGGCTCAAATATCCCAAATTGTGCTGTTGCGTGCTTGGAAACATCATCTAATCCTTTTCTTTGCTTTCTTTTAAACCAATTAGTATCATCTTCATGACTAGATACGTGCCTTGCAAGTACTAGTGTGATTAACAAGATATACTAATTTTTAATTAAAAATATAAATAAAATGATATATATATATATATATATATTATAGAAGATTAGATTAGATCAAATTATGATAAATTGAATAACAAAATCTACCATATATATATATCCTCTGCATTCTGAGCCGACAATTGTTCAGCTGATCTTGGCTTACTCTAGTTGATTGTGATAAACCTGAGTTTATTTTCTCGACTTCCAATAAAATTTAGTTGGTCATGATAAAATTAGTTTCATAGGACAAGCCTTTTTGGTTATGTTATGCAGGATCAAATGGTATGGGTTCCCCTACCATGAGTAACTGCATGCACCAAAGTTAGATTTTGATTAGAATTAGTCCAAAGATGCTCTCTTAGGAAATAGATGCTGTCATTCTTAAATAGACATTAAATTCACTTTCTTTCAACAATCATTCTTTGTGCTTTCCAAGCACCGAGATTAACATAAAGCAGTGCCATACTTAGATTAGTGTACGTGAGTGGAAATGATTTAGATAGCCACTTAATTATTGCAAGGATAGCCACATATTGCAATCGTAATGCATGACATGTGAAAGATCCTGGATCCAATTTTTTTCTTTTTGGACTTTCTGGCAGCCATAAGCTTCCTAAATATATTTGTCACTAATTTTTTCTTAAATTTAGCTCGATCAACAACTAGAATTTTTCTTTTTGGATGCTAGTGCAAGACAGCTCAACTAGCACTTTCTTTTCCAAGCATTGAGTGGTCGGTGTGGCTGAGCATTTACAAGTCCCAACTAATCCATTAATTTCGTCCCATGGTTCCATAAGCTGTACCCATGCATGCCCTTGTCCCCAAGGCATGTTTTGGAATCATGAACACCAAGATTTATTGAAGCTCTTTGGTTACCATGAGTTCCTAGAATATGACCAACTAATGATAAATGTCGATCAATTTGGGCCATAGTTGTAAGGCCCGGCCTGACCATCGATTTGATCAAAGGCTCGGAACATTGAATCACTGGTTTAACCGTTGGGTCACAGATTGAATCATCAATCAATTATTTTAATATAAAAATATATTTATATTAATAAAAATTAATTTTAATAAAAAAATTAAGATTAACATAATTGTTGTCGCCAAAGCACGTCTTCTGGTCTCACCTCTTCGATGGGAATCCTGTAAGAAAATCCTCAGGGACCGGTGGGTTCTAGCGAGGACCCTCCGACGGTCAAGTTAGTGCCTTGAAAAATAGTTCTCAAAAATTGTCCTTAGGAAAAACCCTAACTCTCCTTTTTATATTTATTACAAAGTTCCCTTTTTGCATGCTTTTGGGAAGTGGTGGCCGTACAGGCGATGGTGGGTTTGGCCACGTTCCTAATACCCCATCATCCATAATCATTGGGAGTTAATGGGCCATGTGGTGGTTGCAAAAGACTAGTGGGCTACGTGAAGGTTGTGGTGAGCTAGTGGGCCACGTGAAGGGAACCCTGGAGGTCCAAGGCTGAGGGCAACCTGGAGGTCCGAGGCCGAGGGATCCTGGAGGTCCAAGGCCGAAGGGAACCTGGAGGTCCAAGGCCGAGGGATCCCTAGAGGTCCGAAGCCTAAGGGGAACCTGGAGGTCTGAGGCCAAGGGGGCTCTGGAGGTCCGAGGCCTAAGGGAACCTGGAGGTCCGAGACCGAGGGGTCCCTGGAGGTCCGAGGCCAAGGGGTCTTTGGAGGTTCGAGGCCGAGGGGGACCCTGAAGGCCTGAGGTCGAGGGAAACTTCTTGTCAGGCTCTTGCCTCGTTAGCTTTAACAGAGCTTGATCAGCCACATCAGATGCCCCCCGCCCCTGAGGTGGTGCGGGTTCACTTCCCGCCCACCGAAAGGGGCATGAGCTCGACCGGTGATTGATCCAGTCTGGCCACCAATGGCAATAGGGGCATATGTCCATGGGACACAATGACTCATTAGTGTCAGTGGTATGGGATGTTGTAGCATCGCCGCGCCTGCTGATCTGCATCGTTGGATGTATGAGGATCCTTCTCGGAAAGGCAACGATCATCATCGCCATCATTAGGCTGACGTTATCGATATTCCGCTATCAGCGCTGAACGACTGCGAGGCATCCCCCCAGCAGGAGGCATGCGCGTGGCAGGCTGGCTTAGGCGGGATGACTCGAGGGGAGCTATAATAAGGGGAATGCTCCAAATCTGTTGCCTTACTACTCCCAGAATCTTCTTCTCCCTGAGCTTCCTCTATTCGGATCCTGCCGTCCTCCATGCCATTTTTTTCCCGTTAGCCAGGTCAGTCCTTCTCCCATGTCCTCTTCACCTTCTTGGTCCTCTTTCGCCCTCTCCGAGGGCTATTTTCCTCCCCTGCACATGTAGGATTCTCCATCTCCCACCCCCTCCTGATCCTCTTCCTCTTCCTTCGAGGACCATGTTCCTCTGTCCCAGCGGCGGGTTATCGGTCGGGCCCCAACCAGGACCTGTCCGATCGCCGCTGGAACTCGTAGATGTTGGGAAAATTATTAAGAAATTATTTACCCAATTAATTGATTTTGATGATTAACAAAAGCCATGAGTATATTCATTGTGTTTCTGAAAAATTTGATAAGTATTTCAGGGATTAAAATCAGTTATTTATCCAAAAAATACTTAGAAATCATTTTTGAATTGAATTTTAATGGAATTTTTTTAAGTTCAGAACTTGGAACCGACACCTAGAACCTCTCGAGCCGACTTCAAAGCGTATCAGAACAGTTCTATATTTTTAGCACGGTTCGGAGTCGACACCTAGAGTTTCGGAGCCGACACCTAAAGTTTCGGAGCCGACACATGATTTCGGGAGCCGACTCTAACCTGAGTTACAGAGACTATGTTTTTGGAGCAATTCTAGGAGCCAACACCTCAAAAATCGAGAGCTGACTCCAGTCAGTGTGAGTCGACACTTTGTAAAGTCGGAGCCGACTCCACGACGAATTATTTTTTTCTATTTTTGGAAACCTGATCTGGAGCCGACACATGAAAAGTTGGAGCCGACTCTAACCTGTCAGAGGATGATTTTCAAAAGTGCTAGATCAGCTTCAATGGATATATTTTTTCACTTAATCTTCAATGGATATATTTTCTTGCATGGAAAATCATCCAAGGTACTTTGTAATGGCTATTTTCTTACCTAATCTCGGATTAAGACTATATATAAAGGAAGGATTCGTCCGTTTGAAAAGAAGAACAAAATATCAAGAAAAAGAGAGAAAATAATGAAAAATCGAGAGATATATTCAGCAGAAAAGGGAGAGAAAAATCTTTGAGTCCATGCCTTTCATTCAAAGAGAGATTCAAGAGAAATCCTAAGCCCTAAAAGTTCAAAATCGGATGATTCTCAAAAAAAAAAAAAAAAAAAAAGAGCAAAAGCCCTAGTTCCTCAATGTTATCTGCAACAAATTTCTATCAAGAATCAGAGCTGAAGCTTAGTTCAATCCTTGCTCATCCATTCAAAAGAGAAGAGAAAAAAGAAGAAAAGAAAAAAAGCTCAAATCCACTTAGCTTCAATCAGGCTTTTCTAACCTTGTTTATTTACATTGCATATTTGCTCAGTTTAAGGAGCTTTACATTGTTGTAAACATTATTTTGATTTGTTGTTGTCTAATTCAATCGGGGGGTTGAATTAGTTGAGGTAGTTTACCTCGGGGATAAGCTAGATTGAATTAGTTGAGGTAGTTTACCTCGGGGACAAGCTAGTTTAGCTTGGGTTAGGTTTTTAAAATCTAGTTTTGGGACAAGTTAGAGTTGTGAGCTTGTAAAACAACTCAACTGTAATCAGGAGATTATAGTGTGGACCCAAGAGTTGCTTGGTAGTGGACATAGGTGTGGGATACACCGAACCACTGTAAATCTTTGTGTGTTTGTCGTTCCTTTGTCTTTCTCTCTTATTTACATTGTGTTCGTTACTTACTGCATCACTTCACTTGTACACTTAATCCTTGTGAAATTGATTTTAAGTTTTAATTGTTAAATTTTAAAAAGAACCCAATTTACCCCCCCTCTTGGGTTGCCATCTGAGCCAACAATTGGTATCAGAGCTTGTGATCATTTCTAGTTGATCTAACGATCAAGAGTTAAAGATCCAAATGTCAACACAAGCTGGTTCATATTTTGCTGAAGGTCAATCCACTAATAGGCCACCTTTGTTCAATGGCTCTAATTATTCATATTGGAAAGCAAGAATGAGGATTTTCATTCAAGCTTTAGACTATGAGTTGTGGAATGTCATTACAAATGGACCTAGTATACCCACACACATTGTAGATGGTTCAATAGTTCCTAAGCTCGAAAGGGATTGGAATGAGAACGATAGGAAAATGGCTCAGCTTAATGCCAAAGCCATAAATGTTTTATATTGTTCTTTGGATGCAAATGAATTCAACAGAACATCTACTTGCATTTCAGCCAAAGAAATATGGGATAGATTAGAAGTTACCCATGAGGGTACTAACCAAGTAAAAGAATCCAAAATTAACATTCTAGTGCACAAATATGAATTGTTTAGCATGGAACAAACTGAATTAATCACATGTATGTACACTAGATTCACAAGTATTGTTAATGGTTTGAAAAGTCTTGGTAAGACTTATACTAATTCTGAATTGGTGCACAAAATTCTTAGATCTCTTCTAAGATCATGGAAATCAAAAGTAACTGCAATCCAAGAAGCCAAAGACTTAAACGTTCTATCTTTGGAGGAGATATTTGGATCCTTGATGACCTATGAGCTGACAATGAAGCAGCATCAAGAGAAAAAAGTCAAGAAGAAAAGAACCATAGCACTCAAGGCTGCAGAAAATGATAAGAGCAGCAGCGAAGAAGAAGATGATGAAACAGCCCTCCTTGCAAAGAAGTTTAGGAAGTTTATGCAAAGAAGGAGACCCTTCCATAAAAGAAAATCAGGAATTAAAATGAAAGGAGAAAAGGAAAAAGAAAAAGAACCGTTGACATGTTATGAATGTAAGAAGCCGGAGCATTTTCGATCTGAATGTCTTCAACTAAAGAAGGGTTACAAGAAGAAGAAGAAGGCCTATGTTGAAACATGGAGTAATAGTGAGGAATCTTCATCTGAAGAGGATCAAAAAGAAGTTGCAAACATATGCTTCATGGCAATGACGAAAATGAGGTATGTACTGAAACCCTAATGATGACTTTACATTTGATGAATTATATGATGCTTTCAATGAACTAGTTAGTGATTTTAAGGTTTTGAGAATGAAAAATAAATCTTTGAAAACTGAAAACTTAAATCTTCTCAAAGAGAAAAATGAACTTATTCTTGAGGTTAAAATCTAAAATCTGAAAGTAAAGTTTTACTAAAAGAAAAAGAATCAATTTCTAATGAAAACATTAACTTAACGAAAGAAATTGATAAATATAAGAATATTATTGATAGATTTACATATAGCTTAGAAAAATTAAATTTACTTTTAAGTAATCAATGAGCTATATTTGATAAAGTTGGATTAGGTTATAGACCTCACATGAAACAAAAATTTGTGAATAATTTCTTTATTAAAAAAACAATCAAAATGATGTTTCATGTTATTATTGTAACAAAAAGGGACATAAATCATATGAATGCAATTTTAAAAAATCTAATGAGAATTTAATGATTAAAGAAAAGAAAATATGGGTTCTTAAAGGAATAATATTTATTGCGACTAACCATGAAGGACCCAAGAAAGTTTGGGTACCTAAACAAAAGATTTGATTATCTTGCAGGAGTGTCTTGCGGCCAAAGGATCAAAACGAAAATGGTATCTTAATAGTGGCTGCTCAAGGCATATGATGGGTGATAAGGAGTAATTCATCACCCTTGAAGATAAAAGAGGAGTTGTTACTTTTGGAGATAATGGCAAAGGCCAAATTATGGGATTTGATAAAATTCAAATAACTCCATCCACTTTTATAGAAAATATTTTATATGTTGATGGTTTAAAGCATAATTTAATTAGCATTAGTCAATTGTGTGATAAAGGTTTCAAAGTTTCTTTTGAAGCTTCTATTTGCACTGTTTCAATCCCATTGACAATAGCATTATATTTGTTAAAAATAGAAATGACAATGTATACTTAATTAATTTAGATAATTTGTCTACTAGTAACCATTGCTTAATTGCTGATAATGCTAAGATTAATGAGATCGGATGGTTGTGGCATCGTAGATTAGGTCATGCAAGCACACACCTAATTTCAAAATTAATTAGAATGGACGGTGAGGCATCCGACGCGACAACCTTCTTCAAGTTCGTCCTCTACCTCATCCGCTTCGACACCAAGCGCCATTCCAAGTCCTTCTTCGCCTCAAATCGACACCTTTGCTGGCCGTGTGATTGCCATGGGGAGAAAGGTCAATTTTCACTTCTTTGATGTTGAGGGATTTTCCATTGGGCGGCAGTTAAAGGAGTTAGGATGGGAGAAAGTTTGCTCTCTTGATGTACTTACTTACCCCGCTTTGGTTAAGGAGTTTTACCATCGAGAGGAGATGAAGGTCTTGTAAGTTTTGTTAGAGGAAAAAGAATACATCTTGGTAGGAAAGTGATTATCAATTTCGGAAAGAAGCTCGATATCACTTGGTATGCTAGCTCACCCGAATGCTGCAGTGACAATGTCCTCTTCTGCTGAGGAACCGTCCCTCTCATATAAGATGGATCGCATCAGAGTGGACAACATCTCCTCAATCTCTGGGTTAGGCACGAGCGAGTTCACAGCTAGGGGGTTGACTTGTGGAGGCTTGGTCCGAGGAACCCCAATTCACCTCGCCTCTTCGATCAGAGCTTCGGCATGGGATGCTTCGGCCTGCTTGTCCATTCCTCCCGATGCGCTTGTTGGAGGAACCTCACTCCGAGCTTCCTCCTCATTTGAGGGCTCTTCTTGATCCACTGGCGCTTGCCCTGTCTCCTCCATCCCCATCAGAGCCTCGATCGCTTCCTCGACCTCCATCAATTCTTCAGGAGGATGCCCCCAAGCGGAAGGCTCCTCCTGTGCCTCAGCATCTATATCAACCACCCTTATCTCCTCACCTGGAGCTGAGGGTTTTCCTTCGTAGACAAAGGGTGCACTCGGACTGCCAGCTCCCTCAGAGCACAACTCTTTATCTCTTGATAGAGGGGCCAAGGGGCCGATCGGCGGTGTCCCATCGGAGTTGTCCAGTATCACCATTACTAGTGGAAGAGAAACCTTGGCGATTCCTTCCAAATTTCCTTCAACCGCTTGCCCCTCCTCCACTATTGGTTCCTCCTTTGATGGAGGAGACTTCTCTCTTACAACCAACACTCCGGTCTCCTTCTTCTCCTTTGGCACAGAAGATTGCTGGCCGGCCTTGGTTTGCTTCGCTTTCTTTGACCGCGGCTCGGTAAGATGGGGCTTTTTCTCAAACTTGCGCCTCTTCCCGGAGCCGGTGCTTCTCTGGCACTTGCCCATTTCCCTCTTCATCTGGCCCATGAACTCCGACCTTTTGGCTGTAAATACAATATATGACAATTTAGTCTGTGGTAAAATTGCTAATATACAATCAACATAGAAAAAGAATGAGAACTTACCTTGAGGGTCGATAGGGCTGAGATTGACAGCAAAAAAGGCATCTTCCGTCAAAAGAACGCTGGCCAAGAATATTTAACCACTCCAAAGAGTAATCAAATCCTTCTCCTCTTGTTGTGATAGTTCTAGGTGTGCATCTAAATCCTTGACATAATTCATCTATACTCGGGAGAAATCAGAACTGATGTTTCCTTTGACAATGAAGAATCGAGATTTTCATTCCTTTATGGAGGATGGATTCTCTGATATCATTTTGAATGACTTTTGAGGCCCAATATAAGGCCATTCAGAGCTCTTTCTAGAGATGAGACTGTAACAAACCCGGAACATGGGAAGCATTGCTGTCACTCCGATGTGGCTTCAAATCGATATGAAGCTACTGATATTGCACCAATTATTCGAAGCCACAATTATCGGACAGATACTATAAAAACCTCATTATCTCCTTTGCTAAAGGATGGATGGAAAATCGGAGATCCACTCTTAAACTCTCTTTGTAGAAAAAGGCCCCAGACTCCAATTGCTCTGTGACCCTCTGCTCATGCTTCGATACCCGTAGAATGATGTCTTGAAAAATCCTATACCTTCGACGAACTCTATCTAAATCCTCTGAGTTCATCGCAGAAGCATTGTCGCCCGGGCATTTCATGTTTCCAAGTTAAGAGGAACAGTCTTCAAAGGGGAGCACAAGAGTCGTAAAAAATGAATCCCTAGAGATGAAGCAAGGAAACAGTATGGTAGGGATAGCGCTACCCAACCCCTTTTTAAACCGTTCTAGCAGAAAGGCAGTGCACCATCAGCGAGGATCCCCAAACTTTCAAATTGCCAGCTCGGATGCCTTGAGCGCAGGGACTTTCCATGTGTTGCCTCCCTGATCATCGCTCGCGAGGAACGAGGGGTTTTCGCTTCATCCACTGAGAAAAAATGATGGAATGGCAACGTAGCATTTATGAAGCCATCATTGTGCATCTCTTCAAATTCAAATCCCTTCGTCCGAATGGAGCCATTTGGAACTCTACTCCTACGCCCGAACTTATACTTCGGACTAGGGAGTGGGAGGCATATGATGCGGGGTAAAATCACCATTACATCAATATATATCCATGCACGCGATGAAAAGGTTGGGATCACTTTTGATTTCTGATCCACCAATTGTCACATCCGAAAAAAGACAGGGCCAATATGTCTCAGCAAAACTAAAGTACCCATATACCTTGGCCGAACCGAGCTATCCTCATGCCTCGACCAGACCAAGCTATCCTCATGCCTCGGTCAGACCAAACTGCCTCAGATTGCTCGATTTCCAAAGTGGTTTTTCCTAAAGTAGAAATAAAGAACCAAGTGCAAAAAAATTCAAATTCATGATAACCTACGAGATTTCAACCACGTGGGTTCCCAACTATCTTAAGTGGAGAATAAGGCCAATAATGCCTAATGTGACCTAGAACCTATAAAGTACTGAATCTCAAAGCATCAACTAGTTTCTCTAGCTGTTGATTTTTCAACTAACTGAATTCGAACACTACTGGCCTTGTAACAAATTTGATCATATCGGATTCAAATGATGACAATTTTTAATTCTCTGCGACACATCCAAGGAATTAGGTAGTTGTCTGCCATCACATCGGCAACCTATAAATATTCTATCCTAAAAGTCTTTCAGGTACGCTCACTCTTTCATTAAAGACTTCATTGAAGCTCGAGCAGAGCCCCGAGCTCTCCTGGAGGCCAATCTTGAGGGACTCCTCTGCAAGAGCCTTCTTCTCATATCTACTTGCTATGAATTTACACTGACTTGGGCGTCGAAGGGTCTTTCGCAGAGGGCTATCCTCAACATTCTCTGTATGAGGACTGTCTTGTAGGTCCACCCAGGCAAGAAATCGGCATCCGAATCTAAAGGTTGGCCATATCCGAGTCAGAGAATGGATTTCTACGACAACACTATGAATTTCTACTCCTTTTATTTCATATTCGGCTAGTTAAATATTATGCACCGCCTTGAAGAGAAAATATTTCAAGCCCATCTACTAGCCCAATTAATTCATTAGTGAGCCAGATCTATATAACCTAAAAACTTGAGTAAAAATTAATGAATATGAAGAAGTTTCGACTTAGAAGCATGTAATATTGAAATTCTTACGTTACATGCTATAAGTTAGTTATAATCTATTCCAAGACAGATCATTGATGCTGCTACAGTAGCACACTATAGCAGAACTCTGCCATCGTCTCATAAGTAGTTTTTTTCTTATACCCATTAATTTTTGCATATTTAGAATGGCTTTAATATCATTTATAATATTTTAAGTTCATCTACTGATCTAATTAATTCATTAACAAGTCCAAAATATGTGATCCAAAAATTTAAATAAAAATTAACATACAGCATGTAGGCTTGAGTAATATATTATGCTTTGAGATTATTTTTGGATGTTATAACATGATTTTCTTTATTTTATTTTATTTTTTAAGAATAACGACCAAAATTCTTTTATGGCTCCGTGCTCTTTAGCCCTTGTTTCAGCGTCGAATCGACGCTTCAGATCAATGTTTCGATAATGCATTATTCAATCCCACCAAAACGAGATCAACAGCTAGAGGGCCATTATTGTCTTGCATCGAAAATGATATGATTTATGAGGCCTGAGAACCTAAATCAATAGGAATTAAGAAGAGAGATCAAGCTGCATGTTTGCATGAAGCTGCAATCTATCAATAGGAATTAAGAAGAGAGATCAGACACCTCAACACAGTTAAGAGACTTGAACATTTTGAATACGAATAATGAGCTATGAGAAAGCTGAAAAATGTAGCCAATGATGCTCTATGTGAAACAAAGTACCTTGATGCAGGTATGTATGGTATACAAGAAACTTGGGACTAATAAATAGAACCCAGGAAATTCTTATAAAACAACTGAAGGACATAGTAACAAATCAACAAGAGTACATCATAGCATCATATTATGATGCAGAGGCTATCTACTATCTTATCAGCCATTCATAACCTTGAATACTATAGTAGTAGAGTAGATAAAATTAGTTGATTCATACTTGTTATGTCTTTACCAAAGATTTGCTGAAGAACTCAACTGTTATTGCTCGATCTTACATGGGTTCTATAGATCAGATATTATAGCTAATGTTGTTAAGATAGGATGTGTTGTAAATTGTAAAGGAGGTGCAATTGGATGAGATAAATTGCAAGATGCTATTTGATTTCTTTGAAACGTAAAAGATGGCATTCAAACAAAATGAGGTAAGAAGTATAATTAAATTTGATGGAACAAATAATGAGTATCATCATCTAAGGGCATAAAAGGTGCACTTTCCAACAACCATTATCTCATAATATAAAATACATTATGTTGAATTAATTAAAATAGTTTTATCACATCATACAAGTCTACAGAATATCATAATTTGAGTTTTTTGATCCAAAATATTTATAAGCTTATTGAACTCAACTCTCCTTAGAAGTTTGACATAAGAGATTTTAGAATGAGTTAAATTATTAAAAATAGAAGAAGAGATAACTCCAGGACTTAGGTTAAAAACAACAAATCTAAATTTTAAAAAACTCTTAATGGTTGAAAATTTATAGGCAATTGTTTCTTTGATGTTTTAAAATTTTATCAAAGAAGAATTGGTCATCATAAAAGTCAAAAAAAAAGGAGAAGAAATTGATCTCAAAATATGTATACCCTAATAGCTTTAGTATGTAAAAAGATGACTTGGATCTGGACTCTACTATCCAAATCTGAATCTTAAGATTCATACTAATCCTAAATCTTACCATCCATACCAAGTCATGTAACTTAGGAAGGAATTTGCATAAACTCAGAGGACTTTTGTTGGTCATGACCATTGAATAAGAACTTATCATACAAAAAAGAAAAACATGCTTTATGTGAACTGAGGCATCAATAAGGTGATGACTTAACTAGGCAAAATAAAAGTGCTCATAACTACTAGCATTTCATAAAACAACTTCATGTTTTTCTTCTGAGTAGGTTGCCATGGTGGTCAGGAGAAAGTGGATCTTCCTTAGGTTAAAAAAAAAATCTTGTTCAAATCTTAAACACGGGATTGAGTTGCAACTGGCATCAAATTTACTTCTAAGCCTGCACACAAGGCTTGTTGCCTAACATAAACCAGCCTCTGGGTTAGTGTTAACAATTTTTTCATATTGTGCTAGCAGGCAGTTGACAAAGAAAGGCATGGATGATTACAAGAAAAAGCTTCTTTCAAAATCCTCTTGGTAATAGCTGAATTGACCTAAAAAAGAAAAAAAAATTATATAGAGCCATCTTAGATTCTTATTTTATCCAATGGAGAACTAATTATGAAAACAACTAGAAATCTAAAGTTGGAAATTAACCACATCCCAAGGTCACAATTAGTAGGTTTGTTTTTTTAGCAAATTGTAGTACCAAGACCATCCAGACATCTTTCAGTTAAATTGTTTCCTCAAAACAGTCCAAGTAATAATTGTGAAGTGTAATCTGATAAAAATCCTCATGTATGGATCAGATCTGTGCCCATTTCTGCAGAACTGCAATTTGCTTTGCTGCTACTAAGCTACTAAATTGGCAACCCTACCTGAGGTATGACCCAATCAATACTGCACTATTAATTTACTACAATGTGACAGAAAGTTATATAATGGGGGATACTAAGCTACTAATTAAGCTAATCCTAACACATTAATAATACCACCCAAACTTCTCCCCTGGCAATAAACTATGGCGGAAAAATTAGTTTTGTTGCAAAATTTTATTGTCTACAAAATAACTATCAAATTAGCAACAACTGAAATAAGGAAAAGCATCACCAAGGAGAAAAAAAGAAGACATCACCAACAACTCTGATGAAATATTCAACAGTCACTCTAGCAACAACCCTGATGAAACATTTAAGGGTCACTCTAGCACACAGTGTGATACTGAAGTTGCATGATCTTATTACTTTTGCTAGCTTGCATGCAATGAAACTCAATAAGCACATATAAAATATGCCTAACTATTGTATATTAATCAATGTAAAGAATTAAAGAACATAACAAAAAAGATAGCCCAATTGGCATGGCACATGTGCCTTCTATTATTAGCATCAATTGGATTATAATGTTCTAGAATATCAGGAGAATTTAGCCTCTATATAATATGTGCAACACAAGCTCCAACAGGAGAAAACTTCAAGAATTTGCAGGATAATCAAAGTTACCATACTGGCTCATTTTCCCAATAAGGAGAAAGGGCAGCTAGCCTTCATTGGAAAACAATTATAATATGAGCACCAACACTTGGACTTCTAATGGCCAAAAGCATAGATGAAAGCTATCTAAACAATCAGAAATGGAACATTTGCCTAGGTATTTAACTTTCTAGATATGTTTACATTGTATCTATTTCACCTTACTAATTGTAGCAAGAGTGTCAAGACATCTAGCACTAGGTTAGGCATTAAGCTATCTTGAGAGGTTGCATTAACTTTGAGTTGGTATGCGTGAGCGAAACTAAGAAATTCTAAAACTCTAACAGAATTTTTTTCATGAGAGAAGAGTAAATTTAAGAGAAAAAGTGGTTGTCAGTCTTACTCAACCTACTGAAAAATTATGCTATATGTAATTCAGAAAACCTTGAAGTAATTATGGAGATCAACACTCCACATACTACCAGTATGAGCAACTACAAGAAGCGTGTATATTCACTTTATCTAATAGCTTTAAACTTCTATGCCGCAATAATTAATTGATTCATTTAATGATTGGTCAAAGCAAAAGAACACATGGCTTGAGAAACACCACTACTTATGCTTAATTTTAATGAATATGTAAGAGTTTCTAATTTGCCAAATTTTTTTTCAAAAAAATCATGCTATTACTTCAAAGCTGAACCTGCACCTGTCTTTGTACATGGTTTTCCTTTTTCCTATTTGCATTTGTATTTAGTTGAATTATGGCTACATTTGTATGGTAAAATAAAGTAATAACTATTTATCCAATGAAATAAATTAATGCCTTAACAATTAATCAACTCTTTCCTAGGTAATTTAGGGCATATCTGAATCCTACTTCACTGATCACTCTTCTTAGAGGCTACAACCAGAGGCAAAAATACAATACTTCCATCTTTTTATAGGTCACTAAAGTTGTGAGCTGTGATACATAGAAAGGGTGGCCCAATGCATGAGGCTTCAACCACTGCAAAGTCTAGGGAGTATCAAATATACACAACCTGACTCCTGCAGCAATTTCCTATTTCAAACTCATGACACTCAAATCACAATAAAGTAATCTTGTTACACCAATGTCTGCCCTCTTAAGGATGTGATATATAATTGATCAAACGAATGAAATAGAGAAATGCAAGGACACTTGTGCTATAGGGTATAACAGAGAGGATGCTACTAGTCTATCAAGGCCTCAACACCATATATTTAAGGAGAGCTAACAGCCCCAAAAGGCCTCATAAAGCCATGCAAAAAACTGGCTAGCTTATCCGACCTTTACAATTTTGATATAAATGAAAAATTCCCAAGGAAATTTGATCAGCATCCTTAGCTGAGGTGAGTGGTGACCATGAGCGGGAACAAAAATTTATTTATTTTTTTTAATAAAATCTTCTTCGTTTCCCTCCCCCTCCATTCTATATTTACGAGGGGTGAGGTCACCCAAGTTAACACACCCTTTGACAAAAGCGTTAAACAAATAATCTGCTTGTAATTATAATTAAGTCCATTTATCGAGGTGGGGCGCTTGAATTGCTAGTTGAGTGATGGAAACGAAGACAAGCAACAAGTCGGTTTGGAATTGGAACCCCATTCCTTTTCCCAGCCATTAATTCCAACCTCGGCCGTGGGATACACAGCTGGTCGGCTCCGCGGGCCAGAGAGCCGATGATGTTATGGTTGCCAGCCAGCCAGCCAGCCAGCAGTAGCACACTTTAGATCAGTAGATATTATATTCTCTTAGCCTGCTCGCCTCCTCTATAAAAGCGACGCTATACTACTCCCTTTAAAAAAACTAAAGAGAGAAGGGGATCGATCGAGGCGGAGATTAGTAGTACTAGCTAGAATCATCATGAGCGCGGTCGCCCAAGGTTTGGCCAACGCCAGTGCTCCCATGGCCACGGGCAGAGACGCAAGCAGCAAGCAAACGAGCGGCCAAGCTACTTCCAAATGCCTCTCCACTACCCAAGGTACACCAGGGCCGACTACGAGGCGATGCCCGAGTGGAAGCTCAACTGCCTCCTTAGGGAGTACGGCCTCCCCGTGTCCGGCGACCTCGACTATAAAAGGAAGTATGCCATGGGTGCCTTCCTCTGGCCTTCCCCCTCCTGATACACCTACTTAACTAACACACACAAGAGGAAATAATATTGGAGAACACTACACTGGTGATTAATAAGGGTTTGTTAGGTAGAGAGGATTAGGATGTCGTGTTGCCAGTCTCTTGTTTGGACATTAGATGAGTTGATGAGTATAGCCTACTACTATCTATTGCAGCGACTTGTAAGGGATGGTGTACTTTCATATATATACCGTACGTTAGCTTGAGTGTTTCTGTACCGTGTTTTAATGAGCATTATTATAATAAGAGTGTATCAGTTGATAATTAATCCTGGTTTGGTGATCATAACAAAGTTCGTCTCTCTCGTTCTCTCTCGCACGCATACCCTATAATATATATCTTAAACTGTATGCTAGCTTCTTCTGCTCACTCTTATTATGAGGTTTTGCGTCTCAGCATGCAATGAATAATGGAGCTGACTAGTTTCATGAGTATGGTGAATTGGGCCACAAATGCCCTCCTATTTGGCGCCCACCAATGTCGAAGACTCAAAATATGGCAGTGATCTTCTTAAGCCATGCTCGATCGGCCTTTCCTGCCAACAGGACATAGATAGGCGCATAGATTTACAAACCGCCATATTGTAATTAAAAGAGTATATATCGCAGACTCATGACAACCATAAGTTAAGAAATTTATGGTAGGACCATCGCTTTAAATTGGCAAACTAGACCATGGCCTGGAGGTTAATTCCACCCCTCTATAAACAGAGGAGGTTCGATCTTTATATCTTCCTTCTGTCTTGTCTTTTTAAAGGTGTCTTTTTGAAGGATTTAAAACGGAAAAAAATTTGCTTCATTTCGTTGGAACAGTTGGTCATCATTTGATCTGCACATGTCGTTAGAATTGCATCACACTGGAATCCTCCTCGTGCGTGTTTTTTATAAATATAAATTGGTCTCGATTAGAAAAAAAAAAAAAAAAAACCTATCTTTTAAAATTAAGGAGAAATTTCTCCGAAAGATAAAACCAGATGCAATAAGTAATTCGAAGTAAGCCAGGTAATTTTGCGAAGAATATGCGATCGTGGAAAAATAATTAATCTAAGAGTTGGCCAATGATATAGATGAAGGTTTTGAATTTAGATTTCACTAATTGTGGATTGAGTTGATTTTAAAATTTAAGATAGGTTAATCATTTGGACGAGTTAAATCAGCTTCTTTTTCATCATCTTCTTCTTCTTGTATGTAGAACTGTGTACATGAAGCAGATAACCACATCAGACCTCATGGAATATAATAAATTTTCATCTCAAGTTTGTTTAACAAATAATATATCATACGAATTATCATAATGCTCAACTGACATTAATGTCTTTAATGATAAGATGCCACATTCTTACCAAGAAAAATGACGTGCCATATGGCATTTTCTTCCATGAATGCTGTTCAAGTGATGATAGCGCAGCGAATGGTGAAGGAATTAAGGGTGTGGAAATTCCTTCTCTATTACAAGTTTACAGTTGGCCCAATTGATGCAAATATACAGCGACAGTACCACCCTTATTAAGAACCCCCCCCTTCCAAGTACCACCCCAAGAATGTGCTGCTTTTGAGGTACATAAAAATGAATAGTTTTCCTCCTCTTTTGTGGTCCTTCTCTATGCATCAAATTATTAATTATGCGGGCACCTCATGATTTGCAATTATAACACACAAAAAAGTATACTTTTCTATGGTACTAAGAGAATAATATTTCATCACATTCTTTGAGAGCAAACAGGGGGCCTTTTTTTTTTTTTTTTTTTTCTTTTTATTTTTGGAGACAGATGCTATTCTGCCATCCCTATGATTGGTTGATTAAAGGTGGCTTCCATGCACTCGGCATGGGCGTGTAGACAACCCAGGATGCGCAAAGGAATGAGGATGATGCAACCCAATCAATCGCTGAATTTTTTTCATTTTTAATTTTCTCTTACACTCTACATAAAATTCATAAATATCCTTGTTGTGGCCATAATATTTAGTTGAATCTTCAGCAAACTTTTGTCTACCTAGAAAATTTGAAAATTAAGATTAACACTGTGCATATATATATATATTACGTATGATGAAAAGGTGTGCAGATTTTGGAGCTAATATATTTGCTCCTTTTCCGATCCAGTGAAACCTCTGCCACCGCCATGGATACCCAAGGTCTACATTTGTGTCACGTTAATTAGTGGCTAGATTTATGGTGAACTTTCCAGTCCAGAAATCAAGATTTTCTATCAGAAATTAAACATTTGATGTAAAAGCCATTTTAATCACTTGATATAGACTGGAACGCTGCCGTGACGGAGTTTGTGACATTAATTACTATGATGGAGGATTTGATAACTCCAACTCGTTCCTTGCGTTTCTATCGTGATAGATGATACCGTGTTGCCAACCCATCTAGATGGTCATAACGAAGCCTTCTTCCAGCTGATAGGATGGAGGTCACTCTTGCTCGTGTTAAATGGAACCTGTAGAATTTCCTCTCGGGCATGCAACGTGGTATAATAGCTAGGTAGGCAAATATATTTATAATTCATACGGATTAATGATATCAGCAATGGCAATAATTCTTTTGATTTGGTCTTCTCCAACTGTCCTGAATCCTGATGGGACTGGGACCGGAGAGACTCTTTAATTTGCAAGCATGGTAATGTTGCAGCATGAGGTCCAGTAGTCCCAATTTTGTGATGCTATTTGTCCTACAAGTGACAAGGAATCATGCTACACAATTCACATGGACCATTTCATAGCTTCGTGGCTTGGATGCCAGGCATCGTATGGCATCTCAAAAGGGTGAATAATTGCAAACTAAATTATGTCCACAAGTATGGGACCTAGTCTGGCTTGCTGGTTATTGTGCACTGCCATAGATTCCCAGTTTATCCATGAATCATGTTGCCATATGATTACGTGCTTGTTCTGGTAGCTCCTCCTACCAAGTAATTCCCAACCTCAAGTTCCAGCTGCGTCCAATCGCATTAATTCACAGCATTTTCAAAATCCTTACTGGTTAAATATAAATATATATATTCGTGGACTAAATTCTAGCATTAAATCCAAGCGATTAAACAAACCTTCACAGCAGTGAGGCCCGCGGGCTTTCACCATCCAGATGGCGATGTTCAGATGTCATCTCGAAGCCGTTTGGGACTCATTGAACGCCGCCGTGAGGACCTGGGCAATAGATATGATGGGATAAACGTACGTACGTGTTAGAATTTCCATTTCTTGCTTGGATTGAGGGAGATTGTTGGAGTGCATGCATCTGCCGGCAACTCCATTCGAGTGCTGCATGCACTCCAAGTTGTCGACTGCTTCCAATTTCACCATTGCTGAAGTCTCATGTGAATGGAGGTGGGGAACCCAAGCCAACCAGTTTTGGTTGTTCTTGCAATGTTGTAGCCCAATGCAAGCCCATCTGCCGAACGGACCTGGAGTTCTGATCGTGTCTCGAGCACGCTTGCCTGCTTGTCTACCAACCAGTCTTTGTAGCTTTGTACATCGCTCTGGTACAGCATGATTTATACCGAGCATGATGATTCGCTGCATATCAGCGACATAGGACCTACAAGCGAGCTTCCAGTGCGGGCCTATGCACGGGCAAATCATCACGCTCGATGCAGGCCATGCTGCATCAGAATAGTGCACAAAGACTTTTCGACAAAAGAAATTTGGACTATCATTTTCTATTTGCTTCAACATAAAAATTATAATAGTGTTCTATGTTTTGATGTTGGTCCCGAAAAAAGATACTGACCCTTAGGTTTGAAATTCGTTTGGTCCGGCTTAACCCAATTCATTTTATTTTATTTTTTTTATGGTGGACTCCTTGTCAATTCGTGCAATTTTTTTTAAAAAAAGAGTATGGCAAATTGAATCTGGCATTATTTTTCGTCTCTTGAAAATTGAAGAGGAATTAAATTTTGCTAAGCAATTGATACGAATGAAATAAAAGATAAAGGATCAGTAGAAAATATATTCATAAAAAAAGGAAAGATTCTGGAATCTCAGAAGAGAGTTATCACACCAAGCATATTGTTGGATTGTCAAGGAAACGACTGCTACCACCTGATAATATTATAATCATCAACCTTTGCCTTTTATATTATATATGTAATCGAGGATGGAACTTATTTATGCTTTACTAGCAACCGGCTTTTGTGACTGAGGGAATCCACGGCAGCGAGGTTGAAGTTTCCATTGTTACCATCTATCTAACAATGCTGAACTGCTTTTGAGCACGCTTTATTAAAGCCTGCCTACTTGTCTGCCATGCGAGGGTGGTTGAGCATCAGATGCCGGGGTGGATGGAATCCATTCTATTGCATACTTTTTGGAGGTAATACTCTATTGCCGACCTACTGGTTTCCTTACAATACGGACATCAATGCATGTTCCTTGCAATGCCTTCCTTGCAATGCCTTATAGTTTTGCCTCTCGATAAACATATCCATTTATTCTTGGTTGATTGTAGGCCGGCGCTTGTCTTCATTGATGGTTCAAATGAGGAATTTCTATTTGGCCCGCAAAAATTGCTCAGTAGCCTCTCTTTATTTTTCTAAAAAAATTTTCTAAACTATCTGTTGCCGCCAAATCACTTTTGAGGAGCGTCAAGCGACAGAAATGCTTCGTTGGCCTTCAGAGGAATAATAGGGACCGCCTCCTTCAGCCGGAAACCTACAAGAAAAGTCCTGGACCGGTGGTTCCGGCGGGGACCCTTCGACGCTCAAGTCAGCGATCTGGAGAACATGAATTTTTTAATGAAAGAGTAGAGATTGAGTCCCCCTCCCTTGTTGGGGGTCGGGCTCTTTATATACCTGTTCGGGGGTCCCTCTTACCCTTCATTGATAACAGTTGAATCACATCTTCCGTTAAGATCGGCTACAGCTGTTAAACGTGTGCCATAAGTATCGGCAACGGTTCATAATATAGCGGTAACCACCCGTGATCTTGGCAAAAGAGAAACGGGTTGGCAAGCCACGTGGAAGCTCTGTGTGAACAGCAATGGGTGATAAGGTTAGTCACGTGGGCCCCAAGTGCAACATAGAAGATGTCGTTTAAAGTTGAAGCCAGAAGTCCCTCGTAGAGCATTAATTATGGAGTTATGGCACTATTCACGTGCAAGGCACTGTTCATGTGACACTGTTCACGTGCATGACACTGTTCACGGCCGAGGGGGAATAGACCAAGGGGTTGAGGCCGAGACCGTAGGGAAAAAGGCCGAAGCTGTTCATGACCGAATGAAAAAGCCAAGGCCGAAGGGGCTAATGTGGCAGCCATAAATACGAGAGAATGCTATAAATGCCTTAGAGCGAGTGGATGTACCTTTGAGGCCATAAAGACGGGAGAGAATAAGGCAATAAATGCCTAGCAAGTGGATGTATGTCGGCAAAAGGCTAACGCGAAGACGCGAGGCCGACGCCAAGGCGCCGACGCCAGGCGCTTTTGAGGCCGACGCCGACGCTAACGTGGCAGCCATAATTGAGAATAAGGCAATAAATGCCTGGATAATCGTAGCCTTTGAGGCCATAAAGGCTATAAATATGGGAGAGAATAAGGCAATAAATTCCTAGCAAGTGGATGTACGTCGAAAGAAGGCCAACGCGAAGACGCGAGGCCGATGCCAAAGCGCTGTTGAGGCCGACGCCGACGCCAGGCGCTGTTGAGGCCGATGCCGATGTTGTTGAGGCCGACGCCAAAGGCCGACGCTGTTGAGGCCGACGCCGATGCCAGGCGCTGTTGAGGCCAACGCCGACACTGTTGAGGCCGACGCCGACGCTAGGTGCTGTTGAGGCTGACGCCGACGCTGTTGAGGCCGACACCAGGGTGCTAACATGGCAGCCATAAATGAGAATAAGGCAATAAATGCGGCCATAAAGGATATAAATATGGGAGAGAATAAGGCAATAAATGCCTAGCAAGTGGATGCACGTCGGCAGAAGGCCGCGGAGACGTGAGGCCGACGCAAGGGGCCTAACGTGGCAGCCATAATTGAGAATAAGGCAATAAATACCTTGATGCTCATGGATGGAATTAAATGTCCATTGCGTCAGAAGAAAGCCGAGTAGAGTAGTGAGGCCACCTAGGAATTAAGCCATTCGGGAAGGCCGCTGAGGATGGCCGTCCATTCGGGAAGGCCGCTAAGGATGGCCGTCTCGATAGGATGCCATCCAAAAATTGCTGTCGTTATTGCCCATGGGGTCAACCGGCCCCAACAAATTCCCCCCACACTCCTGAGCTTGTGTGCCCCGTGTTAGCTAAGCGAAAGGAGTGTAGGACTTTTTACCTTCGCATCTACCCTTTCCTATCAATTTCAACTATGATTCCTCCCAAGTGGGGAAACTGTTGCCGCCAAATCACTTTTGAGGAGCGTCAAGCAACAGAAATGCTTCGTTGGCCTTCAGAGGAATAATAGGGACCGCCTCCTTCAACCGGAAACCTGCAAGAAAAGTCCCGGACCGGTGGTTTCGACGGGGACCCTCCGACGCTCAAGTCAGCGATCTGGAGAACAGGAATTTTTTAATGAAAGAGTAGAGATTGAGTCCCCCTCCCTCGTTGGGGGTCGGGCTCTTTATATACCTGTTCGGGGGTTCCTCTTACCCTTCGTTAATAATAGCCGAATCACATCTTCCGTTAAGATTGGCTACAGCTGCTAAACGTGTGCCATAAGTATCGGCAACGGTTCATAATATAGCGGTAACCACCCATGATCTTGGCAAAAGAGAAACGGGTTGGCAAGCCATGTGGAAGCTCTATGTGAACAGCAATGGGTGATAAGGTTAGTCACGTGGGCCCCAAGTGCAACCATTGTGATAGAAGATGTTGTTTAAAGTTAAAGCCAGCAGTCCCTCGTAGAGCATTAATTATGGAGTTATGGCACTATTCACGTGCAAGGCACTGTTCATGTGACACTGTTCACGTGCATGACACTATTCATGGCTGAGGGGAATAGACCAATGGGACCATAGGGAAAAAGGCCGAAGCTGTTCATGGCCGAATGAAAAAGCCAAGGCCGAAGGGGCTAACATGGCAGCCATAAATACGAGAGAATGCTATAAATGCCTTAGAGCGAGTGGATGCTCGTGTCCTTTGAGGCCATAAAGATGGGAGAGAATAAGGCAATAAATGCCTAGCAAGTGGATGTACGTCGGCAGAAGGCCAACACAAAGACGCGAGGCCGACGCCAAGGCGCTGTTGAGGCCGATGCCGACGCTGTTGAGGCCGATGCCGACGCTGTTGAGGCCGATGCCGACGCCAGGCGCTTTTAAGGCCCGACGCTGTTGAGGCCGACGCTAGGGGGCTAACGTGGCAGCCATAAATGAGAATAAGGCAATAAATGCCTGGATAATCGTAGCCTTTGAGGCCATAAAGGCTATAAATATGGGAAAGAATAAGGCAATAAATGCCTAGCAAATGGATGTACGTCGGCAGAAGGCCAACGCGAAGACGTGAGGACGACGCCGATGCTTTTGAGGCCAGGCGCTGTTGAGGCCAACGCCGACGCCAGGCGCTGTTGAGGCCGATGCCGACGCTGTTGAGGCCGACGCCGATGCCAGGCGCTGTTGAGGCCGACGCCGATGCTGTTGAGGCCGATGCCGATGCTGTTGAGGCTGACGCCGATGCTAGGCGCTGTTGAGGCTGACGCCGACGCTGTTGAGGTGACACCAGGGTGCTAACGTGGCAGCCATAAATGAGAATAAGGCAATAAATGCCAGGATAATTGTGGTCTTTGAGGCCATAAAGGATATAAATATGAAGAGAATAAAGCAATAAATGTCTAGCAAGTGGATGCACGTCAGCAGAAGGCCGACGCGGAGACGTGAGGCGAACGCTAAGGCGTTGTTGAGGCCGACGCCGACGTCAGGCATTGTTGAGGCCGACGCCGACGCAAAGGGCCTAACGTGGCAGCCATAATTGAGAATATGGCAATAAATACCTTGATGCCCGTGGATGGAATTAAATATCCATTGCGTCCTTCAAAAGAAAGCCGAGTAGAGTAGTGAGGCCGCCTTCGGGAAGGCCGCTGAGGATGGCCGTCCATTCGGGAAGGCCGCTAAGGATGGCCATCTTGATAGGATGCCATCCAAAAATTGCTGTCTTTATTGCCCATGGGGTCAACCGGCCCCATCACTATCCTTTCTTTTCTTTCCATACCCTCCATCCCATCTCCTTCCCTCAACCCCCCCTCTCTGACGTCACCCCGCCTCCTCCTCCTACCCCAGCACCCCCTTCCTCTCCGACGCTGCCCCCGTCTCCTCTTCTTTCCTTCCCATCTCCTTTCCCTTTCCCAGCACCCTTCCTCTTCGGCACCGTCCCCGTCTCCTTCCCCTTTCCAGCACCGGCTCCCCATTTGACCAAACAAGGCCGAACAAAGGGTCTTTGTTCGGTCCTGTTTGGCTGAACAAAGTCCATTTTGTTCGGCCTGATAGGCTAGACCGAATGAAGGGACTCCATTCATCCAAATAGGGCCGAATGGAAGGCCCTTCGTTCGACCAAATAGGGCCGAATGAAAGCCCTCCATTCAGCCCTGTTTGGCCAAATGGTGCCGAAGGGAGAGGACGCCGAAGGCCGAAGAGGGCCGGTGCTGGTGAGTGAAGAGGGGCAAGGTCCGAGGGAGTATCGAAAGAGGGCAGGTGCCGGAGAGTGGGGAGGTGCTGGAGAAGGAGAAGGAGACGGAAGACGGGGGTGTGGAGAGAAGGGGGAGGAGATGGGAGACGGGGGTGCGGAGAGAAGGGGGAGAAGACGAAGGGAAGGGGGAGGTGCGGTGCCAGGGAGGAAGAAGGGAGCGGTGCCAGAGAGGAGACATGGAGGGGGCGGGCTACTAAGCAAAGGGGGGGGAGGGTAGTTTAAATTTTTCTTTTTTAAATAAGAGGGGGCTACTGAGCAAAAGTTATGGTCCGAATAGAAATTCCCTTCAAACGGACTTGAGAAGCTCTTTCTCTTAGTACATTAAAGACATGTTTGGGACTTCACATGCATTGGATAATAAGTGACCATCTACGTATCGAAGTCTTAAATCACATCCTAATTCAGGAAATCCACCCATTAGAAAACACCATAGCACAAGGAAAAAAGTATGCATGAAAAACTTTTAATTTCTTCTTGATATTTGGATATTTACTCATCGGCTTGTGTTGCTGTCAAATCGCGTTTCTCGAACATTAAAAATGAAGAGCCTCCTCCTTAACGGAATTCCTGCAAGAAAGTTTTCGATGACCGGTTGTATCGGTGGGGACCCTCCGACGCTCAAGTAAGCAACTCAAAAATAGTGAAGGAATTAGCTAGAGAGCTTGAGTTCATATCCTTTTCCTCATTATGAGCGAAAGTTCTTATACCTGTTTGGAGATCCCTCTTTCCTGCTTTTGGAAGGTGGTTGATTCTGAAATGTTATTGTTTGGTAGTGACACTACTACAAAAAGTTAAATAGACTACAGTAGGTTTGAGGAAAATGACTACATTTTTCGTAAAAAATGTAGTCTTATATTTTTACAAATTAAAAGATTATATCTTTTATTTAAAACGCAGTCTTAAATTATCTGAAAATATAAAAAGACTATGTTTTTAAATAAGTCGTAGTCTTATATTATCTGATATATTTTAGACTATATTTTTAATTAAGACGTAGTCTTATATTATTTGATAATATAAAAAGACTATATTTTTAATATTTTATAATATAAAAGACTATATTTTTAATTAAGGTGTAGTCTTATATTATCTGATAATATAAAAAGACTGCATTTTTAATATTTTATAATAAAAAGACTACATTTTTAATTAAGACATAGTCTAATATAATTTCCCTCCTCCCCCTTTTCCTAAATGAAACCCTCGTGATACCTAAAATCAAATTTATTTCTTCCATCCGCAGTTTTGTTCTAGGGTTTCGTTCGTGGAGACTCCATCGCCCACCACGCAGGATTAAGGTTGAGGAGACTCCACCACCATCGATCAGGATTTCGTTTACAAGGACTCCATCACCAGGCAGGATTAGAATTTTGTTCTTCACCAGGCTGAGATTCAATGCAGGTAAATTTTTTTTTTTAATCTAACGATCGGAGAAAGAGAGGGCAAGAGGGGTGCCGGCGTGGGGTTTGGCCTGAGCTGCAGGACGCTGCCGGGCCTGAGCCGCGGGTTGCCTGCTCTGCTTTTTGAAAGCCCTCTCTTCAATGTTTCCCTGTTCAAAGCTCCTTCGGTGGCGAGGAGGGCAGGGAGACAAGCCCATGACATCGACAGCATGCACGCACCGATGTCAGGCGAACTTGGAGGCAAAAAGGGACCGATCGAATTGGAACGCTGGATCGCCAATATGCCACTTTTCTTCGGACTTGTTCTCTGGAGTTTGTGGGCGCTAGGTGGGTGATATATTCTCTGCCGAACAAGCTCATGATGAGGTCTCAAATATCTCGGGCCTTCCGTGCCACGGTTGGAGGCTTGAGAATTTAACTTCAGTTTATATTTTAGGCAGCACTTTCTTCTTTATTAATAAGTTGGAGGAGAGAGAGAGAGAGAGAGAGAGAGAGAGAGAGAGAGAGTAACTTCAGTTTATATTTTAGGCAGCACTTTCTTCTTTATTAATAAGTTGGAAGAGAGATAGAAAGAGAGAGAGAGAAAGAGAGACGTACCTTGACCTGCTGCATCCACTATGGGATCAATATCATGTGAGAATCGGGGGCTGAATGATGCGGAAAGAAGGCATGGCACAAGTTGCAATTGGCGGTCCCAAGTACATGATATGCCACCCATTGTTTCTTGTGTGCGAATGTGCGTACACTGCACCATAAATTGGGGTTCCTGATTGTGTTTGGGCGGGATCACGTTGTCAATAGGGTCCATTAGTGGTCCAATTGGCATGTCAGTCTGTACTTCTAACACGGCTCTAATGATCCCGTGGCCCTCGTGGAAGAAGCTATTCAGAGAACAAACCTATCCACAATCCGCAGCAATTGCGAAAGATGCAGTGGGAAAATGACCATTTATACTTCCTTGCATGGTTCGCTTCCTTCACTTCCACATGGAGAAAAGATCAGATCCAGTCACTTATTTGCTATAGAGCCGCATTATGATCCATTAGAAACGATATATCCGTGTCAAGGCAACCTAATGCATGCAATGACTCGAGCGTGTAAATAAGGTGATTGTTAATTTTTCTTTTCTTTTTTTTTTAAAAAATAGGGTGATTGTTGATTTTTTTTTTTAATAAAGATAGTTTATATGTTTTTGAACATAATATCTGTTGCCGCGGAAATCCGTTCTCTGACTCGGGTGCTCTCTGGCTCCGGGTCCAGACGCTAGTCTCATCGCCTAGGATGGAACCTGCAAGACAGTCTACATGCAGAGAGTGTTTCGAGGGCTCTGCGGAGGACCCTCCGACGCCCAAGTCAGTGGAGATTCACAGCAAGCAGATATGAGGAGAAGACTCTCGCAGAAGAGTTCCCCTAGATGGATGTTCTCTTGAGAGATCCGAGCTCTGGTGGAGTTTCAATGGAGTTTTTTTCAGTATGAGTGCGGGTGAATGCATGCATACCTGAGAGATTTGAGGGCTATCATATTTATAAGTGATCACTTGATTTCTTGGGCGCGTTGCGGGGGTGGTCTGAAAGCTGTTGAGATTCGAAACATATTCGAATCAAGTTTGTTACGAGGCCAATAGGATCCGTATCTCGTCAGTTAGAGGATCGACGGCTAGGAGAGCTGGTTGATGCCTTGAGATTCAACAATTATGTAGGTTCTAGGCCACTCCTATGGCCCTTAGGCCACTTTCGGCATGATTCTCCATTTGGAATCTTATTCAGTTATTGTGAATTTGAACTCACCCGCGTCGGATTCCGTAGAGGTATTCGAATGCCTCGGTCCGGCCGAGGTGAGGAACAACTTGGTTTTTCGAGGTGCAGGATAGCTCGGGTTGCCGAGGTATGAAGCTGGCTTGGGCCACCGAGGTATAAGGATAGCTCGGGCTGCCAAGGTATGAGGATAGCTCGGGTCACCGAGGTGTGAATATAGCTTGGATCGCCGAGGTATGAGGATAGCTCGGGCCGCCGAGGTATGAGGATGGCTCGGTTCGTCGGGGCGACCTGACTCCGCTGAGGGCGATTCGGCTTCACCGCCTTGTGGATGTGATAGCTAGCCGATAGGATGTTGAGATTGGACTCGATCCAATTGTTGATATGCACGGGTATTAATGCAATGATAAATTTACCCCTCATCACATGCCCCCCACTCCCTAGTCCGAAATGTAAATTCGGATGTAGGGAGTAGAGTTCTGGAATAATCTCATTCAGGGGGATCCGAAGGGGCAGGCAATGATAATCTCGTAAATGACAGGCCACTGTATCATCATTATTTTTTGCCATAACACGAGGAGGGAACGACTCGTTTCCAGCAGGCCGTGATTGCGGGAGTCCCACGTGGTGGGGCTCCTGCATTTTTGGCGCCCATATCGGAAGTTTTAGCATCTTGTGCTTTCCTTCTGAAGCGCTATTTAAAGAGGTCTAGGGCGGCGTCCTGTCTTCAACGCCTTCTCGCCCCCTCCATAGAGATCTTTCATTCCTCCCCAAACCCTTGCCAGCTTATTCATGTTTCGCCTTTCAATCTGTCAACATGAAGGATCCAAGTGATGTTGCTTCAGAGATAACCCTTGAGGATTTGGACAGAATCCGTCGCCATTACAGGGTTCCTCGGGACGTGTCCCTATGGGTTCTGAAAGCCGAGCATAGGGTTTCGACGGAGCTAAGCCGTGGGGTTTTCTTCTATGAGGAGAGCCTGAGGGCAAGTCTCCGGTTTCCTCTTCACTCGCTAGTGCAGGAGGTAATGAGGTTTTACAACATATGCCCAACAATGGTGGCCCCAAATAGCTGGCGCAATCTCATTGGGTTCATCTCGATGTGTAGCCGTGTTGGGGTAACTGCAACCCTCACTATATTCTCAGTCTACTACAACCTGGTTTCCAGAAGGAGCTCTGAGTGGCCTTATATTGGTCCTCGAAAATCGTTTAAGATGATTTCAGATAATCCATCTTCGATAAAGGAGTGGAAGTCTCGATTTTTTATTTTCGAGGGGAACATTGGTTCGGATTTTCCGGAGGCATGGGCGAGTTATGTGAAAGATCCGGAAGCACGCCCGGAGTTGTCCGAGTAGGAGAAGAGGGATTTGGTAACCCTCCCTGTTATTAGAGGATGCCCTTTTTACCGCCGGGGTTAGATCCATTGACCCCCAGGGTGAGTCTCTTTTCCTCTTTCACTCTGGTAGTTGATACGCTTAAGTAGCTTTATTGCGGTTTGATTGATGGTTCGCTGTGTTTTCAGCCAAGAGATTGACATTCGTGGGCCAAATGAAGAAGGAGCTTGGCAAGCGCCACCGGGGCTCCAGCTCCGGGGACAAACATAGGTCTGAAAAGAGGTCTCGTCCTTCCGGGTCTCGCCCAAAGGAATCAAGGAAAGATAGCGTTGGCCGCCATTCCTTTACCCCAAAGAGGGGGGAAGTGGGAGCGTCGGCCGTGGTCGATGAGCCCTCCTCGTCGGAGGGAGGCATGGTAGTGGAGAAGGAGAGAGCCGTTGGGGGAAGCTCGGAGGGAGCTATTGAAGTTTTCCCCCTTCAAATAGTGGTTGTGTCAGATGATACCAAGGAGATGTCACCGGTTCATCCGGCAATCCTTTTGCCTGAGGCTAATCAGCCTCATCCGCTAGAGGTCGGCAGCCCTGTGATGCTGCATGCTGACGTGGAAGAGGCCCCAGCTTTGATCGAGGGACTGGGAGAGGCAGTTGCGACTGCCAGAGTTTGCGTGGAGCCGCTTGTTGAGGTGTCGGTGGAGGCCGAGAAACCCCCTGCAGGGGAGCTTTCTCCCATAATTTCAGGGGGTGCCATGGAGGAAACCGAGGTTTGGGTGGAGTCCGCTGGGGACGAAGCAATGCTTGGAGAGGAGGAGGAGGAAGAAGAAGAACTACCGAGCGGGGGGGATGCTTGGACCGAGGTTCCTTCAGCCGGGGCCGAGGCATCCGAGGCCCTGCAGGCCAGAACTCTAGTGGAGGAGGCCAAATGGATGGCGGTTCCAGGTCGAAGTCCCTCAGGCCAATTCTTCGGCCGTGAGCTCTCTTATTCATGGCCCAAAGGTGGAAGACATGTTTGCCGCTTTGATGCGGTCTGTATTGCATGCGAGAGAGGGTTCCTCAGCGGATGAGCTCATCACAGAGGATATCGTTAAGGCAGCTTTCGAACGGTTCGGAGCGTCGAAGTATGTCTACCTTCTCCCCGAGATCAGTGGCCCTGCTCTTATGAAGATCGCCTCAAACTACTCTTCTCGAGTAAGTCGGTGTATCAAGGTAACAAATTTTAGTTGGTTGGCTTGGCCAAATTTTCTTACTTGTGCTTTTTTCGCAGAATGCCTTAATTACAAGGGCGCTGAGTTGGCGTCTGAATCTGGCCATGGGGGCCTGTGCTCAGGCCAGGAGGGAGGCGGGCAAGGGTGGACTCAACCAGTAGGCTCTTAGGGCCTTGTCATCCATCTAGGGGGACCTCGAGAAAATGAGCAAGTCCTATCAGGCTACCACCGAGAGAGCCTCTCGGCTTGAGACTCAAGTCAAAGAGCTCCAGGGCTTTAGTAAGCAATTAGACAAGGCCTGTTTGGAGTTATCGTAGATCAAGTCCAAACATGCCGATGAGGTCAACGCTATGCGGCAGCGTTTTGATGAGTGGTGGGGTGAGCTGAAGAATAGCTACGTCGAAGAAAAAGATAAATGGAGCAAAAGGCTCGATGAGAGGAGCACAGTTATCGGCGATAGCAAGATCAGCTCGCCGACCTGAACAGGAGGCTCCCTGATAGGGAAGATCGGCTGAAATGGCAACATAATCAAATTGCCAAACTTACTGCTGATCTTGATCAATCTCGGTGGGAGATTGAGGATAAATAGTCCGAATTAATGACCTCAAGGAGGGTCTCCAGCAGAATAAAGTGGCCAAATTGAAGGCCGTTGAAAAGGTTCATGAGTTGAACGATAAAATGGCTTGGCGAGGGAAGAGGTATTGCATCTTCGTATTTGCGTATTTCTAGTGTCTTTTCTTTCGGCCATGATCTCACATGATCCGGTGTTTGCATATAGGCAAAATCGGGCTCGAGGTTTAGGACCAATTTAAGGCTTTGAGAGCGGAGTTGGCCTCGAGCCGCCAAATGAATTCCGAACTTGGGAGTCAGTTGGCCGAAGCCAACAGACGAATCTCTTCGACTGTAGACGAGTATAAGAGTTCTGCTTAATTTTTTGAAGAGCACAAGGTGGCTTGTGCCGACGCATTTCATTTTGGCGAAGAGGAGACTCGGTCAAAGATCTCCCAGGTTTACCCTGAGTTAGATCTGTCTTTTTTAGAGGCCGAGCTTTACGATACTCTTACCCCAGGGGCTGAAGAAGCTGAATATGAGGACATTTTAGATATTGATCTTAAGACTATTCTGGGCACTGATGAGGCCATGGCTCTAGAAGGGTGCCCTCAGCCTGCTGCCGAGGATCCTGAGGTTCCCCCAACTGTGTTTGAAGCGGGTGGACCCAGTCAAATTCCTCCGGATGCTACCAAGGGGGCCCTCGGAACTGATTCGAACCTTGATTCTTAAGGGTTGCTCATGTATCTTTCGACTTGTAATTTGATCAAAACTCAATAAATGGATCTTTTGTCTCCTTCTGCTTGTCTTATTGCTTTGATCATCGTTTTTCGAACGATCTTTTTGTTAGAAGTTCTTCCCGATGGCAAACGAATCGCAAATGAATCATGCTTTAAGGTCGGATTGCTCTTAGGGGTTTCGAATTGAATATTCTGCTTTATCAAAGCCAGATTAACTAGTTCTTCCGATGTATAAAACTGTTCAATTTTGCCGTGGAACGTTATTCTGGCTTTACCCAAAGTAAGGTGAACAGTTCGAAATGCACAAGTTAACTCGGATTGTCGAGTTATAGGATAGCTCAGTTCGAGATGGCCGAAACTTATGGAAATACCTCAGTTGGGGCTGAGGTTTGGCAGATAGTTCGGTCTATCCGAAGCAAGAAGTTGGCTCGCTTTCCGCCGAGGTAGATGAAACGGCTTGCGGTTTGCCGAAGGACACCTTGTTTTTTCCTTAGGGCATTTATTTCGTTGTCCTTTTCCAATGTAAGTCCCTTTAGCGTATGCATTAAGTATTCGATCGTCATTGGGCGGCGTCGCTTTTGAAGGGGGATCTCCCAGATCTGTTCATATCTCAAGGATCTTATGCGGTTTTCTACATTTAAGGCTCTTGATTCAAGATCAGAAGGAGATCTTCTGCCTTTCATCATGGCCTGGAAGGCATGCTCGGCATGCTTTGGAATGCGCCCTTTTTTCCTGGTTTACCACGTGGCAGCACGGTCATGGCGTTTCAAATTCTGGGGCTCTCTTCTTTAATGGTTGCTCCTAGTTTGCTTGTCTATAAAAAGGGGAGAGTAGGCTGTGTTAGAGCATCTCCCAAGACCTTCTCTTTGTGTAAGTTATAGAGGTTTTCATGGTGCCTATTTCATTGAGGTCAAGAGTGGAAAGATCGAGCTTTCCTTTTGAAAGTTGGTTCATCCTAGATAGCTGGGGTGATGGAGGAGCTGCTGAAGAGCAAGTAGTCCTCAAGGAAGGAGTCCCAGGGGTCATACGAAGAGTGCACGGGATGCACACAGAGGTCATATGGGGAGCGCACGTATGCGCTCTTTGTATTGCCTTTGTCACTTGCTTGGGGACTACGGTAAATGCAAAGCATATGCAGCCCCCATGGCTAACATGAACTTTGCCTCCTTCCTCAATTTGGATCTCTCAGTTCATTCGCATGAGAGGTCTTTTCTCAAGTCAGGAGGAAGGCAAGCAGTGTTGGTCTGCTGGTCTCCTGTCTTTGTTTTGAGAGGAGGCCAGCAGCCCAACACACCGCTTGGGGAGGAGACATCCTCAGCATCGGCATCCACAGGTCTTTAGCCCAGTTTGGATCCCTAAGTTCATCCATCCAGGGGATCTGTGAATGGCCAACTTTGTTCTTTGGCATTAACCAGTAACTCAAGGGAGCTGTCTGGTTTCTCTAATTTCTTGGGTCGGATGCAGAAACATCATTATCGATCGAAACTGCTCGATCGAGCTTTTTATTTTATTTGTCTTTATTTCCTGTGCTATGATGCACTTATAATGCCTCTCAGGAGGTTGTAATTTTTATTAATAAAGAGAGTTCCTACTCTTCCTTCTTTGAGTACTTATTTCTTTACCAATGTGATTGTGTTGAGAGTTGTCTTACTTACACTACGCTTTCTAGATCGTAGCGTAGTTTATAATTTTTCAGCAGCGTTTTAGCTGCTTTGCTTTTGTTAGGCATTTTGGTGATATTTAGTCCTCTGCAGAGGAAGCGTTCATCTCTGTTTAGGTTCGAGGGAGGCCTGGGCGGCCTTGCTAATTCGCGATGTTGACATGATCCTACTGAAAGGATGGAGTAGGTTTTTCTTTGAAAAGAAATAACTCGCATGATCTTGCTGGTGAGCAGAGAGAAGTTACTTACCTCCACCGAAGTATGATAGGACATTTTAGTCATGCTAGAGCATATGAGAAATTACCTGATTCAGCCGAGGCTTCAGATATTATTCAGAGATATCACTCGGTTCGGTCGAGGCTTCAGATATTATCTAGAGATATCACTCGGTTAAGCTGAGGCTTTAGATATTACTCAGAGACATCACTTGGTTCGGCCGAGGCTTCAGATATTACTCAGAGACATCACTCGGTTCGACCGAGGCTTCAGATATTATTTAGAGATATCACTCGGTTCAGTCGAGGCTTCAGATATTACTCAGAGACATTACTCGGTTTGGCCGAGGCTTTAGAGATTATATTTTACTTGGCACTGCCAAGGTAAGAAGATATCACTCGGCTCGGCCGAGGCTTCAGAGATTATATTTTACTTGGCGCTGCCAAGGTACGAAGATATCACTTGGCTCGGCCGAGGCTTCAAAGATTATATTTTACTTGGCACTACCAAGGTATGGAGATATCACTCGGCTCGGCCGAGGCTTCAAAGATTATATTTTACTTGGCACTACCAAGGTACAGAGATCGCTCAGCCCGACCGAGGAATAAAAAAGATTATATTTTACTTGGCGCTGCCAAGGTACGGAGATATCACTCAGCTCGACCGAGGCTTCAAAGATTATATTTTACTTGGTGCTACCAAGGTGCGGAGATATCACTCGGCTCGACCGAGGCTTCAAAGATTATATTTTACTTGGTGCTGCCAAGGTACGGAGATTGCTCGGCACAGCTGAGGATTTAATATGTAGCAAAACCTGCTTCTAATTGCAGCTTTCAAGGAAAGTAATCAAAATAGAATTTGCAAATCTTTGAAAGTTAAATTTAACTCAATGGAAAGAGTAAGTTTAGTGAGGGCATACTCTTACTGATGATAGGCGCGGAGATTATCTGAGTTCCACGTCCGGGGAATAGGTTTTTCATTTAGATCTTGGAGTTTATAGGTGCCGGGTCTGATTACCTCCGTAACTTGGTAGGGACCCTTCCAATTCAGGGATAACTTCCCTTGCTCCAGTGGCTTTGACATAGATGCCTTCTGAAGCACCAGATCACCTGGAAGGAAAGACTTCCCTTTGACTCTAGTGGAGTGATAGTGGGCTACTCTTTGTTCGTAGGCGGCCATTCGGATTCGGGCTTTCTCCCTGACTTCTTCTATTAGATCAAGATTAGTTCAAGTTGCTCATCATTGGATTCCTTCGAATAGCCTTCCATGCGAGGGGAGGGGAGCCCGACCTCCACAGGGATGACAACTTCTGTACCGAAAGCCATTTTAAATGGAGTTTGCCCTGTGGGTATCCTCCCATTTGTTTGGTATGCCCACAACACATGGTGGAGCTCTTTTGCCCATATGCCTCGCGCCCGGTTGAGCCAAGCTTTAATTCCTTGCAGGAGGGTACGGTTGGTTACCTCGGCCTCCCCATTGGCTTGAGGATGTCTGACTGATGTTAGGTGATAAAGAATGCCGTGATCCTTGCAAAATTCTCAAAACTTAGGATTATCAAATTGCTTCTCATTGTCGGTGATGATGGTGTGGGGAAGGCCGAAACGGCAGATGATAGACCTCTATACGAAGTCTGTAGCCCATGCTTCGATTATCTGGGCAACTGCCTCGGCTTCAACCCACTTGCTGAAATAATCTATTGCAACAAACAGGAACTTCCTTTGTCTTGTTGCGAGGGGAAAGGGCTGAGAATATCCATTCCCCATTTGGCGAAGGGCCAGGGGGATGATATAGAAGTCAGGTGAGCAGAGGGGAGCCTCTGGACATTTGAGTGTCTCTGGCATGAATCATAGGCTCGGACGAGGTCATCTGCATCTTTCTGCATTGTTGGCCAATAATACACTTGGTGCAATACTTTATGGCACAGGGCCCGACCGCCAAGATGATTGCCGCAGATGCCTTCATGAACCTCCCGAAGAGCATAATAAGCCTTTGATGGTCAGAGGCATTTGAGCAATGACATAGAGAAGGATCGCTTATACAGCTGACCATCAATTAGAACATAATGAGATTATTGCATTTTTAGCTTCCTTGCTTCTTTTCTATCAGTGGGCAGCAACCCTTCTTTAAGATACTTGTGCAGGGGATCTATCCAAGATGGTTCAGTGTCAACCTGCATCATCTAACCAGCATCGACAATGTTGGATTTCTCCAAGACTTCCAAGTGGAATCTTCGTTCAAGGTCCATTGAGTCTGTAGTTGCCAGGCAGGACAGAAGGTCGCGCGCGCATTTTCAGCCCTTGCGACCTGGATAATCTTAAATTCAACAAAATAGGAAGATAGATTGCACACCTTTGGAGATACCGAATCATGTTCGGCTCTCGAGCCTCGAATTCTCTTTGCACCTGGCCCGCTACTAACTGAGAGTTAGTGTAGGCATTTAGTTTTTCAACTTTAAGCTCGCAAGCGATGCGGAGTCCAGTGAGCAGGGCTTCTTACTTTGCTTCATTGTTTGAGGACGAAAAGAAGAAACAGATGCCATATTTGAAAGTTGCACCTTCTGGACTAGTGAGGATCAGACCAGCACCAGAACCGCTCGCGCTAGAGGATCCGTCGGCGTGAAGCAACTACGGGGCGTTGGGCTTTGGTTGTCCAGGAGTATCCGAAGCTGAGCCATCTTTGGGTATGGTGCACTCAAGGAGGAAATCTGCTAGGACCTGGGCTTTGATGGCCGGACGAGGCTGATACCGAATGTCATGTTCACTAAGCTCAACAGTCCATTTGGTCATTCTTCCCGATGCTTCTGGACGATGGATAATTGCCTTGATGGGTTGGTCGGTCAGGACGGTGATAGTGTGCGCTTGGAAATATGGCCGCAGCTTTCGGACTGATGTTACCAAGGCCAGAACCATCTTCTCGACTCGAGTGTACCTTGTTTCAGCATATTTGAGCAATTTGCTGACATAATAGATAGGCTTTTGGACTTTGCTCTCCTTTCTGATCAGCACCGAGCCAACAGTGTTTTCAGAGACCGCCAAGTATAGACTCAGCATTTCCTTTAGTTTCGGGATGCTAAGGAGAGGTGGTGAACTGTGGTATTTCTTGAGATCTTCAAAGGACTTCTCTGGCAATCTGGGATCCATTAGAAATTTTTGGCCGACCAAAGTGCTTTAAAGAAGGGAAAGCACTTTTTGGCTGACCAAGCAATGAAGCAGCTGAGGGCCGCTATTCTTTTGGTAAGGCGTTGCATGTCCTTGATTGACCCTGGAGGGGCCATTTTTCGTAGGGCTTGGATCTTCTAGGGATTTGCTTCGATGCCTCGCTGAGAGACCATGAAGCCTAAAAATTTTTCGGAGTTAACCTCGAAAGCACATTTGGTAGGGTTGAGCTTCATTTGATACTTTTGAAGCATTGCGAAACTCTCCATGAGGTCCCCGACTTGCTAGGATGCCTCCTTACTCTTTACCAGCATATCATCAACATATACCTCCATGTTTCGGTCGATCTGCTCTTTGAAGACTTTATTAACCAACCTTAGGTAGGTGGCACCTGCATTTTTTAAACCAAAGGGCATAACTCGGTAACAATAAATACCTCGATCTGTGATGAAGGCAGTTTTTTCCTCATCCTCTAGCGCCATTCAGATCTGGTTATACCTGAATAGGCATCCATAAAGGTTAGCATCTGGTGGCCCGAAGTCGAATCTACAAGCTGGTCGATCCTAGGAAGATGGAAGCTATCTTTTGGGCAAGCCTTGTTAAGGTCGGTGAAGTTGATGCAGATCCTCCATTTGCCATTCGATTTTTTTACCATCACTACATTCACAAGCCAATCGGGATAACTGACTTTTCGGATGAAGTTGGCTTTGATGAGCTTGTCCACCTCCTCTTCGATGGCCTTTTGGCGCTCGGGGGCGAAGCTCCTTTTCTTTTACTTAATTGACCGAAATATCTCATCCATGCTGAGGCGATGGACCAGGACATCTGGGCTGATCCTGGGCATCTGTGACGCGGACCACATGAAGACATCAGTATTCTTCCGAAGGAATTCGATCAAATCTTGCTGAAGCTTTCCCTCCAGCTGTGATCCGACCTTTATGGTTCGGTTAGGCTGAGCTTTGTCGAGTGGCACTTCCTCCAATTCTTCAACTGGCTCCCCTCATTGCTCGGTAAAATCTTCTCAAGCGTCTAGCCCATCCACTTCGGGCTTTCTGAATTGAAGGTCGGTGACAAAGCAATGCCGAGCTATAATCTGACTTCCACGAACAACCCCCACTCCCCATTCGGTGGGGAACTTCATGGCAAGGTGGGGAATGGAAATGATGGCTTTGAGAGTTACTTGTCCTAGCCTACCGAGGATGGCATTGTAAGGAGACCGAAGCTTGGTCACAAGGAAATCCATGAGCACAGTAGCCATGCGGGGCCAAGTGCTGGCTCTGACTGTCAGAGTAATAACTCTCTTGGGGATTATGGAGTCACATGTGAAACCTACTAAAGTGGATTCCACGGCCCGAAGGCTTTCTACCCGGAATTTCAATCTCTCAAAGGCATTGAAATACAAAACATTAACGGAGCTTTCACTATCAATTAAAATACGGTGTACATTATAATTGTTCATGTTCAAGGATACAACCAGAGCAGTCATGGGGGTACTGTACCTCCTAAAGATCTTCATCAGAAAAGTAAGCTCATCAACCCGAGCTTTCTTTGGTGGATTTTCCTCCTCGCCTGGCCAAGGTTAGGGAGTCGACCGTCATTATCATATTAACATTACCGATAACTGGAGGATTCGGTGGTGGGAGTTGGTGGGGTTCAGGCTGGCGATCCCCTTCATTATTTGGCTCAGGGGGTCCTTTGAATCGGTCTAGTCTGCCCCATCAGATCAATCGCTCAATCTCGTTCTGAAGCTGCCAACAGTCCTTGGTGTCATGCCCATAATCCCGATGGAAGCAGCAGTACTTGGTCACATCCCTCTGAGTTGCATTACCTCGGAGAGGAGTAGGCTGAGGAATCTGATGCTCGATCTCCATCAGGATCAGCGCTCTTAGCGTGGTGAGAGGAGTATAACAGTCGAACCTTCAAGATGGACTCCGAGTTCAGTCTTGAGGCGGCGGTGGAGGAGCTCTATGGTGGCAAGGTGGGCTTGCACGACGGTAGGCTCATTGCTTGTCCGAGCCCTTTGCCTCCTTCAACTGCTCGGCTCGAGCTGACCTCCTTAATTCTTCAACCCTGGCGTACTTATCTGCCAGGGACATCATGTCTAAGAGGCTCTTTGGGTAGTTAACCTCCAAAGCCAAGTAGAAGTCTCCCTCCTTCGATACTCCTCCAGCAAAGGCAAACATGGCTACCTCGTGGTTGAGGTGGTGACTTCTAGGAGGACCGTGTTAAAATGGCCAAGGTAATTCTTCAAGGATTCCCCCTCTCTCTGCTTGACCTCAGAGAGGGAATCAGATCTTCGTCGCTAGCGATGGCTACTGATGAACTGGAAGATAAACAAACAGCTCAGCTCATCGAAAGAATCAACAGAACTTGGCTTCAAGCTATTAAACCAGGTTCGGGCAAATCCCCTTAGAGTGGAGGGAAAGGCTCAGCACAGGATTGCATCCGATGCTCCATGGAACATCATGATGGATTTGAATCTGCTCAAATGGTCGTTAGGATCAGTGGATCCATGGTATGGCTCGATGATAGAAAGCTTGATATGAGGGGGAATCACTTCCCTCATGATTCTCTCAGAAAAGGGAATGCCCTGCTCCACTTTTGGTTGGGACGGAGGGGCTTGTCTAACGGTGTCTAACTCCTAATGCCATTCTCCGCACATCTCCTACATCTATTACCTGATCCCTTCATCTAGAGTGGTAGGAGGGATTGGGAAATGGAAAGATGACAGTGGTGTCGAGTCTTGGGAAGACACCGAGGAAAGGGAACGAACCCGTCTAGATCTGAATGGGCTCTTCCCTCCAACCCGCTGTGGCGCTGGTTTTGCCTTCGTAGGCCGGTGATGATAATCCACCGCTTCATGCGGATTGGAAGAAGAGGTTGCTAGCAGAACAGAGGCAGCGGCCTCTTTATGAAGCTGGGGAGCAGGAACAACTGGGCAAGGAACCGCTTGGAGTTCCTGGACCAGCTGGATCAATGTCTGGACCTGCTGGACCAGAGTGGCGAACTGGTCCAGTGTTACCACTTTTGCAGGTGGCGAAGGAGTCTCAGCTGGTGGTGGTGGCGGAGGCACAACACCACTAATTGGATCAGGCCTTTGAGAGGTGGCCTAATCTTGAGCCTCGGATGTGGCTCTCTTTCGATTGGCCATTAGAGGATGCTTCTTCTAGTCTTGAGTCTTGTCTCCTGGATTACAAGTTTACGGGACTTGAGGCCCTTCCTCTAGCGCCAATCTGTTGCCAGGAAAATCTGTTCTTTGACTCGGGTGTGCTCTGGCTCCAGGTCTGAACGTTGGTCTCATCGCCTGGGGTGGAACCTGCAAGACAGTCCGCGCACAGAGGGTGTTTCGGGGGTTGCCCTATGCGGAGGACCCTTCGATGCCCAAGTTAGTGGAGATTCATAGTAAGCAGATATGAGGAGAAGACTCTCGCAGAAGAGTTCCCCTAAATGGGTGTTCTCTCGAGAGATCCGAGCTCTGGTGGAGCTTCAATGGAGTTTTTTCAGTATGAGTGTGGGTGAATGCATGCGTACCTTAAGAGATTTGAGGGCTGTCGTATTTATAGGTGATCACCTGATTCCTTGGGCATGTTACAGGGGGGTTCTGAAAGCTATTGAGATTCGAAACAGATTCGAATCAAGTTTGTTATGAGGCCAGTAGGATCCATATCTTGTCAGTTAAAGGATCGACGGCTAGGAGAGCTGGTTGATGCCTTGAGATTCAGCGATTATGTAGGTTCTAGGCCACTCCTATGGCCCTTAGGCCACTTCCGGCATGATTCTCCATTTGGAATTTTATTCAGTTATTGTGAATTTGAACTCTCCCGCACTGGATTCTGCAGAGGTATCCAAATGCTTCGGTCCGGTCGAGGCGAGGGACAACTTGGTTTTTCGAGGTGCAGGATAGCTCGGGTTGCCGAGGTATGAAGATGGCTCGAGCCACCGAGGTATGAGGATAGCTCGGGCTGTCGAGGTATGAGGATAGCTGGGGTCGCCAAGGTGTGAAGATAGTTTGGGTCGCCGAGGTATGAGGATAGCTCGGGCCGCCAAGGTATGAGGATGGCTCGGTTCATCGAGGTGACCCGACTCCACTGAGGGCGATTCGGCTTCACCGCCTTGTGAATGTGACAGCTAGCCGACAGAATGTTGGGATTGGACTCGACCCAATTGTCGATATGCATGGGTATTAATGCAATGATAAATTTACCCCTTATCAATATCTTTTCCATTTTAGGAACATAGATGGTGGATTCATCGGGCATGAAAAGTAGGTCCAAAGAGATTGATGACAAAGTAAAGAAAGCTGAACCACTGTAAGTTATTATTTATCTTTTTAATTTACTTGTCATCTTTCAAATTTATTAGTTTGTTAGATAAAATTAATTATATTTGTTGATTTAATTAAGTTTGATTTAATTAAGTAGTTACTAGTATTTTTTGAATTTAAACAGACTAGATAAGTCATGGTACTCTGCTGAAGACGTACAAAAAGATACGAGGATGGTGTCGAAGTTTTTTGAATCATGTTAAAAGAAATTTACAGATAAAAAGCAAAGAAAAGGGTCTATGGAGTTTGTTATATTTAAAGAATCATATTGCAAAAGGTTTAGAAGATACAAATATAATAACTGTGGTATTGGATGTTGGTGTCTTTGATCATGAACGGATCTGTTATATTATTCGGGAAGATATCGACAACTTTTGCTCAATAGAGGAGATTAGTCGTAGTTGTATTGTGCTATATATGAGGTAATAAGATATTTTTATATTTTTTGTGTTTCATATGCAATCACTAGATGTTACAAGTTTTTAATAATAACCGTGGGATTGAATAATTTGATTTGTGTAGCTATTTGTACAACCAACTCAAGAAATCAAAACTACTCAATATGTATAGCTTTGTAGACCCTGCACAAATCTCTATACACTCTGGATCGGCTGGAGTACGATCAGATTTTATTGCTAAAAGATTATAGCATTGTAATATGGATCAATTGTTTCTAGCTCCTTATAACTCTGGGTAAGTAGTTTTTTAAGGAAAATTTATACTTTTGATATTATGTTAATTATTATTATTATGTTTATGAAGGGATCACTGGTCCTTGGTGGTTATTGACCCTCATGGGAACAAAGTGTATTTTTGTGATTTTATTGGACATTCAATTGAAAAACAATTGAAAGGTGTTATTAATATGTAAGTATTTATTTCTTTTTAATTTTATAGTAATTTATCTGGGTTATATCATTTGAGTCTCACACTATTATTATACTTTGCTATATCAGTGCACTCAAGATATACAACGCTAAAGCTGAACGAGTTGCAAGAAAAACACTTACTTGGGAGTCAATTAAGGTATATTGACTTCCACATTCTTTTTTATAATTTATAAAATTAGATCTTATTTGTTTAAGCCTTATAAAAACTTTTAAATTCATCTTTCAAGTGTCCTAAGCAACCATTAGGTATTGAATGTGGCTATTATGTCATCATATATATGAAGGAGATCATTGAGAATCATATCATTTCAACTGATGAAAAGGTAGGTTATTATTGTGTACATAATTCATATATATAAGTAGTACTTTTTATGGTTTTATATTTTTGTTTTATGTGTCATTTAGTGCTCTTTTCTGAGTAACTTATGTGTATATATGCAGTTTATTGAGAAGAAAACTTATAAACAAGAAGATATCGACATTATGCGTGGAGAATGGGTTGAGTACTTTCAAGGTTTCATTTGAAGAAAATTGGCACTAAATGTATTTGAGATTTAGCATCGAAGAAATATTGAAGAAAATTGGATATTTTAATTCAATGTATTTGAGATTTTTTGGAATATGTTTGTATGATGACAATATTGGATGTTTATATGATAGTATTGGATATTTCAATTCAATATTTTTAGAATTTTTCTGGAATTGAAAGTATATGTTTGTATGACAGGATTAGATATTATACTATGTTTTTAATATCAAAATATAGTCTAAATGTACATAATAGACTACATTTTCTGATGAAAAGGTAGTCTAAATGTATTTAAAGACTTCATTATTTTGCCTTTTAACTACAATTTCTGATAAAAACGTAGTCTAAATGTATTTAAAGACTACGATTTTTTGACCTTTAACTACAATTTCTGATAAAAATGTAGTCTAAATGTATTTAAAGACTACATTTTTTTGACTTTTAACTATAATTTCTGATAAAATATAGTCTAAATGTATTTAAAAGCTACATTTTATTTTACTTTTAACTATGTCGAAAAACGTAGTCTAAACCAGGGACTTTTAACTACGCTCATATTTTTTTGACTACAAACAAAAAGACTATGTTTTTTAAAATATTTTTAACCGTAGTCTATATATAAAGACTACATTTTTTAGACGTAGTCTAATTAAATTTCTGTAGTAGTGTGGACAGGCGGCAAGGCTGACAAAGATGGGTCGCAACCGATACTGAGCATGTCAGAGGTATCCCACCCTGCCAACCCCCTGCCAGGAGCGGCGCCACAAGTGGTAGGTGGGCCTAGTTGCATCAGGCGTGCGCCATAACGGATGTGGCCATGCACGGTTGCAGATGGTTAGTAGGCCACATGGCAGCTGCAGATGGTTAGTGGGTACGTGGCAGTGTCAGGCGGCTCAAGGTCGAGGGGACCTGGATCTGAGGCCGAGGGGGCCTGGAGTCCGAGGCCGAGGAGGCCTGGAGTCTGAGGCCAAGGGGACTTGGAGTCTGAGGCTGGGGGGCCTGAAGTCCAAGGCCGAGGGGACCTGGAGTCCGTGGCCAAGGAGGTCTCGGAGACCGAGGCCGAGGGGGTCTTGAAGTTCGAGGCTGGGGTTCCGTCAGTTACTTCTCCCATCAACCCTAACGTGCCCGATTAGCCATATCAGATGTCCTCTCACCCTTGAGACAATGCAGGCCCACTCCTTGCTAGGCGAAAGGGGCATAAAAACCTCCAGGTTGCTGATCTCGATGCATCGCCAATCATGCAGGGGCGCGTGACCTTGGGGATAGTGGCTCCTTAGTACAGGTGATATGGGGCATCGTAGTGCCACTGCCCCTATCAACCGTCAGGTCTGTGGGAATCCTTCTCGAAACGGGGGAGCCCTTTTGAAACCTACAAAAAAGTAACCGGCAATGAGCCATCATTGCCATCATGGTGCTGACATTACGATGCTTCGTGATTGGCCGAAGGCAAAGCACTCTATGCGATGGGCACTTGTCGAAGCGACACCGCCTATGGTGGGCGTCCACATGGCTGGTTGGACTAGGTAGGACGATTCAAAACTAGTGTATAGCCGGGGGGGAAGCTCTGAACTTGATATTCTGCTTCTAAGATCTTCGTCTTCCTCCCCGAGTTCTCACCTCGCCCGAGCCTTCCTCCTCTGAATCCCGCCATTCTTCTCGTCGCTCTTCCCCCTTTATTCAAGTTAGTCTCTCCAATCATTTCGTGCTTTTCTCCCATGGATTCTTCACCATCTTGGTCTTCCTTCGTCCTACCTAAGGATCGGTTTTCCTCCTTGCGACAGCAAACCTCCCCATCTCCCCCACCTTCCTAGTCTTCTTCTTCTCCTTCCTTCGAGGACCTCATTCCTCTGTCCCAATGGCGGATCACCAGCCAAACCCCCGCCAAGGGTTGTTCGACGACCGCTGGTCCCTCATCTAGGGTGGGGGTGGAATCCCCGGAAGGGGCCGCCTTCATAATAACCGGCCAAGAATTAGCGAACATTAGGGCCCATTACTAGATTCTAAGCAGCATCCAACTGTTTCTTCCTACCCCCAATGATAGGGTGATCTCCTTTCATCCTAGTAGAATCGCCGTTTACGAAGTATCCCTCACGGTAGGTCTTTGCTTGCCCTATCACCCCTTTTTCAACAATCTCCTCGATCGATACTCCCTAACGCCCACAGTTGGTTCTGAATTCCGTTCGGACCATCTGCAGCTTCATAGTACTGTGTCATCTCTAGGGCATAGAAGCTAGGATTTCACTTTTTTGCTGCCTTTACACCCTCTGCCAACAATCGGCTGGTGGCTGCTCCTAGCCCAGGCCTGACCGAACCCTTAAAATAGGTCTACCTTCGTCTGTCAAGGGGTGGAAGACCTACTTCTTTTTTTCTGACCTTGAGAGGGTGAGGCCGAGGTGGGAAGATCCAGACATGAGGCCGAACAAAGATCAGTCGGTGGCCCCGAGGGACAAGGAGGCGCTTGGGTAGCTGCTTACTGCCATGGTCCCCCACTGCAACCAACTCTTATCAGCGGAGAATCTCTGGCTCGCAGGCATCTCCTCTAGCAGTGGTGAGTTGCTGTAGGCCCTTCCCAATCCTTCATTTGTTTCTTTACTCTTTTTTTGGTGCTTATATCTTGGCATCGACCTCATGGTCCCCTCCTCCCTTTGAGCACAAGTCACAGGGGGACCGAGAGCCCACCCTTGCCATCGACCTCATGGCTGACACTGCCCTAGAGGGAGTGAGGGTCGAGGCGGTCATCGCACCCGCGAAGCCTACTGCCTTGGCCGCAGAATTGGCACACATGGAAGTAGGGCCAAGCCCAGACGAGGGCCTATCCATAGGGGAGTGGACGAGTGGGGATCACCCGATGGTAGCGGGGCCATTGGTGGAGGAGATGCCGTCAGCTTCTGGCACGACACCCATAGCACCAGGACCGACTAAGACTATAGAGGGAGGCGAGGCCGGGGTGATCCCCTTTCATTCCTCGATGATGAACCACGGCCGTAGGGCAAAGCGGCTGATCTCCCAAATCTGCCTACTAGAATTCCAAGGGAAGCTCCACTGCCAAGGGGCCTCGACCTTCTTCCAAGAAGCCTTCGTGGCTCATATATGGGTAAGTATTCCTTTTCATAAGAATTCTCAAATTTTTTCAACTGTTTTGTGCTGACAATATCTTTGATGCGGTCGATGAACTCCCTGGTCAACATGAGGGACGTCCTCAACCAAGGTGAGACCATCCTCCGCTAGACCCAGCAAGAGGCCGCCGATGCTCAGACCCAGGCTTAGAGGGCAGAGGAAGCACTGAAGGCAGCACAGACCGAACGGGCTAAGGAGCTCAAGGAGGCCGAGCGCCGGGTAGCGGCCGAGGTGGAGCATGTCCGAGTGGCCGTGGAACAGCTAGGAGCTGCCATTGTGGTCATCACTGCCCGAGACTTCTGAATCGATGCCCTCTCCATTGAGGTGAAAGCGACCGAGGAGATGGCCGAGAATGTGAAAGAGGAAGCGATGATGGCCGACATCCGGGCGGCGAAGAGGGAGGTCACAGCACGAGAGGCGGAAGAGATGGTCACCGCCGTCGAAGAAAGGGCTGCAGCAGCCGAGGCAAGGACAGCAGCCACCGAGAGGAGGTCTGTCGAGGCAGTGGATGACTTTCGAAAGTCCCCAGCTTCGCGGATGAGCTGGCTAAGGCCTCCACCGACCTTTACCTCCAGGGCTTCTAGGACAGCAAAGAGAAGGTGGCCAAGGTCTTTGGCCTCTTGGGTGTCAAGGGCATTGAGCCGAATGACATGCCTGAGGGGCCGCCCGTAGCGCCGAGGACTACTGATGACGAGCCTGTGCTGACCAAGCCCTGAACATTTATGCTTGTATTTTTATTTTTTGTATTAAAGTTTGACTTGGTCAGCGTTTTGTAAACATTCACTAAGTAATGAAAATGATTGATTTCCTTGAAATTTGCCTTAAAAGACTCTTTGAATACTTAAGCTCAAAGTAGTGTCTTCTACTTAGTCCACCATTGTAGGATTCCTGATAGGGTTGCATCGGCCTTGGTGGGGTCATTGTAGTCATCTACTCGCCATGAGTAAGTCCGCAACTTTGCTGTTGTGTGGGATCGGATCCCTAGGAAAGTGTTGAGGCCGGCTTCGGAATTTTCCTTTGCGAAAACTCAAGGTCGGCCTCAGAGTGTCGATCTTATAATAGGTTTGTAGTGTCGATCGGTCACCAGGGCTTCAGGGCTGGTCGGTGTCAGTCCTTTGGTGCCGAGCCGGTCTCAGAATTTGATGCCGAGCTGGCCTCGGGATTTCAACGCTGATCGAAGTCGAGCTTTGGTGTCGAGCTGGCCTCAGGCTTTCAATGCCGACCAGAGTCTGGCTTTGGTGCCGAGCTAGCCTCGGGCTTTCAATGCCAACCGAAGTGGGGCTTTGGTGCCGAGTTGGCCTCGGGCTTTCAGTGCCGACCGAAGTCGAGCTTTGGTGCTGAGCTAGCCTCGGGCTTTCAGTGCCGATTGAAGTTAGGCTTTGGTGCTGAGCTGGCCTTGGAGTTTCAGTGCTGACCGGAGTTGAGCTTTGGTGCCGAGCTGGCCTCGGGCTTTTAGTGCCGATCGGAGTCGGGCTTTGGTGCCGAGCTGGCCTCGGGCTTTCAGTGCCGACCGAAGTCGGCTTTGGTGTCGAGCTGGCCTCAGGCTTTTAGTGCCGATCGAAGTTGGCCTTTGGTGCTGAGCTGGCCTTAGGCTTTCAGTGCCGACCGAAGTCGAGCTTTGGTGTCGAACTGGCCTCAGGCTTTAAGTGCTGACCAAAGTCAGGCTTTGGTGCTGAGCTAGCCTCAGGCTTTCAGTGCCGATCGGATTGGGCTTTGGTGCTGAGCTAGCCTCGAACTTTCAGTGCCGATCAAAGTCGGGCTTTGGTGCCGAGCTGGCCTCGGGCTTTCAGTGCCGACTAGAGTCGGGCTTTGGGTTGAAAATGTGAGATACTCGAACATATCTTTATTAGCCGAAAGGGGCGAGTTATTTCAAATTCATGAAAGAAGGAAATATTTAAATCTATAATCAAATGTGTACACTGATAGTACCGACGAAGGTTGTCAAAATTCCAGGTTCGGAGGAGTGGCTTCCCCTCAAATCCCTCGATTTGATACGCTCCATGGTGGAGGACCTCGGTGACCCTGTAGGGTCCTTACCAGTTCGGTGACAACTTGCCTCCATTCGTTGGCCTCGAGACCTTATCTTGCTTGAGGTCCAGGTCCCCCAAAAAGAATGCTCTAGGGCAACACGAGTGTTGTAGTACCCGGTGGCCCACTAGTGACAGGCAGCCATCCTGAGCCATGCCCGATCGTGCACCTCCTCGATGAGGTCAAGTTTGGCTCGCAATCGGCTCGAGTTATCCTCCTCATCATACAACTCCACCCGAGGGCTCGAGATACCAATCTCCACATGGATTATAGATTCAGATCTGAACATGAGGCTAAAGAGGGTCTTCCCGGTTGGAGCCTACGACATCGTGTGACAAGCCCATAGTACATTGGGGAGTTCCTCCACCTATCTTCTTTTGAAGTCATCTAGCTGCGCCCTGAGCCCCTAGAGATGGTACGATTTGTCACCTCAACTGCCCCGTTGGTTTGAGGATGACCAACTGAGGTGAACCACTGACGATGCCCAGCTCAGTGCAAAATTCTCTGAAGGGAGCGTTGTTGAATTGCTGACCATTGTTGGTGATGAGGGTATGTGGCAATCCGAACTAGTAGATTATAGACTTCCAAAAGAAGGATCTCACCTTACTCTCGGTGATCTTTGCCAACGCCTCGGCCTCAACTCATTTAGTGAAGTGGTCGATGACAACTAGTGGGAACCTACACTGGCCGGAGGCCGAGGGAAATGATTCTAGGATGTCCATCTCCCATTGAGCAAAGGGCCATGGGGCCATCAGGGGGCTCAGCTGAGAGGTCAGCTACTGCTGGATGTTGGTGTGTCGCTGACAGCTATCGCATCTTCAAATTAGCTCAGAAGCGTCTTCCTTCATTGAGAGCTACTAATACCCTTGGCGTAGAGCCTTGTATGCCAGTGCTCTGCCCCCCAAGTGGCTCCCACATATGCCCTCGTGGATCTTATGGAGGATGTAATCGGCATCCGTAGGGCCAACGCACTTAAGGATTGGGTATGAGAAGGACCTTCGGTACAGTTGCCCATCTAGCACTAGGAATTTGGGAGCTCACCGTTTGAGTAACCTAGCCTCCGCTGGGTCCTTAGGGAGGGTGCCATAGGTAAGGTACTGAATGTAAGCATTCATCCAAGTAGGCTCCTAGATGATCGAAAAGGCTTCCTTGGCGGCCTCGATGCTCAGGACCTCCAGATGCTCTACGTATGTCCTCCCCAGGGCCCCATCAACCGAGGTGGCCAAATGGGACAATGCATCAGCTCTAGCATTCTCACTCATGGGGATGTAACTGACACAAAAATAAGCAAAAAGGAAGGCTTGTGATTGGACCTTACTCAGGTAATGGGACATAATGGGATCTTGGGCCTCGTACTTTTTGACGACCTATCCGGAGACAAGTTGAGAGTCGGTGAAGGCTCTGAGATGCTTTACTCCGAGCTCCTTGGCTAGCTTCATTCCCGCAAGTAAGGCTTCATACTCCACTTGGTTGTTGCTGGCGGGAAAAAGGAAACGGAGGGCGTACTCCACCACCTCCCCCTCTAGACTTGCTAGGATAAGCCCAACTCCACTCCCTTGGAAATTCGATGCACCGTCCACATGGAGGATCCAGTCCTCTCTTCCTACCTTGACCGTTATGTCTGAGGACACCGAGTGGGGTTCCTCTGATTGCTCCTCGATCCACGTGCACTCGATCAGGAAGTCAGCTAATACCTGGGACTTCATCGCCAACCTTGGTCGGAATGATAGGTCAAATTCTCCTAGCTTGATTGTCCACTTCGCAGGCCGGTCGGAGGTGTCAGGATGAGACAAAATCACTCTAAGTGGCTAGTCCGTAAGCACCATGATAGGGTGGGCTTGAAAGTAAGGCTTGAAACGTTGAACAGAGACGATCAAGGCAAAAATGATATTTTCAGTTTTGGAATACCTAGTCTCTGCATCATGAAACACCTTGCTGATGTAATAAACTAGCCTCTGTGTCCCATCGGCATCCATGCAGACGAGCACAGAGCTGACCACCTCAGGGAAAGCCGTAAGGTAGAGGAAGAGCTCCTTCCCATCGAATGGTTTGGACAGCAATGACAAAGTGGACAGGAACTCCTTCAGCTCCTTGAAGGCTTTCTGACACTCCTTTGTCCACTGGAAGTCGTTAACCTTGCGCAATGCCTTAAAGAAGGGTAGGCATCTCTCTGCTGACTTGGACAGGAAATGGCTCAGAGCTGCCATTCTCCTGATCAAACGCTGCATCTCCTTCTTGTTAGCTGGGGGCCTCATGTCAAGGATGGCTTGAATCTTGTTGGAATTCGCCTCGATCCCCTGCTGTATCACCATGAAGCCTAGGAACTTGCCCGCTGTAACCCCGAAGGTGCACTTGCAGGGATTCAGCCTCATCTGGAACCGGGGAAGATTGCTAAAGGTCTCTGCCATGCTAGTAACATGGTCATCAATGCGGATACTTTTGGTCAACATATCATCCACGTACACCTTCATATTGCGCCCAATCTGGTCCTTAAAGACCTTGTTCATCAGCCTTTGGTATGTGGCTCCAGCATTCTTTAGTCCAAAGGACATTACCTTATAACAGTATATGCCATTCTCAGTCACGAATGAAGTAGCTTTCTCGTCCGCCAGGTCCATCTTGATTTGGTTATACCCTGAAAAGGCGTCCATGAAGCTAAGGGTCTCATGGCCAGACGTTGCGTTCACCAACTAGTCAATCCGAGGTAGTGGAAAGCTATCCTTGGGGCATGCCTTGTTAAGGTTGGTGAAGTCAATACATGTCCTTCAGCTCTCACTAGCCTTGCGGACCATCACTACATTGGCCAGCCAGTCCAGATAGTGGACCTCCCGGATGTAGTCGGCAGCCACCAGCTTGCAGACCTCCTCGTCAATGGCCTTCTGCCGATCGGGGGCGAAGCTCCTCTTTTTTTGCTGGAGAGGCTGACATCCTAGGTTGATGTTGAGTTGATGGATGATTACCTCCCCAGGTATGCCTGGCATGTCGATGCGACCAATCAAAGACGTCAGAATTGGCCCACAGGAAAGCGAAAGGTTGATCTCGTGCCTCCTCGGGGAGAAGGGCCTCGATCTGGACCATTCTTGATGGGTCCTCCCCCAGCGAAAAGGTCAACAAATGCTCAGTCGGCTCCCCCCTCCTCTTTGAATCTTGGGGGTCAAGCGACTCAGGCACTGGTATAGCCGTCACCCCCTGAGGGCTGGGGGCCATATGGTAGTAGAGTGGCATTGGGTTCTGCTCCCCATGCATCTCCCCAACTTTCCCACTAGTGGAAAATCTCACGAGCAGTCTCTTGAAGGACATGATAGCATTTAGGAGGTTTAGACCGGGTCTTTCGAGGATAGCATTGTAGGCCAAGGGAACTCGAACAACCAAAAAGTTTATGAAGACCGTGCTATGATACGGTGGCATCCTAGCTGTGATCAAGAGAGTGATCTCTCTCTCAACCTTCACGGAGTCTCCGATGAAGCCCATTAGGGGCATGGTCATAAGCCAAAGGGAGCTATGAGACAAGTCCATTCGAACAAAGGCATCATAACTGAGAATATCGACCGAACTTCCACTGTCAACCAAAATTCTCTTTACAGGGTATTTAAGATCATCATAGACACGATGACGCTGTCATTATTGTTATTAACTATACCCTCAAGGTTCCTTTTAAAAAAGAGAATTACAGAATCTTCTAACCCCTCATCCCTTTGCGGCCTCTTCGAAGTGCTGCCTACCCCCAAAAAATCATAGCCATAGTCTTCTCGGTCGGGGCATTATTGACACTGACCTAGGAAGGTGAAGGTTCCGATGGGCCAGGCGCATTAGGGTTCCCCCTCTGGACGGACTTCTTCAGGTGGCCGCGCTGGATGAGGTCCTCAATCACCTTCTTCAGCTGGCGATAGTCTTTTGTATCATGGCCATGGTCCCGATGAAAACAATAGTAAAAATTTTTGTTGCGAGGGTCCCTGGCTTCATGGGAGGAGGGCACTGAAGATATGACTTGACCTCGATTTCCATCAGGATGTGGAATATCGGGGCGAGCAGGGGGTAAATGGTCCCTTCCTGGAGGCGAGTGCTCGCGATCGATTGTTCGGTCAGCGCAGAGGCTCGAGCCTCCTGGGTTGAACCTCAACAGGCTCAGAATGGGCCTACTTCTTGCTAGAGCTCCCATTCGCCTCATGCCAGGAAGTATATGTAGGGAGAAATAGTCTCCGAGGCATGCATATTTTTAAAAATTGATAACTATTACCATTGCGGAAATTAAAAGATTACATATTAATCTATCTAATATGCATCAAGATTATATCTTTGCCTATATATTCAGAGTCGTTTGATCTAAAATATGCATATAAAAAATCAAGATCATATCTTGATCTTCAAGATGACTAGTCACACTATTATCTTGAAGCCTGCCTTAAGATCTAGGGATCAAATCACTTACCTTAAGAACAGTAGGTAAATCCTTATTGCTCTGCACCCGTTCAATCGTTCGGCCTCAAGTATCGTCCACGCGAAGCCCCGAATGATCAGATTTTCGGGAGTGCTAGCTCACAGAAAAATAGCTTTGCTGATCTTGAATCCTCTCACTTGAATCTTCCTCCAAGATCCACCAGGCTTCCGCTAACACCAGAATCACCAGGATTTTCTATTCTAACATTTTAGAATTACAATCCACAATAATATAGAATTACAATCCATGACAAATCGTGTATTGTTGTTCTATTTTTTTGTTCTGTGTTCTCTGGTGAGGGAATGCCCTCTATTTATAGTCTTGATTTAGCCTTGACATTTAATTTTGACATTTAAGAATCCGTCGTTTGGCAAAAGTGAAGAGACACCGAAGGCACGCGCTTGGTTTAATTCCGACGTTCGGAGAAAACCAAGGAGTCGCGGCGTTTGGTTTAGTTCTGTCGTTCGGAGAAAACCAAAGAGACGAGGGATAAATCCGACGTTCGGTAAATAAATGTCATGCATTAAATTCTATCTCATGAGATGAAATTTTAGCCATATCATCATATGAGATCCATATTCGAGAGGTTTGGGTTCTGATCTGAATTTAATTGACTTAACCCACATAGATCATGGTCCAAGCCCAAATCAAATTTGGCTAGTCTTGAATCTATTTAAATTCAAATCAAGTCTAATTTCAAATCAATATTTGAAATTGACTTATCCTTCTAATAGACTTAAACCAAATTGAATCTTATTCAATTGTACTTAACCCAATTGAGATAATTCAATCAATCAAATTGATTAATTAAATCATATACGATTCTCAATCGTTGATCAGCAAATATATCATCCTAGGAAACTTCTATGCGTGTGACTCTCTAGGTTTGAACCTAAGCTGGTAGCATAGAAACAACTTTCTATACTAATCGATGTGCCCATCTAGCAATGGAACCCGACATCCGGATAGGTCGAAGAGTTGCCGAGCAAACTCCAAGAACCCTAAGAAACAGTTACCGTACAATTCATCCTCTTGACCACAAATGCTAAGGATGGCTTAAGAGCCTGTCAACTCTAAATAGCAAATCCATAAAGTGATTTCAACTTTAGTGACATGTGACTTTCACATGAAGTGCCTTGGCCAAGGTCTTGCTAAATTGAAACAAGCATTTCTTCTTTTAATGGGATAGGTCAAATTCCATCTTGATCCACAACTGACTACCACAAGTACTTGACTGCACCCAGTAACCTTTCATAGCTAGATTAGAAATCCAGGTGGTCCGGCACCTAAGTACAATGAGTTGCTTGTAAGCCACTGGTTGTGATCTTCAGGTCTGAAGGATACTTATACCTATATCTTCTCGGATTAACTCTTGACAGCAGAGTATCCGAAAATGAGTCACGTTCGGTGAAATGTACTCCTACACTTTCACCTGTATGTCATACCAGTGTCTCTACACTCCTTGGTTAAGAGGATAACCAAAAAATATGATATACAACGTCCTATAATTGATAGTACTATGGCCCTGTCATAGTATATCATTTGGTCGCGAACTCTTTTAAGGACCTTCTAAGATAAATCCTCCTTTATCGTGAGGAAGATCCTAAGGGTTTCATTACTTTCAGGAGTATTAAGAAGATGTTCTTGTAATGAATAAACTGCCAAATAACTTTTATTAATATATCAATTTATATACAATTTACATCAGCACAATCATCAAATGATTGGCTTTAGGATACAATTCCCAACAAACTCCCACTTAGCCTAAAGCCACTCATTACAGTATCTAATACCCATCTTCAACTTATAGTTGTCAAACTCCTTGATGCTGAGTGCTTTAGTAAATGGGTCACCTAGGTTTTCCTTTCCATCAATCTTCTGAAGATTTATGTCACCTCAGTCTACTATCTCTCGAATAAGATGAAACCGGCGCAGTATGTGCTTGGTGCGCTGATGTGCTCGTGGTTCCTTTGCTTGAGCTATGGCACCAGTGCTGTCACTGTAGAACAGGACTGGTTCATCTATGTAAGGTGTCACTCCAAGCTCGGAGATGAACTTTTGCAGCCACACAGCTTCTTTCGCAGCATCTGATGCAGTGATGTAATCTGCCTCGCACACCAAATCTGCCACTGTATGTTGCTTGGAACTTTTCCAGCAAACAGCTCCACCATTTAGGATAAACACGAAACCCGATACACTGTTGCTATCATCATGATTTGATTGAAAACTGGAATCAGTATATCCAACAAGTTTCAAATCAGACTCTCCATAGACTAACCACTGGTCCTTAGTATTTCTCAAATACTCAAGGATTGTCTTAACAACTTGCCAGTGTTTTTCTCCTGGATCAGATTGGTATCTACTCACTACTCCTAGTGAGTATGCCACATCTGGTCTTATACATGTCATTGTGTACATAATCGATCCTACTGCCGAAGCATATGGAATTCGACTCATACATTCTCTTTCATTAGGAGTTGTCGGACAATCCTTCTTAGAAAGATGAATTCCATGGCCTATCGGAAGATAGTCTTTCTTGGAATTCTCCATGCTAAACCTCTTTAGCACTGTGTCAATGTACGTAGATTGGGATAAACCTAGCATCCTCTTAGATCTATCTCTATAGATCTTCATCCCTAGGATGTATGATGCTTCTTTCAAATCTTTCATGGAGAATTGTGATGATAACTATGTCTTTATTCCTTGTAATGCAGGGATATCATTCCCGATTAAGAGAATATCATCCGCATATAATACAAGAAATACAATAACAGAATCGTTAGCCCATTTATAAATGCAAGGTTCTTCTTTATTCTTAATAAAGCCATAAGATTTGATTACTTTATCAAATCGTATGTTCCAACTCTTTGATGCTTGCTTAAGTCCATAAATAGACTTCTGTAGCCTGCACACTTTAGACTCATCTTCAGATATAAAACCTTTAGGCTGTATCATATACACATGTTCTTCTAAATCACCATTTAGAAAAATGGTTTTAACATCCATCTGCCAAATCTCATAATCGAAGTGTGCTGTATAGCTAGCATAATCCGAATGGATTTCAGCATTGCCACAGGAGAAAACGTTTCGTCATAGTCAATACCATAACGTTGACGATACCCCTTGGCAACCAGACGTGCTTTATAGGTCTCTACCTTTCCGTCTGCGCCTCTTTTCCTCTTGAAAACCCATTTACACCCTATGGGTTTTATCCCTTCGGGTGGGTCAACTAATGTCCATACATTATTGTCCTTCATGGAATTAAGTTTAGATTTCATGGTATCAAGCCATCTATTAGAGTCAGTCCTTTGCATAGCATCCATATAGGTGATCGAATCATCGTTGTTCTCATCGAGTTCAACAGGATCATCGTTCTGGACCAAGAAACCCAAGTATCTGTCCGGTTGATGTGGTACTCTACCAGATCGCCTTAATGGTGCATCTAAAATGGGTTTTGAGTTTGATCTAATCAACTCAGATTCTAGGGGTTCACTGGTTTGTGTTGTTCCTTCTACTTGATGAACTTCCTCAAGTTCAACATTAGAGCTATTTGTTCCTTCACTAAGAAACTCCTTTTCAAGAAAAACTGCTCTATTACTAATGAACAACTTTTGTTCTTCAGTATTGTAGAAGTAATATCCTTTTGTTTCTTTCGGATAGCCGATGAAAAAATATTGTCAGATTTGGGTTCAAGTTTGTCTGACTTTGCACGTTTCACATAAGCCGGACACCCCAAGACTCTCAGATAGGTAATAACCAGTTTATGTCCATACCACATCTCATGTGGAGTTTTAGAAACAGACTTACTTGGAACCTTATTAAGAATATGACAAGCTGATTCTAATGCGTATCCCCAAAATGATATTGGCAAGCTTGCAAAACCCATCATGGATCGAACCATGTCTAACAGAGTTTGATTCCTTCTTTTTGACACACCATTATGTTGCGGCGTTCCAGGAGGAGTTAATTGGGAGAGAATCCCATTCTCCTTTAAATATGTCACAAATTCATTGGAAAGGTATTCGCCTCCTCGATCTGATCGAAGGGTCTTAATACATTTTTCTGTTTGTTTTTCTACTTCTTTATGATATAGTTTGAACATTTCAAACGATTCATATTTATGTCGCATAAGATAGACATAACCAAACCTAGAAAGGTCGTCTGTAAAAGTAATGAAGTAGTAGCATCTACCTTTGGCACAAGTGCTCATTGGTCCACATACATCAGTATGTACTAGACCCAATAGCTCTTTGGCTCTTTCACCTTTTTCAGTAAAAGATGACTTGGTCATTTTACCAAGAAGACATAATTCATATGTAGTTAATGATTCACAATCATCAACTCAAAGGATGCCCTCCTGAGTTAACCTGTTTAATCTGTTCTTGTTGATATGACCCAGCCGATGGTGCCAAAGATAAATATCTATGACATCAGTTGTTCTAGGGCGCTTACTTAATTGGTACACTACATTCACAGGCTGTGATAATATATAAATGCCATTAGATAAATGCCCAGTCATTACAGTGACTCCATTCATAATGATATTCAAAGTAACATCCTTTATTAAAATTTCATAATTATTTTTGGCCAGAAGGCCTACAGAAATTACGTTCAATAAGAATGTTGGGCAAAAATGACAATCATTTAGTATAATGACATTTCTATTGAAAACTATTTCAAGAACTCCTAATGCCAGTACTGGAACTAATCTTTCATCGCCGATATTTAGGAATCTTTCATTGTCCTCAAATCTTCTGATGACCTATAGTCCCTGCAATGAATTGCAAATGTTAAAAGGACTCCCAGTATCCAATACCTAGGTCTGATTATCATATATAGAAAAATTGCAAGGTGTTATCATATAAATACCTTGTTGAGCAACATCTTGCTTCTTTTTCTTCTTTGACCTGTTTGGATCAAGTGTGGCAATGTAAAGAGGACAGTTTCTCTTCCAGTGCCCTTGCATCTTGCAGTGAAAGCATTCTGCTTGACTTTTATCAACTTTCTTCTTCTGCATCTGACCCCTTATAGATGTCCTAGCATGTTGCACCCTTTTATTATTCTTTTTCTTCTTCCCTTTCCCAAAGGGTTTACGCCCTACCTTAGATCCTTCAACCACATTAACCAAACCCTTAGAGAGCTGGTTATCCTTCTCAAAGTTCTGTAACAACCCCAACAAACCATGGTAGTTGACTGCAGGCTTTGTCATTCAAAAATGAGTAAGGAAAGGTCGGAAGGATGGAGGCAAGGAATTTAGGATCGCATCTTTTTCCAACTGCTCATGTAAGGGAAAGCCGAGCTTGCTTAGGAGTTATATCTTCTCGATCATGTACAATACATGATCAGTGACAGGAGATCCATCTCTCATTCGAGCATTGAAAATAGCACAACTAGTCTTGTGCCTTTCAACATCGTCGGGTGTGCCGAAAGATTCATTCAACGCTTGAATGATTTCTTCTGGCTGAGCATTCTCAAACCGGCGACCGAATTCATCGTTCATTGCTGCTAACATGATACAACGCACGCTAGTTCTATCATTGAGCCACTTCTGATAAGTGTCTCTCTCAGAACTTTGGGTGTTTGCATCAGGTATCTTTGGTGCAGGATTATTCAAAATATATAGAATCCTCTTATGCTCAAGGACAATCTTAAGTTTTCTGAACCAGCTATTGAAATTGGAACCATTCAATTTGTCACTATCCAATAGGGACCTTAATGATAAATTAGTGGCCATGTTCTACAAAAGAAAAAACTAAAGTTTATTAGTATATAAATTGATTCAGTCTAAAGACTTGGACTTTAGTCTAAAGATTCTTCCACTATTTTGTTCAAATTGGTAGCCTCTACACCCCAATTCGAAGAATTATTCTTAATTCTTTAGCGGGCACTAAGATCTACATAAACTACATACAGGCCCAAGTGAAGCTTGGCTAACCCATATGTATCTAAGAGTAGGTTCAAAACCAATTGTTTTCCCAAACAATTCTTAGTGTTCAGTTTTGCCCCATGTACCTCTTCAGCAGGCATGAAGTGCCTCCACTGAAAGTTCTAGTTAGGTCCAACCATTAAATGATATAATCAGTGTAACCTATCAATAGACAACCAAGCCCGAGTGAAGCTCGGCTCACCTGACTGTTTATTTAATAGTTACGCTGACTTATCATATAATGAATAATAATTCCGATGGTTGACAAGCACCAGGCATGGAGTGCCTCCAATGATTATCAAGACATTGAACTCATTATCACCCACCTTAATGGGAGGCTATGATCTAGTTATCATATAACTATTTCATTTTAAGGACCTAATAATTTTAGAAGATTTTAATAATATGAAGATAAATTGACTAATCAAGTTCTCCCACTGAATCTATGAAATCGGTAGAATGAAACAAGATTAAGTCAGGTTAAGTGGCACCTAAATTAGTCATACTGATATCCTTACAGGCATGGGTCAACCCGAATCAGGTAAATAATCTGAATCATAAATGGTTCACCATATTGACCAGGTGAGAGAGATCGATGGGAGGGATATGCCATTAATTCGTTAAAGATGCATCAATACGAGTAGCTCCCAATTAAAAACCATTCGATCGTCAATCCTAGAGCAACTTGCCATCCCATCTTGACATCATATAATTAACCAATTCTGATTTGACCATCTAATAGATTCATGCTCAACCACGGAGCCTAATCTACTTCCATTTGGTTTAATCAAATAGAAGGACTTGATCAACTACAACTATTGTTTGATTTAGAGCATTCTTAACCTAATCTAATTAGATTTGAACAAATACTCTTTTAGTCTAGTTGATTTAAACCTTAGAGTCTAACCCTTTATGGACCCGATTTAGCTAACCTAAATGATTAAATATATTTCATGTTAACATGTCATATATTTCAATCAAGCATAATGTTACTACTCATAATTCCTATATTTAGATCATATCTAAAAAAAATTATGAACTAATATTTGACATTCAAATAAAACTCTCATAAATATTTGTATGTTTTATAACATAGACATCATGCCATCATATTTCATATCTATGTTTTTATACTAAACATGCAAATATTATGGTTTTATACAACATCAATATGTATCAAATATAAAATATCTTTTGAGAGTGTGTGTAATCTATATTTTGATGCCAAAGTATAATTTAAATTTTCTTTAAACAAAGCATCAACGATAAAACAATCGCACGGCAATATGTCACAGAATACCTCATTGAATGGGTAATTCGGATTTTCAATCCACTTGTGACCATATGGCCTTGTGATAAGTTTTAGCCATAATTACATAATTAATGAGAATATTAATTTACATGCAATAAATTAGATCATTAATGAAACCATAGCTCTGATACCATTTGTTACTCGGTCATGGGTACCTCCCATGTCACCTAACAAATGTACCTATCAGACTAGCCGGCTACCGTCTCGGCCGGTACACCAACACCAATGGGCGGAGAGTCTGGTTTCGGTGACACAGTCACCAGCGAGAGTTCCCATTGATGCTCTGCCTGCATATAACCTGTGCAGGTCAACTAGCTCTGATACCACTTGTAGGAAGAAATAGTTTCCGAGGCATGCATATTTTTAAAAATTGATAACTATTATCATTGCGGAAATTAAAAGATTACATATTAATCTATCTAATATGCAACAAGATCATATCTTTGCCTATATATTCAGGATCGTTTGATCTAAAATATGCATATAAAAACATCAAGATCTTGATCTTCAAGATGACTAGTCACACTATTATCTTGAAGCCTGCCTTAAGATCTAGGGATCAAATCACTTACCTTAAGAACAGTAGGTAAATCCTTATTGCTCTGCAGTCGTTCAATCGTTCGGCCTCTAGTATCGTCCACGCGAAGCCCCGAATGATCAGATTTCTGGGAGTGCTAGCTCGCGGAAAAATAGCTTTGCTGATCTTGAATCCTCTCACTTGAATCTTCCTCCAAGATCCATCAGGCTTCCGCTAACACCAGAATCACCAGGATTTTCTATTCTAACATTTTAGAATTACAATCCATGACAATTTAGAATTACAATCCACGACAAATCATGTATTGTTGTTCTATTTTTTTGTTCTATGTTCTCTGGTGAGGGAATGCCCTCTATTTATAGTCTCGATTTAGCCTTGACATTTAATTCTGACATTTAAGAATCCGTCGTTTGGCAAAAGCGAAGAGACAACGAAGGCACGGCGCTTGGTTTAATTCCGACATTCGAAGAAAACCAAGGAGTCACGGCATTTGGTTTAGTTCCGTCGTTCGGAGAAAACCAAAGAGACGAGGGATAAATCCGACATTCGGTAAATAAATATCATGCATTAAATTATATCTAATGAGATGAGATTTTTGCCATCTCATCATATGAGATCCATATTCGAGAGGTTTGGGTTCTGATCTGAATTTATTTGACTTAACCCACATAGATCATGGTTCAAGCCCAAATCAAATTTGGCTAGTCCTGAATCTATTTAAATTCAAATCAAGTCTAATTTCAAATCAATATTTGAAATTGACTTGTCCTTCTAATAGACTTAAACCAAATTGAATCTTATTCAATTGTACTTAACCCAATTGAGATAATTCAATCAATCAAATTGATTAATTAAATCATATACGTTCTCAATCGTTGATCAGCAAATAGATCATCCTAGGAAACTTCTATGCGTGTGACTCTCTAGGTTCGAACCTAAGCCGATAGCATAGAAACAACTTTCTATACTAATCGATGTGCCCATCTAGCAATGGAACCCGACGTCCGGATAGGTCGAAGAGTTGCCGAGCAAACTCCAAGAACCCTAGGAAACAGTTACCGTACAATTCATCCTCTTGACCATAAATGCTAAGGATGGCTTAAGAGCCTGTCAACTCTAAATAGCAAATCCATAAAGTGATTTCAACTTTAGTGATCATGTGACTTTCACATTAAGTGCCTTGGCCAAGGTCTTGCTAAATTGAAATACAAGCATTTCTCCTTTTAATGGGATAGGTCAAATTCCATCTTGATCCATAACTGACTACCACAAGTACTTGACTGCACCCAGTAACCTTTCGTAGCTGGATTAGAAATCCAGGTGGTCCGGCACCTAAGTACAATGAGTTGCTTGTAAGCCACTGGTTGTGATCTTCAGGTCTGAAGGATACTTATACCTATATCTTCTTGGATTAACTCTTGACAGCAGAGTATCCGGAAATGAGTCACGTTCGGTGAAATGTACTCCTACACTTTTACTTGTATGTCATACCAGTGTCTCTACACTCCTTGGTTAAGAGGATAACCAACAAATATGATATACAATGTCCTATAATTGATAGTACTATGGCCCTGTCATAGTATATCATTTGGTCGCGAACTCTTTTAAGGACCTTCTAAGATAAATTCTCTTTTATTGTGAGGAAGATCCTAAGGGCTTCATTACTTTCAGGAGTATTAAGAAGATGTTCTTGTAATGAATAAACTGCCAAATAACTTTTATTAATATATCAATTTATATATAATTTACATCAGTACAATCATCAAATGATTGGCTTTAGGATACAATTCTCAACAGTATCGGCCTCATCAACATGGATGTACTTCTGTGCCTGGCTCAGTAGCTCAGCGTAGGAACCGGGGGGCTTCTTGTCGACGGAGTAGGTGAAGCGGGATGGGCGGAACCCTCGCTTCAATGCCAGAGTGGCCACCGAGTCTTTGAGATTGTAGACATCGAGCACGGCTTCTTTGAACCGAGCTATGAAGTCCCTTAACGACTCGCCGCTCCTCTGCTGAATGGCGAACAAACTGTCGGCCACCTGCGGGATCTTCTGGCATGCATCAAAGTGCGCTAGGAAGGCTCTCTCTAGTTGCCGAAAGGAGTTGATGCTGCGCGGCGGCAAGCGGAAGTACCAAGCATGGGCGACTTTCCAAAGGGTGGTGGGGAAGGCGATTAAGAGGAGGGAGTCGGTCACCCCCGTGGACTTGCATGAGGACCTTGTAGCTCTTCAAATGGTCCAGGGGGTCAATGGTGTCATCGTAAGGGTCCAGTTATGGAAGGCGAAACCAGGTCAAGATCGGTTCCTGTAACGCCCGGTAATTATTTTTGGGGACACCTGGCATCTTGATTTTCTTCTGATGTTTAGGTCCCTGGTGCAACGTCTGGATTCCCGAGTCTTCGCATGTTGGATGGGTTCCCGATCACCTTGATCCGAGGCATCGCGAGGATGCTTAAAAGAAGATCGAGGGCAACTCTCTCCTTCATCCTCGCACATGCCTTCTCCTAGTAAGCACCTGCCCATGCCAGAGAGAGAGAGAGATAGAGAGGGAACTGAGTGAGAGAGAGAGAGAGAGCTGGGCGAGGGGGCCATGGCGTTGTCCTCCTGTGTCGACTAGTTCGGACCCGCCGGCATGCCCGTCACCTAGCCGGGCCTGAGCTCTGGCCGGCATATCCATCGGCACCAGAGGCGGCGTCCGATGGGGGATCACCCATGGGAGAGAGGGAGGCGAGAGCCGAGCCAGCTCCTGTATTGGTTCAGGCCCGGTAGCATGCTTGCCGCCTCACCAAGCCTAGGCGGCAACCAGTGATCCCCACTGGTGCCGGGCGTGTGTCTGGTGGATGCCGGCCGTGCCACTAGCACAAGCAAGGGCCGCAGATGAGAGAAAGAGAAAAAGAGGGAAAAAGAGGGGGGGAGAGAGAGAAATAGGGAAAGGCCGTGACGGCGGCCGGCTCTAGACTAGTTGCTGACGGTCGGAGTCCCCGAGGAGAGGCCGGCGGTGGCCCTAGCCACTGGCACAGGTCTCCCCTGGTTCGGGTGAACCAGGGGAGAGGATGAAAAACAGGGGATGCTTGTTGGGCCATTGTGGGCCTAATGTGTATTGGGCCTTGTTCGACCGGCTCGTGAGCCTCCTTTGGGCTGATTTTTGGGCCCTGTATTGGGCCAGGATTAGGAAAAAGAAAATATGGCCTGGATTAGTGTTGATCCTAGTTTCTTGGGGTATTTTTATTTTTCTCATTTGGGCTTATATATTAAGAAATATTCAAGCCCAAAGTTGAGCCCAGATTAGATTGGGTAGAATTTAAGGGACACTTTATTATTCAAATTTAAAGACTTTATTGTGTAAATGATGTTGTAGGTACCAAGATGTCCAAATAGTTGGTTTACAGTTTCGGATTAGCGTACTGAGGTAAGTAAGCCAATTATCATGATTTTATAAATTATTTATATATAGATCTTTGGATTTATAGCTGTATGTATATTTATGAAATGAGACAACATGAAATTTTGATATTTGATTTGATAAATAGTACAACGAGTATGCAATTGAGTAACTGTTATAATTATATGCAACTGTTAATATTTTTTAAAGTAGTAGATTATAAATATGCAAAAAATAAATGATATGATTATTTTGGCTTTTTAAAATATATTGGTACTATTGATGTATTTTTATACAAATGCTAAGAATGTACAAACCACTGTATATGTGATGTGAGAAGCTTATGCTTATGTTGATGCATGATGTGTTAGGATATTTAAGAGTGATACACTAGTTGGGTGCTGTAGGGCCGTAGGACACATAAGAAATAGTAATTATATAAATACAGTGGGTTTGTTTATATTGCATATTTCGGCATTTATTGTATGATTAAGCTTTCAAAATTATTTTGAGCATATGATATGCATGTTTTGTAACATGGTAAATGTATTTGAAATTGAAAGCTTTTTACATGTAAATGTGATTTGATAATATCTTGAAATGATGAAATGATTATATTATATTATGCTAGGCTTACTTATTAAGTGTGAGCTCATTTAAATCTCATAATATTTTTTAGAGCCACAAGGCTGAAGAAGAAAATATGGGATTAATGGAGCTTCTAATAAAATAAATTAGATCCAATATGTTGATGTAACCCCAGTGATTTATGTTTGTAGGGCTTGTAACCCAAACCTTATAATTATGGCTTGTATTATGTTATGGACTTTGAATGTTATATAGTTATTGCCTTCCTTGAATTAAGTATTATGATTCATGACTCGCATGCCTGGCATGCGGCGGGTTGTCATCCAAGCTCAAATTTTGGGTCTGGGGCGTGACGGCTTTAGTGGTATCAGAGCCTAGGTTATGACCTTAGGGACACATACATGACACTTTAGGCAAAATACTAGAATCACATTGAGACAATTATAACTTTAAAGAAATTTAGGTATTATGCTTTGAAAGCCTGAAATGTAAAGTTTATCATGATATTAATGGAAAACAAATTTATCATGAGATAGGAATGGCTCATCGCACTAGAAGCCAACAAAATGATGAGGGCTCCCAGGTTGGTAATGCTGGTCAGCTGGGAGGTCAAGAAGCTACCGAAGGCGCTGGCCCTGTCAATCAAGTCGGGGCTGATCACCAGCTACTCCAGACCGAGATGCTTTAGGTTCTCTAAGGTATGGCACAATCGATGCGGGACATGCAACAACAGATCCTGCAGACTTTGTCGACTCAGCCTGCTCCTCCTATTTTGCAGACTCAACCTACCCCTCCTATTCCGCAGACTCAGCTTGCCACCACTATTCTGCAGACTCAGCATGCTCCCACTATTCCGCAGACTTAGCCTACTCCCACTATTCCGCAAACTCAGCCTGCTCCCACTATTCTGCAGACCCAGCCTGCCCCTCCTGCTTTACAAACTCAGCCAACCTTACCTACTCAATCTGCACCATTGACCTAGCCTACTCTACCTCAACTTTGGGTAGGGGTTAGCCATAGTTTTGCTGATTTCAAAAGTTTTGCCCCTGCCCCTTTCACTAGATCCACCAATCCTGTTGACGCTGAGCGGTGGATGCGAGATATGGAGAAGGCTTTCACGGCGCATGGTAGCCAGGAGAAGGAGAAGATTAGATTTGCTACCTATCTCTCCAGGAGGAGGCTTATGATTGGTGGTTAGTTGAGGAGCAGCGACGGGATGGATAGGCTGTTTCTTGGAGAGAGTTTAGGTAGGCATTTTTTGACAAATATTTCCCAAGAAGTGTGCAAAGACAGATGAAATCAAAATTTATCAAATTGGAGCAAAGGAATATTTCCGTGGCCCATTATGAAGCTGAATTCACCAGGTTGTCTCAGTTTGCTCCAAATATAGTGACCAATGAAATGGCCAAGATCACCAAATTCACTGAGGGACTGTGACCCAGACTGAGGCAAGCAGTCAATGCATTTGAGCTTCTCACTTACGGTGCTGTGGTGAATAAGGCTTTGGTGATTGTGAGGGATATTAATGTAGTCTAAAGAGATTAAGAGTAGCAGAGGAAGAGGAAACGACCTATTTCTGGCATATCCCTAGCCCAGGCCAGGAAGAGAGGTGCACATCAGATCCCAGCAGGACAACGGAATAGGGAGACTCGTTGCCTTCACTGTGGGAACTTCCACCCAGGAAAGCTTTGCCGCAGATTGCCTGATGCCTGCTTCCTCTATGGGAAAACTGGTCATAAGATGGCCACCTATCCCCTTCGGAAGGATCAGCAGCCCTTTTCAAATCAAGGGATGAGCCAGCAGCAGCCACCGAGGACCCAGGGAAGGGTTTTCACCCTCACTCAGCAGGATGTTGCCGCCTCTAATTCTGTGGTGACAGGTATACCATTTAATTTTATATCTAGTATTACATTCTTATCTAGTGCAATACATTGATAGTTGATTAAAAAATTAGTTTAAATCTTTGATGTTAAAACAAATTACATTTATGTCGAGGAATGATTAAAGTAGGTACTGCTTATGCTCAAACTTTAATTGACCCAGGTGCCGCGCATTCTTTCATATCTGACATCTATCTTGACAAGAATGCATCATTGACACCCATTCCTCTAGAGCAAGAATTGCATATTGCTTTTTCAAATGGAGATATTATGAAGGTTGACATAGTATGCAAATCATGCTTGATTGACATGGAGGATAGGAGGATAAATGCAAATCTATTCATCCTTCCACTGAAGTTCTTTGATGTTATACTCGGAATGGATTGGTTGGCCTCTTATTATGCTTCAGTAGTTTGCTTTAGGAAGATTGTGAACTTCAAAATTCCAAGTCAATCTGAATTTAGTTTTACTGGTAGTCGGGAATACCTAGCCTTGGTGTTCGTATCAGCGCTACAGGCTAGAAGGTATCTGATGAATGGTGGTCAAGGATTTCTTGCTATAGTCAAGGACCTTCAGCCGGAATAGATCAAGTTGGAGGATATTCTTGTAGTCCAAGAATTCCTCAATGTCTTTCTTGATGAATTGACTGATTTGCCCTCAGATCAGGAAGTCAAATTCTCCATTGATCTAGTTCCTGGAACTGGACCGATATCCAAGGCTCCTTACCACATGGCCCCGGCTGAACTAAAGGAACTGAAGGATCAATTGCAGGAGTTCCTAAATCGGGGATTTATCAGACCAAGTATTTCTCCTTGGGGTGCTCCAGTCCTATTTGTTAAGAAGAAGGATGGCAGTCTTCGGCTCTACATTGATTATCGAGAAATCAATAAGGTAACAGTGTGGAATAAGTACCCTCTATTGAGGATTGATGAATTTTTTGATCAACTCTAGGGAGCTTGGATATTCTCAAAGATTGATCTTAGGTCAGGGTACCATCAACTCAAAGTTAAGGAGGGGGATGTGCCTAAGATAGCATTCAGAACCAGATATGGTCACTATGAGTTCTTGATGATGTCGTTTGGGTTAACTAATGCCCCAGCAGTATTCATGGATTTGATGAACAAAATTTTTAAGCCATACTTAGATCGGTTTGTGGTGGTTTTCATTAATGATATCTTTATATATTCCAAGAACCAAAAGGAGCATGAGGACCACCTGAGAATCATGCTACAGATTCTTCGGGGGAAGAAACTTTATGCCAAGCTGCAGAAGTGTGATTTTTGGTTGGATCATGTATCTTTCTTGGATCATATAATATCCAAAGATGACATATCTGTGGATCCAAAAAATATTGAAGCTATCATTAGCTGAAGCAGACCTTCCAATATAGCAGAAGTCAGAAGCTTCTTAGGGCTAGATGGGTACTATCATAAATTTATGGAGGACTTCTCTCGCATGGCTTTACCCCTAACTCGCTTAACCCAAAAGCGAGTGAAGTTTGACTGGATAGAGGAGTGTGAGAAAAGTTTTTAGGAGTTAAAGTAGTGCCCGGTGTCAGCTCCATTCTTGTCCTTTCGACAGGATCTGAAGGATTTACTCTATATACTGATGCCTCTTGGAAAGGATTGGGATGCGTTCTGATGTAGAATGGGAAGGTGATAGCTTATGCCTTTAGACAACTGAAACCTTATGAGCAGAATTACCCTATTCATGATCTGGAATTAGCTGCTGTGATTTTTGCTCTGAAAATTTGGCGACATTACTTATATGGGGTATCGTGTGATGTGTATACGGACCATAAGAGTCTAAAATACATCTTCACACAGAAGGAGCTTAACTTGAGGCAGAGAAGGTGGTTGAAACTACTGAAGGATTATGATTTGACCCTACACTTTCATCCTGGGAAGGCCAATTAGCTGATGCCTTGAGCAAAAATCCTCTTCAGAGTTAGCTGCTATGATTACTTCTTAGCCTCACATTCTAAGGGACCTTGAGAGGTGGGAGGTTGGATTGAGAGTACAACAGTCTTATGGGCTTGTAGCAGCACTTGTACTCAGCCAACCCTAGTAGACAGGATCAAGTCCTCCCAGAAGGAAGATCTAGATTTACAAAGGATTAAAGAAGCTGTGCAGTCAGGAGTTCAGAATGAATTTCATATAATGGAGGATGGATTCCTGAAATTGAAGAAAGACTTTGTGTGCCAAACATTGAGGAGCTAAAAGCCGAAATTTTAAAGGAGGCTCACTGCTCTCCCTATACTGTGCATCCAAGTGGCACTAAGATGTACAAAGACTTAAAGAAAAATTTTTGATGGAAGGGTATGAAGAGGGAGATTGCTCAGTATGTAACCAAGTGCTTGGTGTGTCAGCGAGTGAAGGCCGAGCATCAAAGGCCTGCAGAACCTCTTCAATCTCTGATGATTCCACAGTGGAAATGGGAAAAGATTACAATGGACTTTGTGACTGATCTGCCCAAAACTCCCAGGAGTAATGATGCAATGTGGGTTATTGTGGACAGACTAACAAAATCAGCTCATTTCCTACCTTTCAGAGTTGGGGTCTATAGTGAAAGATTGGCTAGTTTGTATATTGAGCAGATCGTGAGACTCCATGGTGTTTCGGTATCTATTGTATCAGATTGGGATACTAGGTTTGTGTCCCAATTCTGGAAAAGTCTTCATAAAGCCATGGGAACCAAATTAAACTTCAGCACAGCCTATCATTCCCAGTCAGATGGACAATCAGAGGGGACCATACATATTCTGGAAGATATATTGCGAGCCTGTGTGATGGACTTGGGTGGAGCATGGGATAACCACTTACCTTTGGTAGAGTTTGCATATAATAATAGTTACCAGGCCAGTATCCAGATGGCTCCATTTGAAGCTCTATATGGTAGATGTGTAGATCTCCTTTATGTTGGGATGATGTGGGGGAAAGAAAATTGTTAGGCCCTAAGCTAATTCGGCAGACAGTAGAGAAGGTGAAATTGGTTAGGGAGCGTCTTCGTACAGCTCTGAGCAGGCAGAAGAGCTTTGTTGATGTCAGGAGGAGGGAATTGGAATTTCAGGTTGGGGACCATGTCTTCTTAAAGGTATCACCAACCAAAGATGTGATGAGATTTGGGATTAGAGGAAAGCTGAGTCCATGTTATATTAGACCATTTGAGATCTTAGCAGAGTGGAAGAGGTAGCTTACAGCCTAGCGCTGCCTCCGATACTATATGGGGTACACAATATGTTTATGTTTCTATGTTAAGAAAGTATATTCCTGACCCTAGCCATGTAATAGAGAATGAGCATATAATATTAAAGAAAGATTTATCATATGAGGAGCATCCTGTGTGTATCGTGGACCGCAAGGATTAAGTTCTGAGACGACGTACCATTCCCTATGTCAAGGTTCAGTGGAATAATCATTCTAAGAGGGAGGCTACTTGGGAGCTAGAGGAGGAAATGAAAAAAAATATCCATAGTTATTTGTATCTTAATATAGATCAATGATGTATCGATGACTGTCGACCTTTGAATAAAAAATTAGTTGATTATGGGATAGAAAATTTGAATTCTATATTTTAATGGAAGTATATCAATTTCAAGGCCAAAATTTTTATAAGGGGGGAAGAATGTAATCCCCGATAATTATTTTTGGGGACACCTGGCATCTTGATTTTCTTCTGACGTTTAGGTCCTCGGTACGACGTCTAGATTCCCAAGTCATCGCGTGTCGGATGGGTTCCCGATCACCTTGATCCGAGGCATCGCGAGGATGCTTAAAAGGAGATCGAGGGAAACTCTCTCCTTCATCCTTGCGCATGCCTTCTCCTGGTAAGCCCCTGCCCATGCCAGAGAGAGATAGAGAGGGAACTGAGTGAGAGAGAGAGCTGAGCGAGGAGGAGGCCATGGCATCCTCCTCCCGTGTCAACTGGTTCAGGCCCAATGGCGTGCCCGTCGCCTCGCTAGGCCTGAGCTTTGGCCGGCGACCCCACTGGCACCAGAGACGGCGTCCGGTGGGGGATCAGCCATGGAAGAGAGGGAGGAGAGGGCCATGGTGGCCCTCCTCCTGGGCGGGAGCCGAACCGGCTCCTGCGTTGGTTCAGGTCCGGCGGCATGCTTGCTACCTCGCTGAGCCTGGGCAGCAACTAATGATCCCCATCGGCGCCAGGCGTGCGTCCAGTGGGGGTCCGGCTGGTCGGTGGTGGCCGACCGTGCCTCCAGCACAAGCAAGGGCCACGGATGAGAGAAAGAGAGAAAGAGGGAGAAAGAGGGGGAGAGAGAGAAATAGGGGAAGGCCACAACGGCAGCTGGCTCTGGACTGGTCGCCAATGGATGGAGTCCCTGGGGAGAGGCCAGCGATGGCACAGGTCTCCTCTGGTTCGAGTGAACCAGGGGAGAGGATGAAAAACAGGGGATGCTTGTTGGGCCATTGTGGGCTTGATGTGTATTGGGCCTTGTTGGGCTGGCTCGTGAGCCTCCTTTGGGCTTATTTTTGGGCCCTATATTGGGCTAGGATTAGGAAAAAAAAAAATGGCCCGATCAGTGTTGATCCTAGTTTCTTGGGGTATTTATATTTTTTCCATTTGGGCTTATATATTGAGAAATATTTAAGCCCAAAGTTGGGCTCAGATTAGACTGGGTAGAATTTAAGGGACACTTTATTATTCAAATTTTAGAGACATAATTGTGTAAAATAATGCTGTAGGTACCCAGATGTCCAAATAGCTGGTTTACAGTTTGGGATTAGCGTACTGAGGTAAGTAAGATAATTATCATGATTTCACAAATTATTTATGTATAGATCTTTGGATTTATATGTATGTATATTTATGAAATAAGATAAAATAGAATTTTGATATTTGATTTGATAAATAGTACCACGAGTATGCAATTGAGTACCTGTTATAATTATATGCAACCGTTAATATTTTGCAAAGTAGTGGATTATAAATATGCAAAAGATGAATGATATGATTATTTTGGCTTTGCAAAATATATTGGTACTATTGATGTATTTTTATACAAATGCTAAAAATATACAAAACACTGTGTATGTGATGTGAGAAGCTTATGCTTATGTTGATGCATGATGTGTTACATGCAAATATGATGATGATATTGAGTTTATGCTTATATGTGTCGCCGTGGTTCTCATATGATGTGAAATGATGTGAAATGCCAAGTGATATGGGACCCACCTCCATAGGAGAATATATGTGGAGGATACACATCTGTAGGGTGTGTTATGATTGATTATGATATGGCATAACGCTGGTACCAGGATCCTTCCTCTTAGGGGACATTTAAGAGTGATACACCAGTTGGGTGTTGTAGGACCGTGGGACACATAAGAAATAATAATTATATAAATAAAGTGGGTTTGTTTACATTGCATATTTCAGCATTTATTGTATGACTAAGCTTTCAAAATTATTTTGAGCATATGATATGCATGTTCTGATAACATGGTAAATGTATTTGAAATTGGAAGCTTTTTACATGTAAATGTGATTTGATAATATCTTGAAATGATGAAATGATTATATTATATTATGGTAGGCTTACTTATTGAGTGTGAGCTCATTTAAATCTCACAATGTTTTTCAGAGCCACAAGACTGAAGAAGGAAATATAAGGTTAATGGAGCTTCTAATAAAATAAATTAGATCCAATATATTGATGTAACACTAGTGATTTATGTATGTAGGGCTTGTAGCCCAAACCTTATAATTATGGCTTGTATTATGTTATGGACTTTGAATAATATATAGTTATTGCCTTACTTGAATTAAGTGTCATGATTCGGGATGCCTTGCATGCCTGGCATGCGGCGGGTTGTCACCCTAGCTCAAATTTTGGGTATGGGCATGACAGTTCCTCCATGATGCGACAGGATAGCGGAGGATAGCTGTCATAATCCAACTCTGGCGGGTTGGTGATCCTGCTCCTCCAGTCGCTGGTTATACTCATCTAACCATCTCTCGGCTCGGCGAGCGATTTGGCCGTTGAAGGACCCCTCCCTCGAGATCCCGAGGATGGGGAGGGGTGGTGTCGATGTGGATATATGCGCTCCATGTCCTTCCCGTGCCGCCGCTTGGGAGAAGCGTTGGCATGGTGAGAAGGAGACCGAAGCCTCTTGGAGGCCTCCCGGCGGTGATGCTTGGGTGAAGCATGGTGATGGTGGGTCTTCCGAAGAGGAGATCTCCCGTTGGTGGACTGATGACTGGGCTGGACCATCCCCGGGACCAACAAGGGCGGTTCCGGGTACCGCTGCATGGTCACTGGCTGTTATTGCAGCACCTGAACTGCCGCCACAAGTGACTGGACTTGCATGGTTAGGGCAGCGATTTGATCATCCTGGGGTTGTGGTGGTGGCTGTGCGGGAACGTCGGCCTGGGGAGCGAGGGGACCAGCCTTCGGTTGCTCAGCTCCTTGGCGATGCCCCCCGGCACAGCTGGTAGAAACCTCCTGTATGCGCGTCACCATCATCTTTTCACTTGTTTTTAAGAAAAAAAGGGGTCTGTAGCTAGCTGGTTTGAAGCTTTCTATCTCTTCTCCCCCTACCTGGCATGCCAATATGTTATCGCCAAATCGCGTTCCTCGAACATCGAGAAACAGAGAGCCTCCTCCTCAATAAAGTTCCTGCAAAAAAGTCCCCAGGGATTGGTTGCATCGGTGGGGTCCCTCCGATGCTCAAGCAAGCAACTCGGGAACAGTGAAGAAAGAGCTAATGGAATTAGTAGAGAGCTTGAGTTCAGATCCTTTCCCTCGTTATGAGTGAAGGTTCTTATACCTATTCGAAGATCCCTCTTTTCCGTTTTTGAAAGGTGATTGATTCTAAGACATTGTTGTTTGGTAGTGGACAGATGGCAAGGCTGACAAAGATGGGTTGTAACCAACACTGAGCATGTCAGAGGTGTCCCACCCTGCCAGCCCCCTGCCAGGCGCGGTGCCACAGGTGGCAGGTGGGCCTAGTCGCATCAGGCATGCGTCATAACAGGTAGTGGCTATGCGTGGTTGCAGATGGTTAGTGGGCCACGTAGCAGCTGTAGGTGGTTAGTGGGCCACATAGCGGTGTCAAGCAGCTCGAGGTTGAGGGGACCTAGAGTCCGAGGCCGAGGGGGCCTGGAGTCCGAGGCCAATGCGGACCTGGGCTCTGAGGCCAAGGGGACCTAGGGTCCGAGGCCTAGGGGTCTCGGAGTTCAAGGCCGAGGGGGTCTCGAAGTCCGAGGCTGGGGTTCCGTCAGTTGCTTCTCCCATTAACCCTGACGCTGCCCAATCAGCCACATCAACTTGTGCTTTTAGGAAAGAGTTCACTGCTTAAGGTGCCTGGTTTCCAAAACAAGCGTTCAGGAACAGATCATAGCCAGCTACAGTTAATTAAATATTTTGATGACCTTAGGTGGCATTTGTTGATGATGTTCCTTCTCCACCTAGTATGTTCATATGACTAAACCCTTATAAAACCCCACATAACTCGCAATGTAAATTAATTTTAATCCTTCACATATATTTCCTAGGAAATGGGAAATCCTATTTCTTGTGCAGTATCGAAAGACTAATGATCATATTCACAATTAAAGTCTTTCACTCCAGCTAAACCACCTAATTTTGTCAAACATAAGAAGGATTGAGGCTTAAAACAAGGGACATCAACCTATTAACAAGGATGCTAAGGATCAGTTTTATTGATTTTATTCTACAAGGAAAGTACTTAAACCTAGGCCTCTATTAATTTGGCTATCATTGGATGGCTAGTCCTTGTATCACATCTTGATCCCAATGCCTTACGTTGAGACGTAATAGAGGGCTGCATGTCCTATTGGGTTGAACCTACAAAATGGAACTAACCTACTTGAATTCTCAAATATCACACGTATAATCTATCTAAAAATAAATATCAGACAGTGAAATAAAGGTTAACATAACTGGTAGAAGTTCCGATTCATAACAATAATACGTTAAACTTGAGTCATTATCTCTAAAATAATAATTAAATGTGTCACATAATGCTAACATAAACAAATAAACTAAACTTGAAAAGTATTAAATTTTTAAATATTCTTAATGTACTAGTAGAGATGGGCATCGAGCCGTGCCGGCCCATGCACGAATCGGGCCATACTTGACACGGCGGGCTTCAAAATTCCGACCTGCGGACCAAGCTCGGCATGGCTCTTGATGGGCGACATGGCCCATATGGGCCTAGGCCGGCACGACTCATAGGGCCTGATAAAAAAATTTAAGTAAAAAATATTTTCAATAAATTAAAAAAATATTAAAAATAAAAAATATTAATATGAAGCCACCTTAATGGTGGGGGGTTTGGCATAGATCCCTACCAGTTTATTAATTTAAAATCAAAATGGTACATGAAGGGAGGGGGGCTAGGCCTGACCTCCAGAATACAATAAGAATGAAGAAAAAAATAGAGATTACTTACTTTAACAATTAAAAAAATAAAATATATAATTATAAAAATAGAGATGACTCACTCATCAGTAGTATTTATGTCATCATCATCTTCACTGGTTAAGTCATATCCACCTTTATCTTGAAGTCTCGCCTCAGCATCCAACCAATCTTTGAAGCAGAGAAACATCTCAACCATCTCGCCAGTCATCCTACTTCTCTTTTCATCTAAAACACACCGACCTGCATGAAAGCGGATTCTGATGCTACTATGGACATCGGCATAGGTAAAATATCTCGTGCAATGACGATATAATAGGATATTGATTTCTAACACTCTCCACCAAGCTAATACATCTAGATTTTCTATTTGAACTTTATCATATGCAGAATGAAGATAATTTCGTAAATAAAATTCTAATTCATTACTTAAAGATGAAGAAAATGAAGATAAAGAAAATGAAGCATGTGTGTGTCTTCTTTGTGTAATGAATGAAAAAATAGATGACGAAGATCTAGAAGAAGAAGCATAGCTTTGAGCAGGTATTCTAAATCCATGAATTTTATCATCATATAAAGCATAAATATCATTAAGAAGTCGCATTACCTCATCTTTAGCAGATTCAGGATTTTGATTCATGTTTTCACAATATTAATCAATTAAAATTTTTGCGCTACTTAATTTAACTCTAGGATAAAAAATAGCGGCTAAGTTATACAAAGGACATATCCTATTTCAATATTCATTCCATTTAGTTTTCATTTGACGTACAATAGGCATTAAAACATCATCATATCTATGTTTTTTAAATTTTTCACTAATTACATATATTTTTGTAAAAATGAACAAGAAGTTGGATAATAAATACTTGAAAGAACATTTGTAGCATCATAAAAAATAACAAAAAATCTTCTAAAATTTTACCTTTACCCCAATCAGTTTCAATCATTGTAAATCCTAATCCATGATCATTAACATAAGCACTTAATAAGTTCTTATATAGATATGCATCATGTATCATGGTATATGTACTATTCCAACGAGTAATTACATCAAGTTTAAATTTTTTAAAATATTTACCATGATCTACACATAATTATTTAAATTCTTGAGTCTTGCTCTTGAAGCATAAATAAAAGAAACTATATTTTTAATTTTTAAAATAACATCTTGAATTATGTCCATGCCAGATTGAACAGAAAGATTTAATATATGACATGCATATCTAATATGAAATAATTGTCCATTTAAAATGGGATGCAAAGAGACATTTAATAATACAATAGCAGAATTATTATTAGATGCATTATCAAAAGTAATAGATATTATTTTATTATTAATATTATATGAGCATGCAGTTTGATAAATAGCATTTAAAATTTATTGTCCCAAATGCAGAAAATCAAAAGCATGAAAAGCAAGAATATCATTATCAATATAATGAGTAGTAATAGCAATAAAATAATTACTACCTATCAAATATCAAAAGTTAAAGAAACTCTAGCATTTAAATTTGAGGGCATTTCAATTAAACATTGTTTCATTGCTAAAAAGTTTGTCATGGCCACTCTTCTAAATGTACACCTACTAGTTCTTCTATAAGCAGGTTGTAGGCCTAATTGAACATATTGTTCAAAATTATAAGATTCACATAAACTAAAAGGTAATTCATCTTGATCTATCCATCTTAAAAGTAATTTTCTTTGATTTTCATGGTTACATGCAAAAGTACCTGCAAGTGATCCCTCTTGTATATTAAGGGTACTTTGCAGATGAGAATCTTGCATCCTATGAGTCTCTTAATGTCTTTTTAAATGCCTTGTTTCCCCTGTACTACTACAACTATAAAGTTTTGCACATTTTATACATTTTGCTTTGAAGACTCTATCAATCATAATTCTATCAAAATCATTCCAAGCATCACTGGTCCTCTTACAAGAAGAGGTTTGACCTTCACTGACACTGGCTCTAGAGGAAACTTGGGGTTGGGGTTGAGGATTGGTTTCCTCACCCTCAAAAAAAGGGTGCATGCCAAAATGACTTTCGTCATAAGATATCAGATCTAAAATTCTAAATTAATGAATGCAAAAAAATAAAAACTAACCACAAGAAGGAATTGAGAAAAAGGACGTGGAGGCATGGAGCCAAGATTTGTGAGCTTCCTTTTGTGCTCTTGCCTCTCAACAAGAAGTGACCTCCTTTCTCTTGTACTTCTCAACAAGAACCTCCTCTTGTATAGCACCTGAACACTTGCTAGAGCACTTGCCACTTGTCAGAACACTTGTAAACTAAAAATTAAATTGCTAGAGCACTTACTAGAAGAGAGAAATAGTAGTAGTAAAGAAGGAGAGAAGAGTTGGTTTGGTGTGGTAAGAATGAGAGAGGAATGGGCTATTAGGAGAAAAGAGTTGGTTTGGTGTGGTAAGAATGAAAGAGGAATGGGCTATTTATAGAAGTCCCAAATTTTTTTTAAATACCTTCAATATAGTTATTATATGGCTGTTAGGGGGGTTAAACTAGTCAAACCCCCCCCCCCCCCCCCCCCCATATTGCCGTTTATAGCCGTTGAAAACGGCTAGAAATGGTCATAACTGGGCCGTACCAGCCTAGCCCATGGTGGGTCGTGCCGGGCTGAAATATTTTTTTTTCAAATTATGCCAGGCGTTGCCCAGTTTTTGGTGCGATCCAACGGGCTTAGGCCGTACCATGCCAGGCATAGCCAGTGCCGAATCTATGTACTAGCTATTATCCCAGACTCCGATCATTTTATCCCTCGATATCTAGCTAGAAAGAATAATGATTAAAAGCTTATTAGTAATTTCTACCTCTAGCTGTATCAACCTTGAAAGATATACTAAATGCAGATATATATACAATGTTATAGAACAAAGATTCATATTGAATAAGCATAGCATAATGTAACTTTATTTTTAAAACATTTAATGCATCTGTTAAAAAAAGCTTATTTCATCTTTGTTTTTTTTTTTCTTTCTTTCTATTTATAGTCATTTTTAAATTTGCCTTCTCTAGGCTTTGCTACTAAGACTGATGACAAGACCCAAAAAAGTTTAGTTTCTGAACACAAAGCGTGCCAGTGAACAAATATAAATAGGTGATCCATTATAACTAAAAGGGTGATTCATTATAACTGATCAGACACTATAAGAAAAAGGGTCATTTGCAAAAAAATTTATGAGAAAAAAAGGAAAAATAAATTATCAAAAATTTATATTTTCAATGGATTTCTGACGGATAAATGGTCGTTGGAAAATTCTTCTTTAAAAATTTTTTCGAGAAAATTTATGTTCCGAGAGTTTTTCAACGAAATTTATTCTTTGAAAATTTCCGATGAATTTTCTGAGAAAAATTTTTGAGGGAATTTCCGAGGGAACTTTTCCATAAGATTTTTTGAGGAATTTTTTGAGGGTAATATACTGAGGGATTTTTTGAGAAAAACTTTCTGAGGGATTGCCGAGCGATGTTCCGAGGGCAATTTTCTAAGGGATTTTTTAAGGAAAAATTTTCAAGGGTTTTTCTGAAGGCAATTTACCGGGGAATTTTTTGAGAAAAAAATTTTTAAAGGTTTTTTGAAAGATTTTTCGAGAGATTTTTTTTGAATTTTTTAAATAACTTTTATTTATTTTCGAAGAAATTATTCCTCGCTAAATAAATATCTGAGGGAACAATCCCTTGCAAAATGGCTTTTTTTTCAAATACACCTGATTATATATGTATAAATTATCCACAAGTGTCATGATATGCAAGTTCATAACAAACTAAAAAAAGTTCATAACAAGTTCATTATATCCAAGTTCATAACAAACAAGTTCAAAAAAGTTGTACAAGTATCATCATATCCAAGTTTCATAACAAAAAAAATGTATCACAAATAAGTATCATTCCAATCATAGAAAAAAAAAAGAAAAATTATAAATCATCTTGCTCATGATAATCATCATCATCATTGATATTATCGCAATCACCATCATTTGCAAAGGTAATAGCTGGAGATGGTGCTGGAACTGTAGATGGATTGACCTGCATTTTTTCCATCATAAGATGCATAAACTCCTTGGTACGAGAAATATGAGCAAATAACTTATTGTTTTGAGCTGCTAATTGAGTGTTCTGATTAGCTAAATTTTCATTTCGAGCGGATACAGTCTCAAACATACTATAAATCTTCTCCCGCTCCTGAATCCACTCCTCAAAACTCGTGAGAATATGCGGCTAGAACATGAGGAGCCTGTCAGCAAGCTAGCTTATGATCTGAGTCCATAAATCCGTTCATTGTTTACTCCAACTGTCTCTTTCCATACATGCATCATGGAGGGCTGAGGTTACTGCTATGATGATTCTGCACCATCCTCTCCAGTTGAGCTCTGACTTGATTCCACCTCTTGCCACTTCTGTATAAATTTAGTTTGTAAAAGATATTAGATACAATGAATTAAACATACAAATAGTATAAAAATATGAATTAAAATTTTTTAAATACTTACCTGTGATGTTTCTGCCTTTTTTTATTTACCCACTGATTGTCATCCTTTTTCTTTTGATGGGTGTCTAAAGAGCTCATCTAATGTAGGTGCTCAGTTCAACTTTTGCATCTGAATTTTATAATATAAACAATATTATCAATTTTTTAAAAAAATTATATAAAATATGAACAACATATATGTAAAGAAAAGGATATTACCAAATTAGAATTTAATAACATAAACAATAGTGAAATGTACAAATATAGTTGGTGCACTTTTAGGATATCAACACAATTAAGGAGTCACAAATGATAGAGACATGCAATAGCTATATTAATCAATCCTGTTTAATTAGTTAACTATCACACTTCTAGGAGAAGTTGATTCAATATCAAGCTCTTCATTCCCTTCTCAACTGTACAATTGAGTTGTCTTGGATGGATAAGAATAGTGATCCCTATTTGATCAAATTAATCCAATTAGCATTGCATCCCTTCATTCTGTTCAACTCACCAAATCATCAATATGCAGAAAAATCAATAGCTCCATGAATGGGTTTTTCACCAAACCAAACTGCTTGGGACAAGCTTTAATTTACATCAGCAAGTTTTGAACCATGCTTGAAAACTTCATCCTCTTTAGATAAATTCATCCATAGAGATGTTTTGAAGGAGCATTCCTACTAACACTACAAGAAAATACCGAAATAGCGACGCAAATTTAGCGACGCAAAATTGCGTCGCTAAATTGCGACCTCTTTGCGACGCCTTTGTGACAACAAAATATTGCAACGCATTAGCGACTCATTAGCGACTCAATTAACCAAAAAATCAAAAAAAAATTAAATTTTTAATATTGCGACGTAAATATTGCGTCGCAATATTTTTAAATTATTTTTTATGAAATATAAATATTAATAAAAATATTGCGACGCAAATATTGCGTCGCAATTTATTTTACAGAATTAAATATTTTAAATAGCGACGCATTAGCGATGCAATAAAATAGATAATTAGAAAATTATTTTTAAATTAGCGACGCACCAATTGCATTGCAAATAATTAAAATTAAATTAAATTTTATAAAATCTAATTATTGGAAAAAAATATTGCGACGCACCACATTGCATCGCAATGTTTTTAAAAGAATTAAATATATTAAATAGTGATGCATTAGTGACGCAATAAATTAGAAAATAAGAAAAATAATTTTTTATTTAGCGACGCAACAAATGCATCGCAAATAATTTAAATGAAATTATATTGTTTAAAGTATAAATAGTTTACAAAATATTGCGACGCATAACAGTGCGTCGCAATGTTTTCAAAAGAATTAAATATTTTAAATAGCGACGCCTTAGCGACGCAATAAAATTGTAAAATAGAAAAATTATTTTTAATATAGCGACGTAACAATTGCATCGCAAATAATTTAAATGGAATTATATTTTTTACAGTGGTAATATTTTAAAAAATATTGCGACGCCAACCAGTGCGTCGCAATATTTTGAAAAGAAAAATATTTTAAATAGCGACGCCTTAGCGACGCAATAAACTAGAAAAATAGGAAAATTATTTTTAATTTAGCGACGACACAATTGCATCGCAAATAATTTAAATGAATTATATTTTTTACAGTACTAATATTTTAAAAAAATATTGCGAAGCCACCCAGTGCGTCGCAATATTTTAGAAAAAATTAAATATTTTAAATAGTGACGCATTAGCGACGCAATAAACCAGAAAATAAATTAAAATTATTTTTAATATAGTGACGCAATAAATGCATCGTAATAATTTTAAATAAAATTAAATTTGATAAATTATAAATATGAGAAAAAATAATTACGACGTAACACATTGAGTTGCAATCTTTTTAAAAAATTAATTATGTTAAATAGCAACGCATTAGCGATGTAATAAGTGAAAATATTAATTTGGAAAATTATGTTTTAATATAGCGACGTACTTGTTGCATCGTAATTATTTGAATTAAAGTTAATTTTTTATATATTATAATTATCATATTAAAAAAATACGATGCAACCCTTTGCGTCGTTATATATTTAAAAAAATTAATTATGTTAAATAGCGATCGGTCCAAAATCGATCGTACCGATCAGAATAAGGGCTTGGATCGATCGCAACCCTCGGATCGTCGTCGATCGGACCGATTGCCGTGGTCCACGATTGATCGTCGCCGATCGGGATCAGGACTTGGATCGATCGCAAGCGTTGGATCGTCGCCGATCTCGGACGGATCGCCACGGTCCGAGATCGGTTGTGGCCGATCGGGATCAGGGCTTGGATCGATCGCAACCGTTGGATCGTCGCCGATCTTGGACGGATTGCAACTGTCCGAGATCGGTCGTGGCCGATCGGGATCACGGCTTGGATCGATCACAACAGTCGGATCGTCGTCGATCTCGGACGGATTGCAACTGTCCGAGATAGGTCGTGGCCGATCGGGATCAGGGCTTGGATCGATCGCAACCGTCGGACCGTTGCCGATCGGACCGATTGCTGCGGTCCATGATCGATCATCACCGATCGGGATCAGGGCTTGGATCGATCGCAACCGTCGGATCATCGCCGATCTTGGACGGATTGCAACTGTCCGAGATAGGTCGTGGCCGATCGGGATCACGGCTTGGATCAATCGCACCCGTCGGACCTTTGCCGATCGGACCGATTGCTGCGGTCCGCGATCGGTCGTCGCCGATCGGGATCAGGGCTTGGATCGATCACAACCGTTGGATCGTCGCGATTTCGGACGGATCGCCACGGTCCGAGATCGGTCGTGGCCGATCGGGATCAGGGCTTGGATCGATCGCAACCGTCGGATCGTCGTCGATCTGGGATGGATTGCAACTGTCCGAGATAGGTCGTGGCCGATCGGGATCAGGGCTTGGATCGATCGCAACCGTCGGATCTTTGCGATCGGACCGATAGCCACGGTCCGCGATCGGTCATCGCCGATCAGAATCAGGGCTTGGATCGATCGCAACAGTCGGATCGTCGTCGATCTCTGACGGATTGCAACTGTCCGAGATCGGTCGTGGCCGATCGGGATCACGGCTTGGATCGATCGCAACCATCGGATTGTCGTCGATCTGGGACGGATTGCAACTGTCCGAGATAGGTCGTGGCCGATCGGGATCAGGGCTTCGATCGATCGCAACCGTTGGATCGTCGTCGATTTCGGACAGATCGCCACGGTCGAAGATCGGTCGTGGCCGATCGGGATCAGGGCTTGGATCGATCGCAACCGTCGGATCATCGTCGATCTGGGACGGATTGCAACTGTCCGAGATAGGTCGTGGCCGATCGGGATCAGGGCTTGGATCGATCGCAACCGTTGGATCGTCACCAATTTCGGACGGATTGCCACGGTCCGAGATCGGTCGTGGCCGATCGGGATCAGGGCTTGGATCGATCGCAACCGTCGGATCATCGTCGATCTGGGACGGATTGCAACTGTCCGAGATAGGTCATGGCCGATCGGGATCAGGGCTTGGATCGATCACAACCATCGGATCATCACCGATTTCGGACGGATCGCCACGGTCCGAGATCGGTCGTGGCCGATCGGGATCAGTGCTTGGATCGATCGCAACCGTCGGATCATCGTCGATTGGGATGGATTGCAACTGTCCGAGATAGGTCGTGGCCAATCGGGATCAGGGCTTGGATCGATCGCAACCGTCGGATCGTCGCCAATTTCGGACAGATCGCCACGGTCCGAGATCGGTCGTGGCCGATCGGGATCAAGGCTTGGATCGATCGCAACCGTCGGATCATCGTCGATCTGCGACGGATTGCAACTGTCCGAGATAGGTCGTGGCCGATCGGGATCAGGGCTTGGATCGATCGCAACCGTCGGATCTATGCCGATCGGACTGATAGCCGCGTCCGCGATCGGTCGTCGCCGATCGGGATCAGGGCTTGGATCGATCGCAACCATTGGATCGTCGCCGATTTCGGACGGATCGCCACAGTCCGAGATTGGTCGTGGCCGATCGGGATCAGGGCTTGGATCGATCGCAACCGTCGGATCATCATCGATCTGGGACGGATTGCAACTGTCCGAGATAGGTCGTGGCCGATCGGGATCAGGGCTTGGATCGATCGCAACCGTTGGATCATCGCCGATTTCGGACGGATCGCCACGGTCCGAGATCGGTCGTGGCCGATCAGGATCAGGGCTTGGATCGATCGCAACCGTCGGATCATCGTCGATCCGGGACGGATTGCAACTGTCCGAGATAGGTCGTGGCCGATCGGGATCAGGGCTTGGATCGATCGCAACCGTTGGATCGTCGCCGATTTTGGACGGATCGCCATGGTCCGAGATCGGTCATGGCCGATCAGGATCAGGGCTTGGATCGATCGCAATCGTCGGATCATCGTCGATCTGGGACGGATTGCAACTGTCCGAGATAGGTCGTGGCCGATCGGGATCAGGGCTTGGATCGATCGCAACCGTCGGATCGTCGCCGATTTCGGACGGATCGCCACGGTCCGAGATCGGTCGTGGCCGATCGGGATCAATGCTTGGATCGATCGCAACCGTCGGATCATCGTCGATCTGGGATGGATTGCAACTGTCCGAGATAGGTCGTGGCCGATCGGGATCAGGGCTTGGATCGATCGCAACCGTCGGATCATCGCCAATTTCGGACAGATCACCACGGTCCGAGACGGTCGTGGCCGATCGGGATCAGGGCTTGGATCGATCGCAACCGTCGGATCGTCATCGATCTGGGACGGATTGCAACTGTCCGAGATAGGTCGTGGCCGATCGGGATTAGGGCTTGGATCGATCGCAACGTCGGATCTTTGTCGATCAGACCGATAGCGCGTCCACGATCGGTCGTCGCCGATCGGGATCAGGGCTTGGATCGATCGCAACCGTTGGATCGTCGCCGATTTCGGACGGATCGCCATGGTCCGAGATCGGTCGTGGCCGATCGGGATCAGGGCTTGGATCGATCGCAACCATCGGATCATCGTCGATCTGGGACGGATTGCAACTGTCCGAGATAGGTCGTGGCCGATCGAGATCAGGGCTTGGATCGATCGCAACCGTTGGATCGTCGTCGATTTCGGACGGATCGCCATGGTCCGAGATCGGTCGTGGCCGATCGGGATCACGGCTTGGATCGATCGCAACCGTCGGATCGTCGTCGATCTGGGACGGATTGCAACTGTCCGAGATAGGTCGTGGCCGATCGGGATCAGGGCTTGGATCGATCGCAACCGTTGGATCGTCGCCGATTTCGGACGGATCGCCACGGTCCGAGATCGGTCGTGGCCGATCGGGATCAGGGCTTGGATCGATCGCAACCGTCGGATCATCGTCGATCTGGGACGGATTGCAACTGTCCGAGATAGGTCGTGGCGATCGGGATCAGGGCTTGGATCGATCGCAACCGTCGGATCTTTGCCGATCGGACCGATAGCCGCGGTCCGCGATCGGTCGTCGCCGATCGGAGATCAGGGCTTGGATCGATCGCAACCGTTGGATCGTCGACGATCGTCGCAATCTTTTTTAAATAAGTTTATGTAATTAAAAATTTTATAAATAAATTGCGACGCCATTTCGTCGCAATTATTAACATTAATTATAAATATAATCATTTATAAATATTATTAAATAAATTGCGATGCCATTTGTCATCGCAATTATTATAATAAATTTAAATATTTTCATTTAAAATATTTAAAAAAATAATTGCGACGCAATTGTTGCGTCGCAATATTTGTAATAAGTTTTTATTTTAATCTATTTAAATTATTAAAAAATTATTGCGACGCCTTAGCGACGCAATTATTAGAAAATAAAAATATTTCCCGCCAGGTGATGGCGCCAATTTAGCGACGCTTCAGCGACGCATTTAGTGGCGTCGCTATGTTTTCAGAAAATTATTAAAAACATGTATTAACGATGAATTAGCGACGCCATAGTGCGTCGCTAAGAAAAAAAAAAAAAAATTTGCGACGCCAATTGTGACGCAATTTTGGCGTCGCTAATTCCCTATATTTAAGCCTGATCCCTTCTCCTTTCCTCCTTCCCGTCTTGACCTAGCGCCGCCGTGAAGCTAAAGCTCCAATCTCCGGCGCATCCCCGTCCTCCGGCTACCCGACGATCGCATCCGACTCCGGCAACCCGGCGATCTCATCTCAACCAAGGTAAGCTCCGATAATCTAAAAAAAAATGATTTTTTTTTATTTATTTCCCTACGGCCACGGCCGCTGCCGTGGCCGTCTTCTCCGGCCACGGCAGGCCGTGGCCGTCTTATCCGGCCACGGCTGCTGCCGTGGCCGGTAGTGGCCTGGCCACGGTGGCCAGGCCACTGTAATCAAAAAAAAAATTTTTTTTTTAAACAGGGGGGAGGGGAGGAAACCCCCCCGCCCCCCCTTTCTTTTCTTGTCCGGCCACGGCCGTGGCCGCGGCCGGACAAGGCGGCCACGGCCCGCCGTGGCCGTCTTCTCCGGCCACGGCCGCTGCGTGACCGGCGGTGGCCTGGCCACGGTGGCCAGGCCACTGTAATCAAAAAAAAAAAATTTTTTTTTAAACAGGGGGAGGGGAGGAAACCCCCCCCCACCCCTTTCTTTTCTTGTCCGGCCACGGCCGTGGCCGCGGCCGGACAAGGCGGCCACGGCCGCTGCCATGGCCGTCTTCTCCGGCCACGGCCGCTGCCGTGGCCGGCAGTGGCCTGGCCACGGTGGCCAGGCCACTGTAATCAAAAAAAAAAATTTTTTTTTTTTTTTAAACAGGGGGGAGGGGAGGAAACCCCCCCGCCCCCCCTTTCTTTTCTTGTCCGGCCACGGCCGTGGCCGCGGCCGGACAAGGCGGCCACGGCCGCTGCCGTGGCCGTCTTCTCCGGCCACGGCCGCTGCCGTGGCCGGCAGTGGCCTGGCCACGGTGGCCAGGCCACTGTAATGAAAAAAAAAAAATTTTTTTTAAACAGGGGGGAGGGGAGGAAACCCCCCCCCCGCCCCCTTTCTTTCTTGTCCGGCCACGGCCGTGGCCGCGGCCGGACAAGGCGGCCACGGCCGCTGCCGTGGCCGTCTTCTTCCGGCCACGGCCGCTGCCGTGGCCGCAGTGGCCTGGCCACGGTGGCCAGGCCACTGTGACAAAAAAAAAAAATTTTTTTCCTTAACAGGGGGAGGGGGAAACCCCACCCCCCCTTTCTTTTCTTGTCCGGCCAGGCCACGGTGGCCAGGCCACTGTCATCACAAAAAAAAAAAAAATTTTTTGTTTTAACACAGGGGAGGGAGGAAACCCCCCTTCCCCCTCTGTTTTTTCAATAAAGCTGTTTGGATTGACTGTTTTTTATGTCTTGATTATTCAATAATATTTGTAATGCTAGATTATTTAATTTACATAATATTTATGCAATAATTAATTTAAGCAGAATGTTTATGACAATAGTATTTGTGCATTTATACTCATTTACATTTGTTATGTCTTGATTATTTATATTCTGCTGCAAACTTAATGATGCATTACATTTGAAATGCTAAATAAAATGTTTTGTTGTAATATTATTTAATTTCCAGCAACAAATTACTAGTTTCAATGATTTACATTTTAGTATTCGCAAACATTTGTATTTGACACAATAATCTTAGAAAAGTTAGTGATTACATGTATAATTCACAAGAAGTTAAGAATAACAAGCATAAGTTCGATTGTCTTCGGACTTCCATAATCACAGCACTTTAATTAACCTTTAGACCCGTTTGAGAATTTGTAAGCCTTAGTCTTGCAAATTCTCAAATTGTCCTGGTGGACAGTTTGGGAATATTTCTTGTGACATGTTAGTCTGCTAGTAATCATCGTGGGGTGAGATTTCGGTTTGCATTTGCTCATACGTTCTCCTAGTGTGGCTTATATACCACACATGTAGAGAACATATGGGAAATGCTGCCGAAATTTCAATGTTGCCGATCGATGATAATTAATAGCAGAATAACATATCACAAAAATATTCTTGAATGGGATAGGCCTTACCTTGTAGACATGGAGTGAAGGTAGAATTATTTAAGACAATAAGTGATTTTTTGGCATATGCAATGTTGTCTGGTTGGAGCACTGCTGGACGTCTGGCATGCCCTCATTGCATGTATGATTCGGATGCATTTACATTGCAGAAGAGTGGTAAGCAGTCATGGTTTGATAACCATAGGAAGTTCTTGCCCCCAAATCATCCTTACAGGCGTAACTTGATCGCCTTCCGGAAGAACAAAGCAGTCACAAAATTTGCCGAACCGGTTAGGTCCGGCACGGATCTATTTGATTCTATAGAGCATTTGGGGTTGATGTATGCATGGGAACCGGATGCAGATAGAATAAATAGCCGTATATGTAAAGAACATAACTGGAAGAAGCGAAGTATATTTTGGGATTTGCCTTATTGGAGCACAAATCTCATCCGGCACAACTTGGATGTTATGCATATCGAGAAAAATTTCTTTGATAACATATTTAACACGGTGCTAAACATCCCGGGAAAAATAAAAGATACTGCAAAGTCAAGAGAAGAACTTAATCAGTACTGCAGAAGAGGTGATTTGAGAAGGAGTGCCGATGGGACCTATCCTAAAGCATGTTACACTCTTGACAGAAATTCACGAGAAGTTTTATGTAACTGGCTTAGAGGGTTAAAATTTCCAGATGGTTATGCCTCAAATATCGGTAGGTGTGTGGACATGCATAAGCTCAAGTTGTTCGGCATGAAGAGCCACGACTGCCATGTTTTCATGCAACGATTATTACCTATAGCTTTTCGTGAGTTGCTTCCGCAACATGTCTGGAAGGCAATTACGGAGCTCAGCTTATTCTTCAAGGAGTTATCTGCCGCAGTCATTACTTCTGCATCCATGGCAAGGCTTGAGGAGGAAATTCCAATTATTTTATGCAAGCTTGAGCGAATATTTCCTCCCAGTTTTTTTGACTCAATGGAGCATTTACCGGTTCACTTGCCATACGAAGCGAGCATAGCTGGTCCCGTGCAGTATCGCTGGATGTATCCTTTCGAGAGGTAAATATATACATCATTAAGATATGTTGACATTTCAAATATTATTTCATTGCTTGAAAAATTCGTTAATTTTTTGTTGCAACTTTACATATAGGTATCTTAAGAAGTTAAAAAATAATGTG